>CM028384.1:64523716-64588752 GCA_013146195.2 Codonopsis lanceolata | reverse complement strand
AAGACGATTGTTCTATCATAACAATCCCACCAAAAATTTTCACCGATATATATTTATATTATGTCTCTGCTTTTACTTCTTCAATATATATCGTATATCACCATTATTAAGAAAATGTTGGCTGAGCCACCGTCGATAATATATGGTGAGATTGACTAAATAATAATTTATTATTTAACGCATAATATATATATTCGCTGATGTTTGTGCGAAACAACCCCAAGCTATAAACTGAATATTTATATATATACATATATTTCAATTCTATATGACTAACTTTATATATATATATTTATTATTGACCAAACACCCACGTAAAGGCTTGCCAAAGCAATAAGTACGTGAATATATATGATGCTATATAATAGTCAGATAAAGTTGATCGACAAATATTAATAGCGAGTTATTTTATTTATTGCTCCTAATAAGTTTTATATTTATTCATAATATAAATGTACCTATTAAATCGTAATTTTTACATTTTTACCCCTATCATATAACCATTATAAACTACTAGTTACCGATTTTATTTATCTCCTCCAACGGTAATAAACGGCTAGTTAACGGTCATAAACGGTCATTTTTTCCATATATACCGTAACATTTTAATAGATTACTACATTTTACTATCTCCTTACAAATTCTCATCTAAAATGTTGATGATTATTATCATACTTGTTATTGCATGCACCGCAATTGGTTTTTGTTGTTGAATTCCTCCAAATGATTTTGAGATTTTTATTATCTTCTTTGTATCATGTATGTCCCTGTTAGAATTACAATAGCTTTCAACATACATTTTAACATGTACCGATTGATTATCGTATGAATAAAATTTCCATGTCATCATTTTATTAATATATATATGTTTCATTTTATAGTTTTTCTTCACAAATGGCAAACATAGCTAAGCTTGAATTTGAAAGGCTTGACATAACTGAAAACTATATGTCTTGGAAAATAGATGCCGAACCCACTGCCGCCTTAAGCCTCGAAAATACTATCCAACAAAGTAATAAGTGAATGGATAAGTAATCAACAACGGGCTCAAGCCATGATTTTCCTACGACACCACGCCCACGAAGACCTAAAGATGGAGTACCTCACGTGAATGATCCACTGCCTTTGGGAGAGTTTGAACGAAAGATATGACCATTTGAGAACGGCCATTCTCCCAAAAGCACACTATGATTGGATTCATATCCGCCTACAAGATTTTAAAACCATTAATGAATATAGTTCAATGATGTATAGAATAACCTCACAGCTTGAAATTACGTGGGAAACCATCACCGAATATGATATGTTGGAGAAGACTTTCTCCACATTTCATGCCTCGAATATGCTCCCGCAGCAAGAATATCGGAAAAGCGGTTTTAAAAGGTACTGATTGATCTCTTGCCTACTCAGAATGAATGTAATAATGAGATTCTAATGAAGAATCATGAATCTCGACCGACTGTTCAAATTCACCGGCTTAATGGGACTATGTATGATGAAGGCCAAGAAGGGCGTGGTAGGGTCGTGGTCATGGCCGTGGTCTGGCCAAGGAAATCATGGACAAGGCCGGTCGTGGTCAATCAAGGCCGAGGAGAGGCCGCGACGAAATAACTTTCGCCGCCATCATCATCCCATAATGGAAATTCCTCTCGCCACCGAAGTGGAATGTAGATGATGATAGAAACACCTCCTCGAGTAGGTAAATGTAAGGCCCAAACAATGAAGAGAAGTTCATGTTTTAGGTGTGGCATGACAGCCACTGGCACGCATACATGCCGAACGGCCAAACATCTAGTTGATCTTTATGAGAGATCACAAAGGAAAGAAATGTAGACAAATTTCCTTGAAAATGATCCTCAAGATCTTCATTTTGATTTTGATATGGTTAACGCCGACATGTCCAATACCATTAGTGATGATATTGGTCATGAACAATAAATGAACATAGGAATGAAGCTATGGTCCGAAGTTTAAGATAAAAGTCAGGAATAAGTAACATGTTGTTATGTAGGAACATTATGCTTTTCCTATGTATACTAGCATGCTTACAATAAAGTTTATATATGCATTTTGCATTCAATGTGTTATCATATTTATTCATCTTATTTTTTACTTTCTCATTGAAATAGATCACAAATATGTCCTGAATCCCAAGAGGAGATTTATGTTCAAGCAGATAGCGCTACTACGCATACCATACTTAAAAATAAGAAATATTTTTCTTATCTCAAAATTGACAATGCTAATGTCAACACTATATCCGTAATGCCAAAATAATTGAAGGATTTGGCAAGGCAATTTTCCTAATGCCCGGAGGTACGAATTTATGATAAATAATGCATTGTCTCTCCTAAGTCTCAAAGAAACTTGTTAAGTTTCAAAGACATTCGCCTCGAATGGATATCATATCGAGACTATGAATAATGGAATGATGAATATCTTTCAGATTACCTCAAACACTTCCTAAGCAAGTGTATATTGGAGAAATTGCATCTCTATCATCCGGATTGTATAGTACAATCATAAGAATATTTGAATCATATTCTACAAGAACCTCAAGTTTATCAAACATTTAAAGCTCGGCATGATAGATTGGGGCATCCAGATCAATAATGATGCGTAGAATTATGAGAATTCTATGGTCATCCATTGAAAACCGTAAGATTTTTCAATCTAATGAACCTTGTGAGGCTTGTTCTCAAGGAAAGTTGATAATTAGACCATCACCAACTAAAGTTGGATATGAATCACCATCGCTTTTTGGAACGAATTCAAGGTGATATATGTGGACCTATCCATCCACTAAAGGGACCATTCCAATACTTTATGGTATTGATTGATGCTTCTAGCAAATGGTCGCATCGTATGTCTATTATCAACTCGTAATACCAGATTTGCCAAATTCCTTCACAAATAATCAAGCCGAGAGCACAATTCCTGCATTATATGATCAAGAAACGAGACTTGATAATGCCGTGAATTTACATCTCAAGCATTCAATGATTATTGTATAATGGGGACCGATGTTGAACATCCAAGAGCTCCATGTTCATACACAAAATGGTTTGGCTGAATCGTTGATCAAACGTATTCAACTTATCGCTGCACATTAATGATGAGAACAAAGTCGCCTACTTCAGATGGTCATGTTGTTTTATACGCACCGCACCGATTCGCCAAAGCCAAGTGCATATCATAAATACTCCCAATACGCTGGTATTCTAAGCAGAGCCGAATCTATCCCATCTAAGAGTTTTGGTTGTGCGGTATATGTACCGATTGCTCCACCACAACGCACAAAGATGGGACCACAGGAGATTGAGTATGTTGGTATGAATCCCTCTATAATAAAATATCTTGAACCAAAAACGGGTGACGTCTTTACCGCACGCTTTGCCGATTGTCATTTTAATGAAGACAAGTTTCCACCTTTAGTGAAGAGGGAAACAAGTGGGAAGAGAGATCAAGCGTGCACATCATCGTTATCGCACCTGACCCTCCCACAAAGCAACGTGAACTGAAGTTCAAAAGATCATACATTTACAAAATGTAGCGAATCAGTTGCCGATGCATTTATAGATACAAAGATTGACAAAGTCACATGTAGTCGCATAAATGCTCCCCGCCCGAATTGAAATACCAAAAGGGTCGCTAAATGATAAAATGGCAAATGATCTAAGACACGCCTCGGCGTGGACGACCCATTGGTTCAAAGGATAAAAATCAAGAAAAGGAAAGTGATTGAAAATCCCTAATCACATGTGAAAGTTGTTCTGTAAGAAACACACGATCATGCAAATCTAGTAAGCCCCGCAGCAATGATAACCAGATTTCCATTAATTTCATATGTAATGGAAAAATATGGAACCGAGATGAAATGGAGAATATTGATGATATATTCTCTTATTCGTATCCCAAGAAATTAATGACTGATTGATGATCCCGAGCCAAAATCAGATTCGAATGTCAAAAGAGGCATGACAAGATCAAATGGATAGATGCCATGAAGGTTTAATTAAATTCGCGAATAAACGAAAAGTATTTGGATCTATCGTTTCACACCGTAAGCCGTGAAACCCATTGGATACGGATGGATTTTTGTTCGAAAGCGAAATGAGAAAATGAGATCAGAGATACAAGGCTCGCTTTGTCGCACAAGGTTTTTCTCAAAGGCCGGGATTGATTATGAAGAAACGTATTCTCCCGAATGGATGCTATTACGCTCGATATCTAATCACCTTATCGGTTTCGAAAATCTAGATATGCATCTCATGGATGTTGTAATCCTTATTTATACCTGATCATTAGATGCCGATATTTATATGAGAATTCCTCGATGGAATTAAAGTGCTCAAGCACCGAGCTCAAAGCCTAAAGAATATGTGCAATTAAACTACAACGATCACTTTATGGATTGAAGCAATCCGGTCGCATGTGGTATAATTGCTTAAGTGAGCATTTGTTAAAAGACGGATATGTGAATGATCAATTATGTCCGTGTGTTTTTATAAAGAAAACGACAGCCGGTTGGATTTGCTATTATCATTGTCTATGTAGATGATCGATATCATTGGAACTCCCAAGGAAATCAAAAAGCGATTGATTACCTAAAGGGAGAATTTGAAATGAAAGATCTTGGGCTAACCAAATCTTGTCTTGGTTTACAAATAGAACACTTTCATAGTGGAAAATTTGTACACCAATCAAATTACACAAAAAGGGTTTTGAAGCGTTTTTATATGGATAAGGCAAACCTCTCACTAACCCCATGATTAATAGATCACTTAATGTTGAAAAAAGATCCATTTCGTTCTTGTGAAGATAATGAAGAAATACTTGGTCTGAAGTACCATACTTAAGTGCTATTAGCTCTTATGTACCTTGCTAATTGTACCCGAGGCGGATATAGCATTTGCTACAAATCTATTGGCAAGATATAGTTCATCTCCATCACGGAGACATTTGGAATGGTATCAAGCACATATTTCGTTATCTTGAGGGACGATCGATTTGAGATTATTTTATCCCAAAGGATCAATGGATAAATTGATTGGTTTTGCGGATGCAGTTATTTAATGTCCGATCTCATAAGCCGATCATCACGGGCCGGCTATGTCTTCACGATGGGTGATACTGCAATTTCTGGCGCTCAAAAGCAACGCTAGTTGCTACATCGTCAAATCATCTTTGAGATGATCGCTTCATGAAGCTTGATCGAGAGTGTGTATGGCTTCGATCTATGACTCAGCATATTCAAAATGCCGATGGACTACATCAACAAAGACCCGACAAGAGGTATTATTTGAAGCGATGCCGCATGTGTCGTCCCAAAGTAAAGAGGGATACATCAAAAGTGACAGTCCAAACATATCCCCGAAGCTCTTTTTATACACTCAAGAACTTGAAAAGAAGAAAGAGGTCGGCATCGAATATGTTCGATCAAGTGATAATGCTGCAGATTTATTTACGAAGGCACTCCCCACTATAACCTTCAGAAAGCATGTTCACAATATTGAGATGCGAAATCTACGAGATTTACAAAGGTAACTTCTTTTGACCCTTGTCGGTTCAAGAGGGAGCATATATGGTCAGACTTCTTTTCCCTTTATCATGGTTTTTGTCCCACTGGGTTTTCCATGAAAAAGTTTTTAACGAGACGACCCATGCACACAATTGGTGGCCTAAGTGATGTACGCTTTTCCTTATGTCCGATTTTTTTCCCTCTTGGGTTTTCGGCTTAAAGGTTTTTAACGAGACAACTTATTCAACTTGTAATGCTATGTTCAGGGGAGTGTTAAGAAAGTCTTATAGCCTATGTATAGGCATGTGGTGTATAGGTGTATAGGCATGTGTGAACATTTGCATTGAATGGTTTTTCTCCGTTTGTCTTTGCTTCGGTTATAAATACCGGCGGCACATTCATTCGACACTGCAAATCCTCTGAATAAAAACTCTCTCTCTCTCTTTCTCCCATACTCTTCGTTCTATTCTGCAGTTAATTTATAACAATAACACCCATATTTCCTATATTGCAGTTATACTGGAGTGCAAATTCAACACATAAAAATCCCGAGTTCTTCCCCGAGCCACGAAAATTCGACCCATCAAGATTCGAGGGAACGGGACCATGTGCCATATACATTTGTGCCTTTTAGGGGAGGACCTAGGATGTGTCCTGGAAAAGAATACGCAAGTCTAGAAATACTAGTTCGCATGCACCATCTTGTGACCAAGTACACGTGGGAGAAAGTCATTCCGAATGAGAAAATTGTCGTGAACCCTATGCCGAGCCCTGCCAATGGGCTTCTGATTTGCCTTTATCCTCACAATGTTTAATTGTGTATAACTGGAGTTGAAGACATTTTGCTTCAATAATTCCAACGAACATGCATCTTGTATTTACAAACAAAAGTATAACAATATGCTTGATCGTAGTAATATTGTGTGTACTAGCTAAATATTTATGCATGGACTACAATGGATAGTACTCACTTAAGCTTTGGTTGCATTGTTGTTTTCAAAGGTTATTTGGGGTCGGGCTTCACATATGATATTGAATAGGTCTCCTGTAAGACCGTCTTACGGATCTTACTTCTTAAAATGTAGTTTCACTCTCTTACAACTTAAACAATCAACATATGGTGTGTCGTATAAAGAAGATCTGTCTTACAAAAAATATTCATAAGACGTTCTTACCCAAGATTTTTCTTATGATATTTCATTGCGAAGTTATTAAGAGTATTTTCTTTTTTGATCAAATTTCCTTTTAAAAGCTATGTGGTACTCATACTTTTCTTAAAGTTTGTCCCCCATAAGAAAATACAAGTCGCATTTCTAAATTTTAGCAATAAATTTCATTTTTTTAAATTTTCTATAATTGTATTTTCCAACATTTCATACAAAAAGAAATGAATATAGTGTAATGTGTTATTTTTGTTGTGGAGAAACACGGATAGGGTCAATAAAAACATAAGAGGTTTAGCTGCTAAAGTAACCAAGTTTTAAAGTTTTATTGTCAAGCTTCAAGTTTTTTAGGATTTTACAAACCCCCCTAGGCCCCTACAATTCATTGAATATAGGGACGAAGATTCAAGCATTATACATTTATACTTACTTTGAAAAATATTCATATGCATTTTATTTCCTATATTACAGTTTATTAAATTTAAGATCCAACCATAATTGAGCTTGAAAGATAATTAATTCTCCTCTCATCCACGCAAAAACTCGCAAGCTTTTATGCAGTGTGGGACTGTTTTGATAGTTCTTGCCACAAGCCACCAGCCCCTCCACAGCAAACCATGTCCCATACGTGAAGCAAATCCCCCCACAACCATACCTGTAAAAAATGCATGGCAATAACTTTCGTTAGTTAATGAAGCATGGTACATCGAGGAGAGATTTAAGTAAACGGTAAGTCTTCTGTAAAATCGTCTTATATATCTTTATTCGTAAGATGAACTTTACTCCTCACAACTCATCACACCAACAAACGGTAAGTCAGGTAAAATAATTCATCTTACAAAAAATATCCGTAAGACTGTCTTGCCAAAGTTTTTATCTTAAGTAATATACGAGGGAGAGTACCATTAGCCATCGGGTTTTTGTGTGTCTTCAACATATGAACAATGACTCCATTTTAGAGTGAACGATTTAATCATTGGAAAGGTCATTTAATCTATAAGTTGGGATAAATAGGACCAGCCTTAAATTAGGGATTGAACGTATGATCTTATATCACTACAAGAAAACAGGGCAACTGCAACAGAATATTGCAACGGAATTGAATTCAGTTACAATATGAGTGGACAAATAATTTTTAACGAGGAAACCCATTTGCCGCGTCCTTTTTTGGGGGGGAAAAGTAGGAGGGAAAAATGATGTCAAATATTGAAACGGAATTTTGCAACAGAATTGAAATCAGTTTCAATGTCGTCTAATTTTGCAATGGTTTTTGAAACAGATGAGCTTCCGTTTCAATTTTCCGTTTCAAGTTCAGTTGCATTTATTAATATAAGATCAGTTTCAATTTCAGTTGCAATTGAAACGGAATTTCGCAATCGAATAGAGATCAGTTTCAATTTAAAAATTGTGCAACAAAATTTGCAATGAAACTACACATAAGCGATGGAAATTCATTTCCCTCCCGTCCTATTTCAGACAAAAATTGAAGCGAAGAATGGCGCCCAATTTTGCAACCATGTTTGAAACCGATAAACTTTGGTTTCAATTTTTTGTTTCAATTTCAGTTGCAAGCATTAATAGATAATTTTTATTTTATTGAAATTACGAAACCTTTCTACAGATTTGCAACCCAATTAACCTAGACAAATAAAATCCCAAAAATCATTCTCTCACTTCGCTCTCGATCTCTCTCCACTGGTCCGTCTCCTTCCAGAAAAATCATTGTGCCGGCTTCTCCTCCTACGCCCAAAGACCATATCCTTCCATCTCCGCGGAATTGAAGAAGGTATTCTCTCACTCTCTCTCTTCTACTTTGTAAAGGGCGTTCACGATTTCGTCCCTTTACAAACTCAAATCCCTTCGTAAACCTAAAAAATTGAGAAACATTGATTTAGAGGGAAAGACAACTTTTTGATTATCCCTTATTGTTAGTGTTTATTTGTTTGACATGATGATTTAGAGGGAAAGATATAGAACTTTGATTATACCTGGTTGCAATGTGTGACTCTTTGTGATTTTGGAAGTTTAAACATTGGTTAGACCTTAATTATTATAATTTTGAAATGATTATTTAGGGTGGTTTATTTTTCATTCGGGTTTCATATTGTTCCAGTTTTTGTTGGTAATCTATTTTAGTTTTGATTGTTGGACACGGAGACATTTTTTTATGAACATTGCGTAATCAGTTTGGCAGATTGATTCCAATTAGCTTCTTTCTAATCTTAATTGCCTCCTCGATGTAGGTATTTGGAGTTGAAAATAACGCTAGTTGCCTCCTTGATACAGGTATTTTCCACAATTTTATTCTTCTACTAGTCTTATTTTTTATCAGTGTTTTGCTTTGTTCTTGCAATGCATGTTTAATTTCCAGTGTCCTTTTTGTTCATAAATATGAGTTTCAGAGATGCGCGTTATTACTCAATCCTTTGCTCATAATCCAAACCTGATGTCAAGTTATGAAAGAACGATTAATTTTTTTTTTGAATAATCATCCTTATCTGCTTATTGCTTCTTAGCTTGGCTTGATGTTTTCTTAAAGTGTTTCACTTTGTAGGTTGTTGGGTCTAATACTTAAATACACCGGATAGTCACCTGGTCATTATGCTGTATGAGTGTCAAACAAGTCTGTTGGGGCAGAAAAACCAGTCTTTTCATATAGTATGTACTCTATACATAGAGATGTGTGTGTGTGTGTATGTAATTGGCAGATTGCATTCATCTTTACCTGTAAAAGTATGGTGACAATAACTATTGGGATGATAACAAACAAGATAGGCCAGGTAAGAAAAGCCAATATGCCAAAGGTAAAGTATGTAGTCATGGCTGAACTCCCGGAAAGATTAAGCTTGAATGCCAATTCAAGATCCACTATACTCATATCAGAAGACACCTATGAGAAAAATCGAAATACAAGCTGCATGAACTTCCTTATAGAGGCATATTCTCTTTTGCTAAGTCAGAACTAAGGTAGTATATTGATTAGAAATTCTCAAATTAGCTGCAAGGGGTTAATCCGAACAAAGAAAGAAACTTGTGAACAAATGCCAACACCTGGTCCAAGCACAAAATCATACAGTTATTCCCCAAGGCAGGTCCCCCAATACCTAAAAATGGTATATTTGGCACGGGGAAGAAACTCATGGAACTAGAAAATCAAAATATTAATCATCATGAACTGAAGGTTGGCTCAGGAAAAGAGATCCCTTCCATAGGTCCACTTAACAAAGTGAGGTTCTGTCTCTAAAGTCTCCGTTTGCTAGAGATGGTGCGAGTACCACACCAAGCTGGCAAAAAATACTTAACACTTGATCTGGGCATAATGCTCAACAACACGACCATTATACACCATAAACCCCTGACCATATCAACTTAAAACAAAATGGCTTTCTGGGGCCCCGGGGGCGGGCTTACTGACATCTGAATAGGCTAACAAGGAAACTGGGATGTCGCTCCGGCCATTTCCTTCACTTGGGGGGTTATATTTTTAAGCATCTTTGCACATGTTCAGTTGGTTCTATCAAAGCAGAAAATATTCATCTATTCTTTCTCAGATGTATTATTCTTCTCTATGTCTTGGCTTTTCTATTGTAGAATTAGAATCTTATTTGCTACCAGTTGCTTCTGCTTCACGGTGACCATGTGAGTGGTGGGAACCTCTTAAATCTCCCACACAGCTAAACATATGATCTGAAAGTCTGGAAATAGTTTTTTGAGACAAACTTTAGCCATTGTCAAGTAGACATGTTCTAGGTTGCAAGCAGCTTGGTCATCATGGACAAAAAAAAAAAGGGAAAAAGAAACCAAAAAGTCCCTTATAATTTTTTTCCTATCTATAAACACCAAGATCCCTAAAAAAATTTCCTATCCAAAAAAAAAACTGCTAAAAAGAAATCTTCAATCCAATAAAGTCCAATCTTATAAATTATAGTACCATATCTCCAAATCCTAGTTAAATAGTTAACACTGTTCAGAAAAACTATAGGTTGGAGGAGAATGTCCTGAATTGAGTTAACAAACTAGATTGGTATTTAAATACATTCAATAGATGACATAGGACGTGTCACCTGTTTTGATGCCCTTATATATACTAACTTTACTTATAAAAAAAAATTCAAAAGATTACATCTCTGTCCTCGAATACAAAACCCTAACAGTCAAGGCGTTAACCATTTGTTCAGTCCCATTGTTGGAGAGAACACTTCACCAGAGATTTGCGTCCAGGCCTTCTTACGTTGATTCCAACTGACTTGGTGCTTCACACTTCAAACTACACCTAGGAATCATACTACTGTGCTATGAGTTTAGATGGACAGACTAACAATACTTGCTGGCCTTTTCCTCATTTAAACGCCCCCCCCACTTTACCAATCATCAACTGTCTATGAATGTTGTTATAACTATCCTCATAACAAAGTAAAATTTGTATGTAATTGAGATTAGATCCAAGCGTGTGCAATGATTTCATAATCTCATAAACTTTTTTTTTTATTTAAGGGAGTTGATAACTGCAAATGATATTTTTCGTCCAAATGCTCGTTTCTTAAACCATGCTTTGGTTTTATCAGACAAATGTCCTTGTTCATAATTTTTTTGATAAGTATATATTGTACATGTGGCGCATCCTTTGTACACTAGAAGTATACACATTAATCAAAAGAAATGATAATTTAATCTGTGGAGTGTGGACTTTTTAGATTAGAAGAGTTTATTTTCAGGTCTTTCGGATAAGCAAGTTTTTATGAGGAACTTTTTGGTTCCCCTCCCCCCCTCAAATATAATAATAATAATAATAATAATAATAATAATAATAATAATAATAATAATAATAATAATAATAAATAAAATAAAATAAAAATGTGGATAAGGAAATGAGTCAGCTATGATTTCTGTTTGTAGGAAAACAGCTAACTTTGCAACTTCCTCTGCCTTCAAGTGCAGCCAGAAAATTCTGACTACAATGTGGAATTTCTCAATTTGGTTTTCTAGTTTAAGGAGTTTATGTTCTCTGAGGTCCTTGAAGAAGTAGAAAAATCCTGGAAGGAAGAAATTACTTCTTCTTTTTAAGTGGCGGCACGATCAGTACTTTCTGAATTGGTCTAAAGATAGTATTGATATATATATATATATATATATATATCAATTTTAAATGTGGGAAGAAGAGTAGCAACAGAAACAAGTTTACATATTTTTCTTATTCATTTTTTTTTTCTGTTGTCAGAACATGAACAAACACGTGACAATTCCAAAATAAAATTAGTGAGAAGCTTGGTGCGCAATTTCAGGTTTGATCGGGGTATTCTCTAATATGTTTGTACAGTCATTACCGTGCTCTACAGACTCTACTGTAAATGTCAGGATATCATAAGTTATATAAGAACCAATTCTAGGAATGCAGAAAGTCCAGCATCCAGGCAGGACATTTCCTTAGAGCAGGGAAACGAGTGCTTTTGCTTCGTGTTGCAATTTCTTTTCTAAATGAAGTTGAGACTCTTACCCGGCTGAGTATTCTTCCCACAGGCATTGAGTCATAAATGGACATTGGTTTTCTTCAGGAACATATAGGTAAGGAGATTGCTGAAGACATGTTCTGCATTTTAGCTATTTCCAAGACAAATTCTGTCGTAATTGTTGAACATCTTGTGAGAATTATCAGAGAAAATGATAATGAAGCCAAGGCTGCAGTTGCTGATGTTCTGTGGGACCTCTCAAGCTACGAGCATGTGCTGCCTGTTATTCGAAACTCTGGTTCGATTACACTGCTGGTTGAGCTTTTGAGGGTTGATGATATTAATGTTAAGGAGAAGGTGTGTGGGGCTATTGCACAGTTGAGTTGCAATGAAGTGGATCGAATTGTTCTTTCAGATTTGGGGGTAATTCCTATTTTAATTGATATGCTGCAAGAGGAGTCAGAGGAACTGAGAGATAATGATGCGGAAACGCTTGGTTATTGTGTCACAGGACCTCTCAAGCTACGAGTGCTTTCGCTTTTGTAATGGAATTTTCCGTTTCAATTGTTTTGTTTTCTTGTAGTGACATACTGCTGGTCCAAAGAATCATGTTCCTGGTAGGCTGCCTTCAATATATATCTCCTCCATTTATTGGTGGCTATCCAAATGGATTTCCCAAAACATTAAATCAAATTTGGTTCAGTGGGCCATAATATTTCTCTGTAGAATTTTACAAACATGGATCTGTTTATTGTTTTAGGTGCGTAGTATATTGAGCTTGCTTTTCTTTTCTAGATAATTTAAAATAATGAATTTAGAAAAAAGCCATCTAGGACAAGTGCAGTTCATGAGAAGGTTTGGAGAAACTGATAGATGTAATGATCATTGAAGTTTTGATAACAAGATCGGAGAAAATAGTATAAATTATCATAGACAGTAGAGCCTTCAGAAAACATCATTGGACCATTGAGATCTGGAAAGACTTCTTCTGCTATACATAGACATCAAACAACAATGTATATCATATTTCACACTCACCTTCAGGAGCAAAACCCACTTGCAAGTTGAGAGCCATACAGAGGTGCTCTGATATGCATGCACCAACCAAACATACTTCAACGTACACTGATACAGTGGGAGGGAGTAGATGCAGGCAGGAAAAATTGAGCGCAAAATCTTGCAAAACCAAAGTGTTGCCTTGTTCAGTCACCAACCAGTCTAAAAGCTTTAGTTGTTGAGGAAAAGGCTCAACAACGGATACAATGCTTAAGACAACAATTCAAAGAACAATATCAACTTCTTACTTACTCATATTTTTTAATTTTGTTTGGGTTTAAATTTTGAATGACCAACATATCCGTTTTCAGGTTTTACATTTCAAGGACTTTGCACCTTGTTCAATTTCACAATCATCTTTAAATGGATTGACAAGCATTGATTGGAAAAAATATGGGCTGATATTGAAGAACATCTCTAATCAAGATCGCTATTTATTTCTTGAATGGGAGAACCTGCCACCAGATTCTCATGTTGCTATCGCCGTCCATTGTTACCAGACTCAATATCCTTCATTATATGCTTCATCCTCCCGTTCAATATGTATGCATTTTTTTTTAACTCATGGCACATTTTTATGTATACTTCTATTTCTTAACTTGCTGCCAAGGTGATAAAGCCACCAGCAAAGAAACGAACTGGATCTGAATGAAATCTTATTAGGGAAGCTGTCAAGCTTGCAATTGATGACTTAAAGGACAAAAATGCCAGAGTTCTTCTAAGTGCACACACTACCAAGGTGCATTCTCTCTCACACACTCTCTCTCTCTCTATCTCTCTCTCTCTCTCTCTCACACACACACACACACACACATGCGCGCGCACTCGCACTGATGCGTGAGACAACCCTTGAATTAACAAGTTGTCCCAACGGAAAAATATGTTATTAAGCGATACTGAAGTGACTTGTAGTTTGAATATTACGAAAGAGTAACTTGATAATTTTTTCTTTGAACCCACTAGGCTTCTCGAGTCCCTTTACATTTGTTTCAATACATGTTGGTTCATTTCATTTGACTTTCTAGAAAAGAGGGGGAAGCATGCATTATATTTGTTACTTTTGTTCTTTGCAAGACATGTGATAGAAATTGATGTGTTTCACTAAACACTAGTACATGCATGCAACCAACATACGTATCACTTTGCTTTATTTTCTCTTAAATTAGATCATATCACATTTTTTCTGGAATGAAAACCGCAAGATACTTTAACCCCAAAATGGAAGAGTGTGTGGAAATTCCTAGCGATAGTGAGATTAGCTTCAATGTCCAGCCAAAGATGAAAACCCATAATTCTAAATGCAGTCATGTGACCCCATATTTCTTGCTTATAATCATGGAAGAGTATGTTTGCTTGAGCATCGACGTTTTCAGCATCTGTTAAACACAGGCCCATGTGGGGATATCTGCAAAGATACAGAGATGGAACGAACACATATATTTTGACTAAGTTATCTCTGATAGATCTCATCAAGTAGCGACCAGATTTGTCATTTATGGCTTGCATTCTGACATAAAATTCCTAAGCCAACGGAATGATGTAAGACTTGTTGTGCCTCCTCTCAAGGAATGGCATTCATACAGAACCAATCAGATGGTTCAAAATCTTTCCAGAACTGTATTTTACAATGAACTTGACATCTACTGAAAAGCACCTAGTTGATACAGATTTTTGGGCTGTATGACAATTGGCTTTAGCACAACAGTATTGACTTATATTGGAAGATTTTTGTAGTCTGATGGAGCAGTTGATGTTGCTTTATTGATAGAAGTTGACTAAAAGATGAACATCAGCTTAATTGTTAGTCCCAACAGGTCATACTTAAGTTGAAATCTCCACACTCTATACATTTGTAGAATAAAAGATTATTATTTTAGGGAAATGAGTTGAAATTTGTTAGAACTTGATTATCAAATGTGACTCTTCCTTCCTTCTCTGTCATAGTAAGATGATCTAATTTCCTTTCAGGTTGGTAGTTCCGCCGCAGGACGATGACGTCAAGTTTCCTTGTGTTGCAACTGGGATTAGGAATGCAATTCAAGGAAAATTTGTTGTGGGTGATGATGGCCCCAGATGGAAGAAAGTGTCTGAGGAGATGAAAGATTATTATTTTAGGGAATGGAATGTAAAAATCTTTATATTCAATCCAGTTAATTAGCTATTTCATTTATACTGAAAGTGTCCAACGTCTATGTAGTTTGACAGTTAGACAATGTCTTTTGTTAATCACTTGGAAGCTCGTAACATTCTCGACACTTTCATGTAATCCGACACTTTGACAATGACTTTTGAATCAAAATACTTAAACTTGAGTTGTTTTAAATGTTTGATTTTAGATTTAATTTTTTTGTAAAATGTGAAATATGAAATGTGAAATATATATATATATTGCAACAATATCTTCTGTTGCAATAATAATTTAATAAAAAATTCAATTACGAACTAGCAACAAAAATATATAAACGTTGTAATGGAAAAGTCTGTTGCAAAAATGCAACGAAAAAGTCTGTTTCAAGAATGTAACAAAAAATGCAACGAAAAAGTCTGTTACAAAAATGCAACAAAAAATGCAACGAAAAAAATTTGTTTCATTCTTGCAACAAAAAATGCAACGAAAAAAATATGTTGCACGAATGCAACAAAAAAAGTCTGTAGCAACAATGTAACGGAAAAAGTTTGTTGCAAGAATGCAACAGAAAAAATTAGTTGCTATTTGCAACAGACGTCAACTGTCCTTGGAAACACATTTGCAACCGAAAATTTTGAAATTGCAACGCTCGGTTTTCGTTGCAATATCATGCAACGGAATACATACGATTGCATAAAATTTGCAACGAGGGTTTTCCAAACGGAATTTGCAACGAACTTTTTCCGTTTCAATCGTCTAATTGTAACGGAATTTCATTTTTTGCAACGGAATTTTCCGTTGCTGTTGCCCTGTTTTCTTGTAGTGTATATGTATAATATCCATCATGACAACTAGTCTATTGTGGTTTTTATAGTAAATGATATAATATATATTATTTATCTTTGATATACTATAGTAAATGACTAGTACTTTTGTTCGTATCGATGGCACGGCGCTAGTTTGTAAATTTATCAATAAATAAAGCAGATAATGTGGAAATGAATTAATATTTACTTATAATTTGTCTAAGTTAATTATGATAATAGTTAAAAAGAAAAAAACAAATATTTCAAATTACAAAACTTACGATTTTTTTAAAAATTTATTTGTATACGAAATTGCGGACCGGAAAAAAAAATAAATTGATTAAGTTTTACGATAACAATTAAAAAGAAAAAAAATTTAAAATAGAAATATTCAAAACTTAGACATAAATTAAATTGGAATTCAGTTTCAAAAAATAAATTGATTAAGTTAATTACAATAACAGTTAAAAAGATAAACAACAAATATTTTAAATTACAAAACTTACGAATTTTTTTGCATAAAATTGATTAATTAATTAAAATATTGAAAAGAAAAGGGACGTGAGTTTAGTAGAGAAATGATTAGCGGCCACCAACCGTGAATAGTGGGGGAGAGTTGGAGAGAGAGAGGGGGTAGTTGTTCAACCGCCGTTCACACATGTGAACTCGATGAGTGATAATGACCGTAGGATCTCAATAAAGGAATCAATCTCAGCCCCTAAATAACTTTAGTCAATTGCACATGTGCGACTATGAGCTATATTGTATTATAGATATATTATATCTTTGAAAGTAAATTCACAAACCAAAATTAATAAAAAGATTATCACCACCCAATGATTCAAACTACAATCTCTGATGTGCCTAGCACAACTCACCACTATTTCAAGCTAGCTGTTGTGAATATTTTCAACATTAAATTATATATACAAATACTTAAGACAATTTCTACAAATTTTGGGCCTTAAAATTAGGGCCCCTGGACAGTTGCCCTTCTTGCCTCCCTCATGGCCGACCCTGGGGTAAACAAAGTAACAAGAATGGATGCAAATATTGCTTAATTTAAAATTATATTTTATCTTATTTAATATATACAAGTTTAACATGACTGAAACTCATTATTTCTCATCTTTTTTTCATTTTCCTACTATTTGATTTATACCAGCTATTTACGCGACAATATTGTGTTCGTTTTTTCTTCTATTAATCTATTTATCTATATCTATTGATTATTAATTACTACTAACAGAAATCACATGATGACTTTCTGTTAAAATGATTAATTTCATCATAAAATTACTAATTAAACTTTATTTCTTAATTTCTTTGAATACAAAAAAAATTATATACAAATCTTTCAGTTACTCATTCATTGATCAATTTCAATATTTATCTTATTTTAATTTTGTTCAAAGTATTTTAATTTAAAATTCTAATTACTTATAAAAAGTTTAGAAAATTATTTTATTATAAACAGTTTTTTCAAACAAAAATATTATTGAAATCGTGCATCGCACGGGCACTAACTAGTTTATAATCTATAACTATAACTAAAGCAAAAGTCGTTACTGCCACATGGCAGCTTTCTGTTAAATGTTTAAACTTTTAAAGAATTTAATTCTTCCACGTCTCACCATCTTATAAATTGTAATTTTTTTTATTTTACTGATATAAGTTTTATCCCATTTGATTTTGTAATTAGTTTATGAAATTTTATCACATTTGGATTGATACGGTCGGATAGTAAGGATAGGTTTTTTTTGTCGATAGATTTTATCACATTTGATTTCAAAGTTTTACAGATAAAAAGTTACTAGTAAAAGTTCTTATCATTTTATATGGTTAGTTAGGATAAGTTTTTTTGTGGATAGATTTTATCACATTTGATTTCAAAGTTTTACAAATAAAATGTTACTGATAAAAGTTTTAGTTAGGATAAGGTTTTTTGTGGATAAATTTTATCACATTTGATTTCAAAGTTTTTACATATAAAAAATTACCGATAAAAGTTTTTATCACATTTAACCGTGCATAATTAAAAATGATAAAATCTCTATGAGCAGATTTCTATGATTTTATTATTATTAATAATTAAATTTTAACAAACAAATATTTTTCAAATTTAAATTAGGTTCATCTGTTCTAAACAATCTCTTTCAAATTCAAATTATGTTTATCTACTATAAACAACATTTGTTCCTTGATCTATAAATAATGTTAGACAATTGAAATTTCTAATCCTTCGTCATCTACAAGAGATTTTAACCATCGTAATTCATTCCAGTTATAGATACATCTCTCAAATTTTAACTATATATCTCTCAAATTTCTTACTTTTCAAATTGATTAATTGTTGTTTTTTCTTCTCGGGTTTTACAATATAATACACATATATGCTACAAATGAATGAGAAAAATGAAGTTTATAGCTTCTGTGTAGTAATCATTTAGCTTATCACTAGCAAAAATATATGTGGGCGAGTTTGGTGATGTTATAGATATATATATATAATTATGTTGGTGACAAAGAATATATAGGAGATAACACCAAAACTCTTTCGTCATCTGATTCTACATTGGTGGTAACTAGCAGAGTCGGCCCAATCGTTATGGAGGCCTAAAGCGAACTATAGAATTAGGTTTTTTTTAAAGTAAATAATAATTTATTATTAAAATTATTATATTTTCATTTAAAGTTTATCTGTCGTACTTTTTGAGATGCAAAATCATTTATTAAATTATTGTAATAGATTTCACTTAACAATTCTTTTTCAATAGATAATAAGGCTAGTCTACTTAATCTTTATTGAGACATTGTCTGACGCAGCGGAAATAACAACAAGGGCTCTTACCACGAGAAACCCTTCAAATTAGGTTGAAACATGTTAAACCTTAACCAACTTAGAATCCACTAGGAAGAGATAACTGGAATCCACTAGATAAAAGAGAAAACTCTAATTTTATTAAAATATCAATTAAATTCGGAATTACAATGTAGCCTATTTTTATAGGACTAGTAATGCTTGGAAAACAAGTTAAAATCTCCTAAAAAGTAGCCTAACCTATATAGTAACCTAATAAGACTTAAATTCATCACTTATATACCTAAATCTATTTCTAAACATAAAAATATTACCCTACTCAAATTAAATACGAAAATTACACTAAAATAAAAAGACTTAAACTTAAAACTAAAACTAATCAAATCTTGTCTTGCATCAGTCACCCACTCTTGAAAATAACTCGTCCTCGAGTTCATACCCGAAATTTGAAATTGTCCATGCCAAACAAAGAGATATTTTGAGTAGTATAGCTTTTCACGCAACCTTGAATCTTCAAAATCCTTAAACAAATCTGAAATTGAAAAGGACTCAAAAACTCGAAAAAGAAACTAGGAGAACTAAACTGAAACTCGTTTGGCATAACGTGTGGTCGTGTGCATGCCTTAGTAGTCACGGACAGTCCCATATCATCCGCATCAAATAAATTTGTAATTCCAAAATCTCCTATATCCCCAAAATTATGTTTCTCATAACTATTTCCCTTGAAAAATAATTGCTCAACATCATCATGCATGTTTCCAAACGCAAGCTCAAACAAATTTAAATCTTCCAGGTCCAGGTCGCTTGTGAAAAACGGTAGATCAGCCTTAATTTTTGGGTAGTGTTCTACATTGTTCTTTACTATTGGCACATCATCTCCTTCTGAATTGGAATTCACATCTTCCCTGGCCGGCGGATCACAAGGAGGGTTTACCCCGCGTCCTACAGGTTCTGCACGAGTCCCTGCCCGTTGCCTAGGGTTTTCACCACCAAATTGCATATTGTGTACTACTTCAGCGATATCTTGATTCCGGTTCTGAATTGAAAGAGCCAGATTGTCCATCGTTGCTTGCAATTGTTGAAGGATGACTAACAGTACAGCGTTGGTGTCGTTGTTGTTGCCTTCGTTAGTCGCCATCACAGGACGTTACTCGCTCTGATACCAACTGACGCAGCGGAAATAACAACAAGGGCTCTTACCACGAGAAACCCTTCAAATTAGGTTGAAACATGTTAAACCTTAACCAACTTAGAATCCACTAGGAAGAGATAACTGGAATACACCAGATAAAAGAGAAAACTCTAATTTTATTAAAATATCAATTAAATTCGGAATTACAATGTAGCATATTTTTATAGGACTAGTAATGCTTGGAAAACAAGTTAAAATCTCCTAAAAAGTAGCCTAACCTATATCGTAACCTAATAAGACTTAAATTCATCACTTATATACCTAAATCTATTTCTAAACATAAAAATATTACCCTACTAAAATTAAATACGAAAATTACAATAAAATAAAAAGACTCAAACTTAAAACTAAAACTAATCAAATCTTGTCTTACATCATTGTCGATCTTAGATGAAATTTTATTAATTTTGGCTTAGAAAAATTCATTTATGCTGAAGCAACAGTTACTGGAATTGTTAGCATTATTCTATAAGCGATCTCCGCATTTGGAAAAGAATCAACTCTTAATATATAATTAAGTATGTCTTTTGTTGTATCATTCTTCACTTGTATAATTTCTCTTAAAAAATTTACTTCCATAAATAGATTTAATCCCTCAATATCAGAGTTGTCATTATGTTTTAATGAATTTTTAAGGTTAAAACAATTTTTTTTTTAAATTTTCATTTTTCAATGACCTTAATTTCTCAGCTAAATAAAAAACCAAAAATATCTTGATACATTTTAAATTGTTCAAATCTACTTTGAAAAATACTTTGAGTTGATAATCGTTTTTATAATTTTTGTTTTAATTTCATGTGCTAGCAAGTTCATGAATTCATTTAGTTTAGGAAACCTAGTACTAATAGTAATAGCAAAAAAAATTGAGACCTCCTATTGGCGGATGCCTAAAGCTCTTGTTTACCCAGCTTCTCCGTTGGGCCAGCCCTGTACTAGCTAGCAATGTTGGATTCATGACTTATTGTTTGAATTTATCAATTTGGAAGATGTTACCATTAATTATTGCAATTAATGACGTGGGTTGAGAATGAGACTGCATTCAGTCTTACCACGAGGAAAGTTGTCCGCATGCTAAGAAATCACCTAACTCTCCTCCCCCACACCTCCTGACTCTGTGAAGAATAAGTGAACTAAGGTTAATGAGTATATAAATTATTTTATTCCAAAAGTAATCTTTGAGATTGTCATGTCTCATCTTTTTACCTACTTAAATATAAATATTCATTTACCTTTATCACTCTTAGAGTACATTTATTGGATAATATTCTCATAGCAAACTTTTTTCCTTTATATTTTTTTGCTTTTGATATTTCGGATAATTTTGTCTTTGCTTAAATATCTTTCGTTTTTTTATTATATTATTTGCAATCATGATTTATGTTTTAATGAACAACAACATTTATTTTTTAACTTCTATTTTCTGTAGCAAATTTCAATATGCATCTTTATATTATTAATTTTAGTATTTACTCTTTTCGTTTAGTTTAAAATATTCTAATTATAACGAGTTTAGAAAATTCTTTTCTTATATACAACTTTTACAAAAAAATTCTAAAAGTCGTGCATCGTACGAGTATAACCTAGTTATAACCGAAACAAAAACCACTTAATTAATTCACATGACAGGCTTCTTATAAAAAAAATTCCCGCCCTAATCATATTCCATTCTAACATTGTGCTGTAAAAAATCTTTTGACCCCGTTTATTCATAAATAAACTATTATGACAATGCTCTTTACAATAAAAAAAATTGTCTAGCATAACACTCTTCATGCTTTCTGGCCAACCTTTCTACGGTTTTAATCTCTCTCTCTCTCTCTCTCTCTGTTATTACAATAACAGATCCTCTTTATACCCATTCTACTACTCCCAAGGCTGGCCTGTAAAATTAGGGGCATAAGGCCGATCATCTCGAACGGGACCTTCCTATGTAGCAAAAAAAAAACAATCTATTTTTTGAATAACTAAAAAACAATCAAATAAACATAAAATATAATTGAAAAAAATACTTCATTGCAAAAGTTATGGGCTTAACTAAATTATAGACAATATAAACATGAGTTCGCTTCACCCCGAGCCTCCATCCAATGCTGATTTTTTCTTTTGCTGGTTCTCAGATATCCATAATCCATTGATTGAGTTTATGCTTTAGGTTATTAATTATTCATAGAATCATAGGAATCATAGCTCTGTTTCCATGCCTCCTCAAGACACTATCTCTTTTGAGCAATTGAGCTAATGTTGTTTGCCTCAGTAACAAAGTCCAATAAATCATTAAATATGAACTTTATAAGGAAATTGTTATAATCACATAATTCTACAAGTACAAGTCAAGTAGTACCTCAATTCGGTAATTCCTCAAAATGCGTGATTGGAAATTAATTAGAATCCGAAGATCGTGCGAAAATATGTTGTTACAATAATGCACCATTATTTTCGCCTTACTTTTTACAAGGAAGCAAATTTTGGGGCTAGCCCAAGGCCTCTCTTTGAAGGAGGCCGGTTAATTATTCCTAAATGATAAAACACAATAATTAATAAATGTAATTAATGATGAGTCGTAAAATATGTTGTTACAATAATACCATTATACACACACACTCTCTCTTATTAATTATATACCATTACACTCACACTCTCACTAGGATGTGCAATAATAATAATATTAAATGAAGAGATATATATTAGGAAAAGTGGTAGAATATTTGTACATCAAAAGTCTTTAAAAACATTAATTAGAACATACCAAAATAGAAAGTATAAATATTTATCCGAAAAACATAGAGAGTATTAATTTCACTGTTTTATTTCTATGTTTGTCTTCTATCTTTCTCTTTCTCAACATCCGTTTTCCGGTCTTCAGCGGTTCTTTTCATCGGAAAATTTATCCAATAATCATTTTCTCACTTCTCCACAATTTTTTCCTCCATCCTTTCTTTTTGTTGTGATTTTTTTAACCCAAAAAAAAAAAAGTAAGGATTTCAAAAAAAAATTATGATCATAATTAATGTGCATCGTAATTCGTACATGAACACTGCTAATATAAATTTAAAACCAAACCCCATCAAATCTCCTCTCTCTATGTCTCAATAAAAAATAATTGTCCCGCTTTAAAAAAAAATTATTCTATAATAGTCTCATTTTTATCATCGTATATAACTTTAATGTAATTTAAGATTGACTAAATAAAATTTGAAAAAATCTAATTCGTCGATTTCAACTAATTGGAGGGAGACAACATGGTTGATGTTATGCTTCATCCAACTTTCTTCCCATCATAATTGATCGAATCTAAGTCCTTTAACTTCGGCCTACATTAATACATTATTGGGTTTGGATTATGATGTTGTTTAACGAGGCCACCACTCCATCTAGTATTATCTACATATTATTGTACACCCTCATTTAAAGAAAACGATGTAGGATAAAATTTTGGCAGGTCTGTTTTTCAAAAAAAATTATCTTTTTTTTTTTCAATTGTAAAAAACCAATTTTTAAAATATTATTATGAAAATGTCATCGTTTCCGTCAACAGCTCCGACAACACACTTTGAATTCAAAAATCACCATGATGAATCGCGGTTCAAAATTTTTTTGAATCGTGGTGCATAAAGTTTTGAATCGCGGTGCATTTTTTAAAAAGATGCATCGTGGTTTAGAAATTTTTTGAATCGTGTTTGCTTACATTCTTGAATCACGGTGCATTTTCAAAAAAAATTGAATCACGGTTCATAAATTTTTTGAATCGTGGTTACATATATTCTTGAATCGCGGTGCATTTTCAAAAAAAATTGAATCGCGGTGCATTTTTGTAGCGCGCATCTGGCTCATTAAGAATATCGCAATTATTTCGCCCCAAAAGTATCATTTTCCGGTTGAAAAAAACACTCTACTGGAACGAATTAATATTTTGAAAAGTGGTCGACCAACCGCAATTTTTCCAAAGATGTATTCCCCACTATTCGTATTTAATTGTCATTTTTTTATCGGTTCTAAAATACTTCCTCCGTTACGGACGAAAAATCAACTACTTTATTCTAGGACATTCTTTTAAAGAATATACTTTCAAAAATTAAGGTATAAAAATGTGATTTATTTCTAATGGACTAATACAAATATAATTTTTTTAAGTTTTGATTTTCAAACCAGGACTCTTTACCCAGAACGGAGGGAGTTTTTTTTTATTTCTAAACTTTCTTCTTTAAAAAATATTTTTAACATTTTATCCTTACTTTTTATTAACTATGTATATGTATGGGATCAAACATAATGATACGGATGGAGTATTATTATTGTACTTGATTATTAACGACTATGCTAATTTCGATCTTTCTACAAGTTTACAACACATATGGTTGCCCCAAGATTGAAATAGACATGCTTAGATACTTAGATAGTAACCGATTTATGTGCAATATTAAGTGCATAATAAGTGTGATGGTTAAATTTACAAATTTAAATGTATGAGGATCAAATTGATACTTTTGTCATTTTTGAAGGGTCGTACTATTCAGACCACCGATTCCTCCAAACTGATCTCCCATCTGGTAAAAGGAGGGGGACATAAGATGCTGGAGGCATGCGCTTTCTTCGAGGTTGGACCTTGTATGTGTTATCGATTGTTCTCAATGTATCATTTCGTTCGCGATTAGTAGCAATGAGGACATTTCAACTGGTTAAAAAAAATCATCTCATTTTAAAATAATTGAAAACATTAAATATACCCCCTTGTTTTCCTATTTTACCGGTCTGAATTTTGAACATTCAATATTACACTATCTACCCTCAAAACCCAACACCCCACTACCCAAATACGTACACCAATACCCACTCCCCTCCAATACGCAAAGGCAGAAAATGGGCGACGTGTTCTTCTTCTGCGCATTCTTCAAATTTCTGCTCAATCTTCTGCTCTACTCCTTTTGCGCAATCCTTACCCCAAAACACAATGTCATCTTCTTCATATTTAACTGGTCTTCATCCCCATATTTAGTTGAAAATTGGACAAATGAGGTATGTAGATGGAACAGTGTTCAACCGCCACTAGTTGAACATTTACAAAAAGTTTGGCCTCTCAGGGTGGAACAAATCAGAAATGTTCCGTAGGTGTAGGTGGATAAACCTTCAAACCTTGAATTTGAGTTTAAACCTTCAAATTTTAATATTCAAATAATTGAATTTATGTTTGTAAATAGTACTCCCTCCGTCCCTAAATAATTGTCCTGCTTGACCCGGCGCACAGTTTAAGAAAAAGTAATTGACTTGATTATTTATATTGGTTTAATGTGTAGTTTCCATTAATGTCCATGTATATGTGGCTCATAATTAAAGTAGAGTGAAAAAGTAAGGGTAAAGTGGTAAAAGTGATGTCCTAAAAAGGTAAGTTTCAAAGTGGACAATTATTTTGGGACGGACGAAAAATGAAAGGAGGACGATAATTTAGGGACGGAGGGAGTAAAATTTAAACGTATGGTGGTGGCGGGATGGGTGTACAAATGATAGATTTGCATGAGAGTTAATTCGAAGGAAGAAGTAAAGAATAAGAAATAGAAATTAATTAAAAAAATATCAAAAAATGATTTTTGAGTTAATGGTGAAATTTGAAGTGGTAGAAGTGGTGATGGTGGTGGTAGTGGTGATAATGGTACTGAGTCTATGAATGATAAAGTTGAAGAAAGTATGGTTAAGAAAATAAATTAAATAAAACTAAATTATTTTGGGGGTAATGCATTTTTTAACTTTAAAATTAAATATGAGACAAATTTTAATTATTTTTGGATTATTGAAACAATATTTATTATCTATAATACAATATAGTTCATAGTCGCACATGTGCAATTTACTAAAGCTATTTAAGAGCTGAGATTGATTCCTTTACTGAGATCCTACGGTCATTATCACTCTCCAAGTTCACATGTGTGAATGGCGGTTGAGCAACTACCCCCTCTCTCTCTCTCTCCAACTCCCCCCACTATTCACAGTTGGTGGCCGCTAATCATTCCTTCACCAAACTCACGTCCTTTTTCTTTTCGATATTTTAATTAATTAATCAATTTTATGCAAAAAAAATCGTAAGTTTTGTAATTTGAAATATTTGTTTTTTTTTCTTTTTAACTGTTATCGTAATTAACTTAATCAATTTATTTTTTGAAACTGAATCCCAATTTAATTTATGTCTAAGTTTTGAATATTTCTATTTAATTTTTTTTCTTTTTAATTGTTATCCTAATTAACCTAATCAATTTAATTTTTTTTCGGCCCGCAATTTCGTATACAAATAAATTTTAAAAAAAATCATAAGTTTTGTAATTTGAAATATTTGTTTTTTTTTTCTTTTTAACTGTTATAATAATTAACTTAGACAAATTATAAGTAAATATTAATTAATTTCTACATTATCTGCTTTATTTATTGATAAATTCACAAACTGGTGCCGTTATATTTGATTAAAGCATATCTTAAACATCAAATGATTAACTAAATAATGAATATATAACCAAATCAAAGTTTGCACCCCACGCAAAATGCCCGAAAATAATCACCATGTGACATTCGCACATAATTTTCCATTACTATTATTAATGCTCATGGTCATGGATGAGAAGGGGCAAAATGGAACAACTAGCAAAATTGTGTATCAAAGTAGTACGCTTTATAGATTGGGGTGCAAGGTAAAATTAAAGTGGATACTTCTGGGTACTAAATATATTTTGGCCACACAAATTAGGCCAAAAAACACATATCTCCTGAAGTATCCACCAAATCTCACTTTAGGTTTTCTTAATTAAAATAAAAAGAAGCCACAAATAAAAGTCGATAATGTGCTATAGAAAGATGCATCAAATGGAAACAAAAAAAAGGCATATGTGGCAAAGGAAATTTCATTAATCTTGTGAATATCATGCTTTAAAATTTCGTAAATGACAATTTTTAATAACATATATAGTTTTTTTTCATGTATAGAAACTTTATTGTACTGATTCATTTTTTAGGATGTTCATTAAATAATATTGATTATGTAAAAGTAAGTATTAGAGTTTTAAAAAATAGAAATTAAATATTCATATGATACAAATATTTTTTTGGGGAAACAAAAATTAAAGAGATAATTGCAAAAAAAACTCTGACCTATTTTACGCTTTACAAAATTAACCACGTGTATTGATTTTCACCATATTGAACTTCCACCTATTTTTATTTTTACAATTAAAACCTTCCGTGTTAAATTTTTTAACGGGAAGCTGAGTTGTCTGCCAACAAGGTAGCTAACGTGGACACTGGTGGTAACCAAATTATATTTCCCGCATTTTTTATTGCAAATTAAACTTTGTACACTTTTTTGTCTTGCAAAATGAACCTTGGTAAAAATCAGTTGTTATCTCCCGCATTTTTTATTGCAAATTAAATCTTGTATATTTTTTGTCTTGCACAATGAACCTTGGTCAAACCAGTTGTTATATATATACTCATTTCATCCAAAAAAAAATGAATCTCATTTTCTAACAATTCATTCCTTTATATCTGTTATTTCACGATGAACACAGTTCGTTGCCATTGTGGAAAAACGACTGTCATGCCAATATCATGGACCGATCAAAATCCAGGAAGAAGAATGTTGAAATAATTGATTTTGGAAACACCACATTACTTGATTACATAATGTCTCTATCCTTCGCGATTTAGTAACTTAAATTGTTCTTTTGAGGATTTTTTCTTCTCTTTGACCCTACTGATTCTCTTATATATATATATATATATATACCAAAACACTTTAATAAAATCGTTAACAACACGTGCAACGTAAACGTACCTAACTAGTACATTTAAAATTACAAATTTGTAGTAGAACTGGAAACAAATAGAATTAGAACTCACCCTTGGGGTACAAACTAGGGAGGAAGGGTGGCTAGGGATTAGGGAGGGTGAAATTGGGGATTGTGAAATTTGAGTGCTTTGAGAAGGGTTTTTTGTGTTGTAAATTAACCAGCCTTCAAGTTTTACCAGTTTTACCTAATCCAAGAACAAATAATGGAGGGGAGAGAGAGTGTGTGTGTGTTTTGGTTTCATGGTTTCACTTTTACCTGCTGAAGAACAAATAATGGAGCAGAATATGAGACCCACTTTCATTTGTAATCAATCAAAATTAGTAAAACTTCATTGAGTTGATGCTTTGCTTCCACAAACTAGTAACCAACATACATTATATTATTATTGTATGATATGAAATTATATAATTACAGTGCAAATTAACCATTCGATATGATTTTGGTAAAGTAATTCAAGTTTATGGCTACCAAACAGACATGAAACAAACCGAGTCTTAACCACACCTAAAGTTGTCCTATATCACCCAAATGCATAGTTCAATAAAAAAAAAATTGACGAGTAATGCATACTTCAATAAAATAGAACCTTCAAACTCCAAAGCACACGGACGATAGGGAAATAGTGAGAATCGATGTGAACGAGAGAGCTTTATGTATGTAGAACATGACGACGATATTCTCCAAAAACCCATATGGGAAAATAGTTCCGATATGCTGCATAGTTTAGAGCACCATGCTTAAAGAATCCCCCCACAGCTTCCTATAACACGTTAATCATAGTTAGTTTTTGTAGTTTGTACGAAAACTTTTAACTTTATGATAACTCAACACAAGCATTATTTTTTATGCAATATATTGGCTTGATGAAACTAGTCACACACTATCTGCTAGTCTTCACTACATAACTAGATATTCGATAATTACCTGTTGAGGAAAGTCACCATCTTCAAATTGTGAATTGATCAATAGCCTCACCCCGCGTTGTATGGGTGTCGGATCAAAATTTGCCTAATTTGAAGTAAAAATCAAACCAAGGTATTAGGTTTTAAAATGATACATAAAATATCCTAGGAAAAAAGCGATACACTCAAAATTTTACAAACCTGTCCAGCTTTAATGAGCGACAATAGAGCCCAACACGTATGTGTCAAATGCGAACGATCGCCTTCCAGATTTGTATATACCTGTTACAATTTATTAGATTACAGTGTGAAAGGCACAAGACATGAAAGTTATATATGGGATTGTTAATTGAAAGTTATTAAAACCTCAGTTGAGCTCGAAAGATAGCTTTCTCCCCATCCACCATCGGGTAGTTGCTTTGACAGCAAAAACTTGCATGCTTTACGAATGACCGGACTATTATGATACATATGCCCACACGCAACCAGTCCCTCCACCGCAAAAAATGTTCCATAGGTGAAGCAAATCCCCCAACGGCCGTACCTGCACAATTCCAAGCCAGAGGTTACTAGCCTATATATAATCTGTTTCCTTATAAAACCTAGTTCGAGTGTTCGACCCTACGAGGAAATTAAGGTTTAGCATTCATAGAAGCCTACCATGATCCATCGGGCTTTTGTGTGCCTTCTATGAACTGTAGCGCTTTTGTGATGCAATTTTCAACTTCCTTTGTTCGATGCATTGGGTGTAACTTTTTGAAAAGTACCATAGCCTGCAGTGCTGCCGAAGTGCATTCCACGTACCTAAAATAACAATTGCAATCATGTCCACGATAACTTACAAAGATAACTCTTTGGTACGCAAGATTGATAATTCCTTTTCATGCCATTTTAACATAATTATCATTCAACGATATTTCAGATGACATGCATGAGAAAGAATGGTCAATCTAATTAGCACGCCAAATACGCACTACGGATAAGAGCTTTTACTTACTCTATCTCAATCATGGTATCTTCGAAAAACTCAATAGGGTTGAACTTCTGAAACACGCCAAATAAATATACTTGTCAATTGGTATCAAAAAAATTCGTAATAATAATAGAACAAGCTATGCATAATAGATCCAAGGAAAATGGCACAGTCAATGGCCAACATTAAAGGCCTAAAAGGAGGGAAATGGGGGAGAAATTAATTATGCTAGAGAATTTTTGCAACTTGTCAGGAGTGGGAAACTTCTCAAGGACTGTACCTCCAACCAAGAATATGTTCTCTGAGGCTCCCAAGCTGGAAAACCTCCATTTTTACTCTGTATTCAAGTAGAAACACTAAGTATGAATCAGTAAAAATTAGTACTCTTACTTGTAAATGGGACATAAAAAGGTTTTTTTTGTTTTTTGTTTTTTGTTTTTTTTTTTTTTTTGTGTGGATTGAAATGGGAATTTATTAAAGTGAAAAGTGTAATGGTTAGTACCTGCAAGTAGAGGATTATATTGACTGCATCATAAAATTGTTCTGTTTCCATTGCTTTCCCAACAAGCTCAGGCTGCATTTGTGAGAACATAAGTGCAACCTGCACAAAGTACAAAAAGGATCGTTAGAGAATATAGTGCAAGTTCATTACAATGCAAATGCTTGATATTAGCACTACGAAATCTAGCCAAGCTTTTGGAATTAATTACCTTCAAACCTTCGGAAGTACAGTCGGAGACTGGCAAACCTTGGTCTTGCATTGAGAATGGCCAAGCACCTTTAGAAGGGTGTCTAAACATTTTACTGTAATCTCCGGGGGGATCATCTCGAATCTAATCAAATGTAAAAAAGATATGTCTTGAAATTACACTTAAAAATTACATTTTGTCACACGTCAAATTTATTTAGGGTACTAGAAAACAACCTGCGAGGCTTTCACAAAGTCGTGTGCCTTTCTTAGAGTTGGAGCATATTCTTCTGCTAGGTTGCTCGATAGAATGGCCTGAATAGAAAGGGTTGCATCCCACCATTGACTCCCAAGACTCTGCACTTTGAAGCCATCTTCAGCTACCCAAAAGTAATCCGGGATCCGGGCAAGATGGCGCTTGTATGCTTCAGAATTTGGATCTTCCGCCCAAACTGCAACCATACATATGAACTACAGAAATTCCAACCGACAGTAAACATGTTACATTGACTTGTTTAAAATATGTAAGCTATACAAGAAAAAGAACAAAGAACAAAGAAAATAGATTTAAGTTGTCAAAATAGCTAATCTGTGGCACTATACGCCAATACGTACCTTTTCCACGCATCCAATTGTAAGGTGTCTGCTGCTAACGTCTTCATAATGTACATGCTCAATCGACCTTTTCAAAGCCTTCTCCCTAAGTTTTGAAAAGGGCCAACGAGACAAAAGAGGCTCAGCAACATTGTATAGGAATGCCCATAACATATCTTGCACAAGAGGATGTGGGAAGTAGAGATCCTCCTGCAATTTACAACTAAACGTATTTAGGATTTATTATATTTCCTCTTACTTTTGCATACTGTTATTTCACCTCCTAAATAAGGTACAGGCTGACAAACCTTTGCACAAGTATTTCGTGCTGCATTCCAATCTATCTCATGATAAGGTTTAGTGTAGAGCTCTTGTCGTAGAGACTGAACCAGTTCAGTTATCTTTCCAACAAATCTTCTTCCATATAAGTACGACATGGGCATGTAAACCACGCGACAATAGCTCAACATTTGACCTAGATTACACATAATTAAGGTGTTAGACTTTATAGTAACTGCCATGTGACAATCAAGAATATAAATCTATTTGATCGATTACAATTCTTTGTAGTTTTTTATTAACAAGGAAAAGCTAAAATTCTCTACAAAGAGGTAAGTTATCAGTTTTAAGATGAACAAATGTGTTAAAAACCTGGATGAATGGGGACACTCTTAGGAATAAGCCAAAGTTCTGGTGGCATTGGGTTGCAGCCTGCCCATTCATACACTCCAAGCACCTACACAATAGAAAGAACAAATGTAGTTTGATCAATAATCAATTAATCAATGTCTTGACTGGATGTGATTAAATTTAAAATAGAGTTTGTCAAAAATGTACTGTAATCCAAAACTTTCCCCACGACGGAATCCCAACTGCACCGCCATGTTCAAGGATCCATTTGCGACCCCGAGCCATAGCCATGTCCTCCCCATCTTTGGGTCCTTCTCCAAGCAATCTCAATGCAATGTAGTTTAGAACGGTGCCGAATGAAGTGCTGGGTCCCTCTAAATGAAACCCCCATCCACCATCTTCATTCTGTACCATTATTCAAACTCAATTTCACAATAAACTATCGCTTTATACATGCATAACTCTTCTCCCTTTTGTGAGTATTGCTACATGTTTACCTGATGATTGTACATGTAACGTTTACATTCCTTTTGATATTCTGAAGGTAGAATAGTATTCAGATCCCCAGTGATGTACAAAGATATAACCTGCATATTTCAGATTCATTAAAATAATTGTACACTATATATGATGTTTGCAGAGTAAATTTTCTTCTAATAACTTTCTGTCTACGACCATCAGGTTTCAATAGCTATTCTCACAGGCACTCAGAGGGCGATATTCAAGTGTTCAAACACAAAATGTAGATAATGTGGCCGCACATCTACAAGTATTTTAGTTGTTGAACAGATAAAGACTTACTTCGTATGTTTTTATTTATTACTCTGATGCAATCCAAGATGTGAAAACATCTACATTACGTGATTTTGAAACTTGAACATCATGCCTTACAAATCTTTCAAAGTCTAAAACTGCGAATATCCATCTACCCATTAGCCATAAGGTTGTGTGAAATCACCTCAACCCAACCTAGGAAAATATATTGTGATCATCCACTTTCAGCATCATCACAAATAGTATCTGTTAATGGTCTAAAAATCAATATTTTGTTAAGTAATTTGCATGGTATATAGTTACCAAAGGAGGGACAAAGAATTGAGGGCCAGCAGATTCGACAGGCCAGTGGCCGTCATTAGCTTGAAGGGTTGAGTAAAAGCTGATGGCTCTTCGTAGAGTAGTTGTCACTGCTTCCTCTGTTACGTCCTCTGTTTCTTGGAGTTTTATTGCTGGTGGAATCGGGACCTGGGGGTCGAAGTTCTCCTTTCTAAGCTGTGATTTCACAACACAAAAACATGTAAATGGACAAAAGCAAGATTCATATTTTTTATGACAAAAACACAAAAAGACGGTATTAAAGACGATCTCAACTACTTTATTTTTATTTAATTATTGATAATTAAATTACAACTATTCAAAAGTACTCACTTGAAAAAAAAAATCATTAACCACTCTACACCTTGATGTCGTCGTCGCCGTTGTCCTTCTAGTGGTCACCGTCCGTTCATCCCTCTCATCATCCCGTCGATCTCAGGTACCGACTTATTCTCTCTCTCTCTCTCTCTCTCTCTCTCTCTCTCTCTCTCTCTCTCTCTCTCTCTCTCTCTCTCTCTCTCTCTCTCTCTCGTAATCTGCCATTACCGCTTCAAAAGCTCTAATTTCATATAGAAATGAGGGATTTTACTTTGATTTTTTTGTGAAACCCCAAAACCTACTTTAGGATTGTTATACCTGAAAATTGAGGGTCCATACATGTACCTAATGCTCTGAAATAAATTTAGGGTTTTTTTTTTAACTTGCTACAGTTATTTGCATATTTATATTTTTTGCCGCTAAAAAGTAAGGGTTCATGGAGTATTAATTTGCTACAATAATATGTCGTTATTCTTTTACTTTTTGTATTAAATTACGATCCTTTTTTTTTTACTTTTTTCTTTTTTTATAAATTCAAATTTTGATCATGAAATTAAGATCAGTGTTGCTTTAGAATAATGGTCACTTATTGAGAAATATGTAAGTTGATGAATTATTGTTTATTATGCTAGAAGAGTTGGAAAGATGAATTAGGAAGAAATATATATATATATATATTACTAAAACAGAAGCCGCTACTGCCACATTACGACTTTCTGTGAAAAGCTAAAAAAATTAAAGAAATTCGGTGCTACCACGTGTCACCTTCGAAATGATAAGTTTTTTTCTTTTTTTCAAAATTGATTAGTTTAAGATAAAAATTATAAATCTAATTAGATAACATAAAAATCCTAAAACTAACTTGATAAGATAGATTTAGGATATAGTTTTACGAGTAAATTTATGATAGAGATTTATGATTTTTTTTTCTTTTTTTCAAATATCGTTTAATTAAACTAGATTTTATCTTATGCAATTTATACAAGTTTAATTTGACTGAAACTCTTCAATTTCCATCTCTTTTTATTTTCGTACTATTTAATTTATACAAATTTTCAACAAGACGATTTTATGTTATTTGTTCTTCTACTAATTTATATTTATTAATCATTAATTAATAATCTATTATTTATCTATTAACTATTATATAAAAAAAAGAAGTCGTTACTGTCATATGACGACTTTATGGTGAATGCTTAAAGTTTTAAAAGATTTATTTGCTTTGACGTGACACCTTCTTGTGAAGTTGTAATTTTTTTCTTATTCTTTGGTGCCAAAAATTAAAACGGCTAGATTTTAACATCGGTACCTCCTTTATAAATGTTTAAAAAAATTATTTTCTTTTTTCCTGCCAAAATCAGTTAGTACGAAATAGACTTTATCACATTTGATTTAGACGTGTTTCACTTGATTAGGACTCCAAATTTTCATGGTAAAAGTTTTTTTTTGCAGATAGATTTTATCAATTCTCATAGATTTTAATATTTCAATTACATATTCATATGATCACTTTTGAATATTTACCTTATTTTTCATTTCTTTCAAATTATTCTAATTAAAAATTTTAATTATTTATTACAAGTTTAGAAAATTATCTCATTATAAACAACTTTTGCAAAATAAAAAAAAACTATTAAAACCATCATACGGTACTATATATATAAATATATAATTTCTTTTTCTGCAAAAAATTAAAACCGGATAAATTTTAAAACGGGTGCCTCCTTTATGCATGGTAAAAGTTTTTTTTTTACCAATTTTTAAGGATATATTTTATCACATTTGATTTAAACGAGTTTCACCTGATTAATACTCTAAATTTTCATGATAAAATTTTTTTTTGCGGGTGGATTTTATCAATTCTCATAGGTTTTAATTTTTCAATTACATATTCATATAAGCAATTTTGAATATTTACCTTATTTTTTCGTTTTTTTCAAATTATTCTAATTAAAATATCAAACATATTTTATCACATATGATTTAGACACGCTTCATTTAATTATGACTCCTCAATTGTCATGGTAGAAGTTTTTTTAATTATTTTACCAAATCTTGGCCAATTTAAAATAGATTTTATCAAATTTGATTAAGCATGTTCCACCAAAACCACAAACAACCACTGCGAAATACTTACCCACTATCAAACACCTCATTGACGAAGTCTGTCTTCATGGTACTTTCCCTCCCTCCCTAATAATATTTGTTCGATTTTATAATTTGCATAAGTTTTTGTGTGATGATTCGGTATGATCTCACGATTTTTTTTCAAAAAAATTATTACTTATTTGAATATCTTGCTGTTGTTGGTTCATTCAAATAGTTTGCAGATTCTATCTACAAAATTAAATTTAAGAAACAATCCTAAATCAACCGTGCATCGCACGGGTAATAAGCTAGTAATAACTATTAGTAAAACATAAGCCGCTACAGCCACGTGGCGGCTTTTTGTTTAAAGCCAAAAGTTTTAAAGGAATTTGGTGTTGCCATGTGTCACCTTCGAAATGGTAAGTTTTTTTTTCAAAATTGATTCGTTTAAGATAAAAAATCATAAATCTAATTAGATAATATAAAAATCATAAAATTAATTTGATAAGATAGATTTAGGATATAGTTTAACGAGTAAATTTATGATGGAGATTTAGGATTTTATTTTTATTTTTTTTCAAATATCGTTTAATTAAACTAGATTTTATCCTATACAATTTATACAAGTTTAATTTGACTGAAACTTTTCAATTTCCATCTCTTTTTATTTTCATTCTATTTAATTTATACAAATTATCCAATGGATAATTTTATGTTATATTTTTTCTACTAATTTATATTTATTAATCATTAATTAATAATCTATCAATATTTACCTATTAACTATTATTAAAATAGAAGGCTACATGACGACTTTCTGTTGAATGCTTAAAGTTTAAAAAGATTTGTGTGCTTTGACGTGACACATTCTTGTGAAGCTGTAAAAAAAAATTGTGTCGGAAATTAAAACCAGATAGATTTTAAAGCAGATACCTCTTTTATATATGGTAAAAAAAATTGTTGATAGATTTTTTCACATTTGATTTAGACGTGTTTCAATTGATTAAAACTTTTCAATTCTCATGGTAATTTGTTTTGTACCATTTTTTGCTGCAAAAATTGATTTGTACCAGATATATTTTATCACATTTGATTTAGACAAGTTTCGGTTGGTAGAAGTTTTTTAATTTTTATTATTTTACCAAAACTCGGTCAATTTAAAATAGATTTTATACAATTTGATTAAACTTGTTCTACCAAAATTACAAACAACCACTACGAAATACTTCCCCTCCATCAAACACCTCCTTAACGAGTTTGTCTTCATAGTACTTCCCCTCCCCTCCCCTCCCTAAGAATATTTGTTCGATTTTATGATTCACATAAATTTTTGGTTTGATAATTAAGTGTGATCCCACGATTTTTTAAAATTTATTAATTATGTGAACATCTTGCTGTTGTTGGTTCACTCAAATAGCTTGCAGATTCTATCTACAATATTAAGTTTCAGAAATAACACTAAATCAACCGTGCATAACACGGGTAATAGCCTAGTATATATAATATGATGATTAATTGTTGGTATTTGGGACAACAGAGAAGAGAAGGATGAATTTTAAAAAATCATAAATTAGAAACTTAAAACGATACTTATTTTCAATCAAAATAAATTTTTAAATGACGATTATTTTCCATGCATGAGAGAGTACACCTTGTTAAGTGTTAACCACTAGCAGGGTACTATTGTCCTTTACACTTTCCGTTAGTTTCATGGTCGGGGTAAAATGGAAAAAATGGCACGGTTATTATTATTATGTCAACAAAATATAGATAGGGTAGTCTTTTAATAATTTTTTTGTCAAAATTGAATCTTAAAAGTTTTTAATTTTCACGTCGTCAGTCCTTTTGATGGATGTTGTTAGAGAAATTCCGTTAAATACTGCAGACATTTGTGTAAGGGCTAAATTGAAATTTTTACACCTATTATTTTTTTATCAATTTGTAATTGAGTCCCTTTGATTTGAAAAAAGACCAAATGGCCTTCCCCAAACCATAGGTACATATACCTTTACGTGAAGGGTATACCATCTCCCTTTTGGATATGCTCATCTGATAAATGAATCAGACGTGGATAAGCTTCCCAGCTAGTACTGCATCATCATCGAGACATTAAAAATGCACCTCGGAGCCCTGTTACTTTTACCCCCCCACTATTGTCACTCAAAAGTACTGATTAGTTGGAGAGCTTTACATATGGGCCATATGGCATGGAACGATAACATCAGGATTATACAGAATGACCCCAAGATCTGAGTGGATCCAGAAATGTGAAGCCCTAAAAGTTGTAGCAAATGCCAAACATGAGCTAAAGAGTCCTACAAAGAATATTGTGGCAAGGGGTTTTGTTCAGTTGGCATTAGGGTCATCTGTTCAGTGCTTTAATTGGGATGGTCTAGCATGGAGATTTTTTATACGAGTGGAGGGAGTGAAATCACCATGTTAAGGCTGAACCCTTGAAAATGGCATCCTGCTTGTCACCGCCGCGAAACTCTTTTTGATTTCGAACAAGTAAGTCCCTAATTGCACTGGGAAATACTTGTTAGAACACTTGTACTCATAAATCCAGTTTGCTTTTAAGATTCACTTGCATAGCTTGTCATGGAATCTTGATCAATCCAATTCATCCTGCAATTTGTTTCACCGGTCTCTTTATTTGAATTGAGAGTTTCTAGATGGAATTTATTTTTCAATTTGCGAACCACTTAAAATTAGAAGATCTGTGAAGAGCGTCGCCGGGAGAGGAAGAGAGAGCGAAGGTTGGAGAGATTTTGGGGAAGAATGCCATTTAATTTGGTCCTTTTCCGAACCACATGGACTCGATTGCAAATTGAAAAAAAAAAGTTTAGGTGTGAACATTTTCAATTTAGTCCTTACACAAATGTCTATGGTACTTAACGAAATTTCTCTAACGACATCCATTAAAACGACTGACGACGTAAAAATTTGAAACTTTTTTGACCCAATTTTGACAAAACATTGTTAAAGGACTAATACTGAAAATAGACCAAAGTTAAGGGACCAATGGTGTGATTAACCCTTTGACCTAATTATTAATTAGGCCATAGATGACTAACCCGATATCATCCATTGCTTATATACATGGAATCCTCACTTTTCCATTCGAATTTGAAATTATTAATTATTCAAAGAATTTTCAATGAGATCTGTCTGGCATGCATACTACGATTTGAGGCTGGGAAGAAATAATCACCGCCAGCCAGTTTACTTAATTTGATGGAATCAATTGGAATAACTTGAATTGATATTAGTGAAGGTGACAGATGGGTACAGGAGAAAGAGACCAACAAATTCAGGCAACTTGGCGAGGAGTTATTTGTACTCCATTATCCGTTGGTTTAGGGTAAAAAGTTCAAGTTCCGTTCGTTTCGGGAAAAAAATTCACGTTTAAAAGTTAAATATATTAAGAAAAATAATACATTTAGTAGTTCATTAGTAATGAAATGACACGCTTATGCCTTAATTTTTACTTTTAAGTGAAACATCTCAAAATAGAATAATAGACTCTTTACTTATATATCTATAATGCATTAAAAACAAAAACAAACTAGCACGGAGTGGGGGGAGAGAGATTTTACTTGCATGCGCATGAGTAGGTCAGAACTCTGCCTAACAGTGAAGCGATTTTGTTTGAAGTGAAGGCGAAGTTTATCAACCTCAGCTCTTTCTTCGTCGGTTCCGGCATTTGGGTCGAACTCCCAGCGTTGTCGACCGACATGATTATTAGTTGTTGTCAGCATTGATCCATTTCCTTCCCCAATCCTCAGCTTCCACATTATAGTAATTAGTTGTTTATTTGTAAGATAGCCTGCTTCAAGGGAGTAAACTTTATTCTAGTGTTAGGAGTTGTGTGTTTTAGTCACAAAATGCTAATAAAACACAACTTTTTTCTAAAAAAAGTTGTTTTAATACTACGGTTAAAAAATGCAGATTATCAAAAACGCAGCCACATTATAAACGTTGAAAATCTCAGCTTTTTTTCAAAACGTGAGTAGAAAAACGCTAGGAATTCACTGGAAAACCAAAATAACCACGCACGAGGGAAGGCAGCTTTGCTTACCGATCGAAGGGTTTGAATCTCTTATTTGAAAAATTGATTGATCGAGTTCTTTATCCCTAACCTTTCCTTTATTTTATCTTGGAATATTAGAGAGGATGAAGAGGGAGAGAGATGGGGCAGAGAGTGATTTTCAGTTCATATGTGTGTGTGTGGATGCTAGGATTGAGAAGAAGAGAGTGATTTTCAGTTCATTTAAAGAGGAGAGGGTTAGAGAGAGAAAGAGAACTGCGAATGTGTGAATGTGCACTAGAAGAAGAGAAAGTGGAGGACGGGGCTTAGGGACATACTGAGAGGAAGGGAAGAAGAAGAAAATGGGGCAACCGGAAGAGAGTGGGAAAGAAGGATAAACCACTGGGAGAAGAAAAGAGTAAAAAAAAAAAAGTCAAAAAATGGATGATTGATGCATATAGGTTAGGTTATTTGTCAATTATGTGTGGTTCTATTGTTAGTCTTATGGAGTACTAAGAATAGATACGTTACCTTATAAATTATTCATATTTAATTGTGTTTATTTACAATAGATTAAGGGTATAATTGTCTTTTTGACAACTTACTTCAAGTTTATGAAAATAATGTTTTAAAATTATATCTCAAATGTGTTTGAAATTATATCCCAAACGTCCCAAACATTAACCATTTTATTTTTTTAAACATTTTTTCATATCAATTATTTTATTATTATTTTTATTTGTGAGATTGAAAAAATATGGATCTTATTGATTTGACACCATTAATGATAGAAGAGTTATTAAAAGAAAATCACTTAAGTTCAACACTATTTTATAGTCAATATGTGTATTAATATTAGAATATATATTTTTGTATTTATTCATATATTGTTTTTCGTAACATTTTCGTTGCGTTTGTCAAACACATGAATATATTTTCCGGCATATTTTCAAAAAAAAATACCAAACACCTGGAAAAAAAAATCTTTTTATTTTCCAAAAATCATTTTCTGTAAATCATTTTCTATAAAACAAAAGGAGACAAACGGAGCCTAATACTCTTTTGTTTTCAAATTATCGTCCTCTTTGACCTGACATACCGTTTTAAAAAAAGTAATTTATTGTATTATAAATATTTTTGAAATATGTGGTTTCCTTTAATGTCTTTGAGCATGTCGCTATAATTAAAGTAGGTAGAAAAAATAAGAAAAAAGTGTTAAAAGTGGTTTTCTTAAAAGGAAAAATGAAAAAATAGCAATTATTTTAAAACAGACGAAAAAAGAAATAAGAACTATAATTTGAAAATGGGATAATTGCATAAAAAACCCCAAACTATTTTAGGAATTGCAAATTGAACCCTGACAATTGTTTATAGGCTTATTGAAACCCAACCTATTTTTTATATTGCAATTAGAACCCTCCGTCCATTCCATCTGTTAAATGGTAACGGTTTGCTGAGTAGGATGCCAACGTGGCATCCTACGTGGACTTGGTGTGAGCAAAAACTAATTTCCCTCAAATTTTATTTCATTATAAACCTTGTACAAATTTTGTAATTTCATAAAAAAAAAACCCTAAAATTTATTTTCACCAAATAAAGCCTTAAAATGTAAAATAAATAGTTATTTATGTACCCATTTCATTTTAAGAAAATAAAGTTATTTTTTTAAGAAAATAAGGCTCAAAGTATGATGCAAGTTCCAATGAGTATTTAATATTTAATACACATCCGATCCTAAATAATCATCATATTTGATTTCGAACACAAATTAAGAAAAACAAATTATCTATATTATAATATTGGTATAATTTGTATAAAGTATCTGTTTAATATGTAATATTTTAATAAAAAATAAAAATCAATATATTTTTAAAAAAAATTTATTTGTAACATTTAATATTATATTTAAAACTTTAAATTTATTTTATTATTTGTAACATTTTAATTTTAAAAATAGAGTATCAAATGGTTTATCGTTAACGGAATAGTTAAAAGACATAAATGCCCCTTACCTAAGGCCCATTCAATTCCCTCGTAACAAATTCCCTTCCTTCTGATGTGGAGGCAATATTGGCGTCGGAAATGGTGGCATTATTGATGCCTCCTCCTCTATACTAGTTTTTCTCATTAAAACTTACATCATATTTTGAGCCCTATTTTCTAAAAAAATAACTTTATTTTTTTTTAAATGAAATGGGTATATAAATAACTATTTATTTTAAAATTTAAAGCTTTATTTGGTGAAAATAAATTTTAGGGTTTTTTATGAAATTACAAAATTTGGGCAACATGGTCTTTTCATAAGGCTTATAGTGAAATAAAATTAGTTTATAATTTTAATTAATATATTACTTACAAATACTTATAAATAAAATAAATTATAGTAGGATGCCACGTTATTTAGGCGGATGTGTATTAAATATTAAATACCTAATTAAAACTCGATATCATATTTTGAGCGAAATGGGTATATAAATAACTATTTATTTTAAAATTTAAAGTTATTTGGTGAAAATAAATTTTAGGGTTTTTATGAAATTACAAAATTTGTATAAGGCATTTAAAATTAGTCGGATGAAATTACCATTTAACGGATAAAATGGACAGAGGGTTCTAATTGCAATATAAAAAAAGCTGGGTTTCAATAAGCCTATAAACAATTGTCAGGGTTTAATTTGTAATACCTAAAATAGTTCGGGATTTTTTATGCAATTATCTCCATTTGAAAATAAAGGGACTATATAAAATAAATAAATCCATAAATTAATTGGGCTTGGTTTAGGACCAACACCTAGTCCCACCAAAGGGCTTCTGATTCGCCTTTATCCTTACAAAGTTAATTAATTGTATAAGTGGAGTTGAAGACATTTTACTGCCTTTATCCTCACTAAGTTTAAGAGTAGAACTGGAGTTGAAGACATTTTGCTTCAATAATACAAACAAACGTCTGTCTTTACAAATAAACTAGCAAAAGCATAACAATATGCTTGATCCGAGAATTGCGTGTATGTAGTTACTATCTGTATGTACTATAATGAGGGTCAAGCGATGGCGTCATTTAGGCAGGATCTCCAAGAAGATAAAGCGCCGGTGTCCAAAAGGAGGAAGCGATCGCGTCGGTGTGACAAATTAGTTAAAGTGTTTTCTTATTTGAGTACATTTAAGGTTTTGTATTGAGAAAGAAAGGCTTGAGAAATATAATTTCCCGTATGGAGATAAGGAGATCTCGATCTTTTAGTGCTTTTAACACCTACTCAAATTCGTGATGATCTATTGGTTTTGCAAAAGAGTCTGAGTGAATTAAAGATTGAAAGGGAAATAATTGAAAAAGAAAATATTGACAAAGAAAGGCTTGAAAAAGAGGAGCAAGAGTGAGAAAGGGGGAGAAAAAAGAAAATGTAAAGGAACTAATAGTAGTTCGTGAAAAATTAAAGTTACTACATATATACATATGAAGACTTGTTCGATTTTGAAGTTTCAAATTTGTCTTGTTCTTGGTTCATCAAACTTTTTCAGCAAAAATACTCGATCGACAACAAGTAGTAAAGTGTATAAGCACAAGTCGAACCTATAAAGACAATAACGAGGTCTATTTTCGTGAGTACTAAAATTGAGATTTTTTAACTTTATCTAAACGATCTAAATTTAGTAAAGAAATTACACTAATTTAAGCGAGTAAACTAAACGATGATGAAATTGTGATTCACACCCACGGATGAAAATATGATTTAATCGAGAATAAAGGCCTAGGATTATAATTTCACTCCAAATTTTCCACATGATCAATTTATCCACTCTCCATAACTTTTTTACAAATTACTATGGTATCCGAGAACACAAAAATAGTAGTTACTACGAGCTCTTACTCTGATAGTGACCCTAATTCCCTCATTTAACTACGGGCTCTCGTAACGTATAGCTAAATGTTGAAATAGCATAAAAACAAGTTCTCACATATGGATATTGAATTTTATGCTATATCTTTATGCTACAAAATATCAACAATTATTTTGCTTGATCCAAATTGTAATGGTAGCTTTCACTCACTTAAAATAATTTTAAAAATTATTTAATTAATGATAAGATGTATCTCTTAATAATTAACAAAAATTCTAATGAAAGCCGGAGTAAGTCAATGATATTTTTCCTTATAGTCAAAAAGCAATTTTGAGTAAACAACAAGTCAAGGGGTAAAATTGGAATAATGAAAATGTTATTAAACTCAAAATCTGAGATTGAGTGGCTGTTCGTGCGCAAGAGATTGAAGACCATTCTGCTGGCATCATCATGACGTTAGCATCCACTATATTACATCAGAATTTAACTTTCATAAATTCGCTCAGGTGCCCCTGTAGTTTCAAGAAGTGCTCTGAGGACCTTATTACAGAAAGTTGGAAAATTTGGAGCGCACGCGAGGTTTTTTGGAGACGCAAGCGCGCAATAGCTTCTGAAATATTACTCTGGTGACCCTTCGATTCCAGACTTCTCATTTCAGTCCACCGTTAGGTTCCGTTAGCAGTTTTCTCTTTCATTTCAGTCATTTCCTTTGTAAATGCTTAACGAAAGGCTAACGGACCTTGATCAATTGACTTCAAACTTCATGAATTGATTTGATTCTTCCCAATTTGCTATGAATTGATCATTTAAAGCTTGAATTCATGCCCAAGTACCTTAAAAACAATAAAATCACAATAAATGCAATTCTTTGGGCAAAATAAATATGAAAATCATATAAATTGAGAATAAAACATGAGGAAAATATGTAAAATTATGAACTTATCAATATCCAGAGTGGCATCCTCTACATGGAAGTATACCTGACAATTCGAGAATGCCAAAGAACAAACCAAAAGTTGCAGCTAATGCGACATCAAACACTGAAACTGGTGGATTGTCTGAGGTTTTTCAAGGGTTTCCTTCATCACAATGTCACCAGTTTTTGTCTCTCCTCTCAAACTCTTCATCAAACATGGATAGTCCGTAATGTCATTTTGCAGGTAATATTACTAGTTCTAGTCCTGTACATTCCAAATGTTTTCTGAGTCATAGCAATTAAACCAATGAGTGACTACAGACCACATTACAACCTTTTTTGGTAATCTTCTTAACCCTGTCACTATGGATCTTCCCATTTATTTACCCAATGGACAAACTTCCAGGATTACACATAAGGACAATGTGCAACTTACAAAAGACATTGTTTTAAGAAATGTTTTGTTTATGCCTACATTCAAATATAATTTGTTATATGGTAGTAAACTAACCATGGATAACAAGATTACCCTTCAGTTCTCAGCTTCCCAATGCACTTTGCATGACCAGGCTTTCAAGCAGATCAAGGGGATTGGTAGAGTAGTGGATTGCCTCTACATGTTCAGTACTACCAGGGATACTACTAGCAAGAATTCTTCTATTTCTAATTCGGTTGTAAAAGGCTATACCTTAAGGCACTTAAGACTTGGTCATGTGCCTCTCAATTCTTTAAAACATCTGAATGTGTGTAATGTTGATTCTTCTTCTTCCATTGCTCTCTGCGATGTTTGCCAATATGCTAGACAACCCAAACAACATTTCTATCCTAGTGTTTCTCACTCTAACACTTTGTTTGGTCTTCTGCACTGTGACTTGTGAGGACCCTATAGACATAGTACTCATGGTAATTGTAGCTCATTTCTTACCATCTTAGAAGATAAGTCCTGAACTACTTGAACTTTTTTACTTAAGTGTGTTCTTATATGTCTTATTTTTTTCCTACATCAAAACAATGTGACAAAAAAAAATTAATGATTCTGTTACACCCCTTCTTAATTAACTCTCTAGGAATTTCTCATCAAAGCTTTTGTGTATCAACTCCACAGCAGAATGGGAGGGTTGAGAAAAAACATATGCATCTCATTTAATTAGCTAGGGCTCTCAGATTTCAGTCCTTTCTTTCGATCTCATTCTGGGGAGACTGTCTTCTAACTGCTACTTATCTCATCAACAGGCTTCCCAGATATGTGTTGTAGTTTAAAACTCCATATGAGGTGCTTCTGGGCTCTACTCCTTCATATTCTCATATGAAGGTCTTTGGTTGTCTCTGTTATACTTCTACTCTTAGCCATAATAGAGATACGTTTATAAGTCCTAGATCCAGAAAATATGTTTTCCTTGGGTATCCCTCTGGAAATAAAGAATATAAATTGTTTGATTTGACCACTAAACAGGTGTTTTACAATAGGGATGTTGTGTAGACACCCCAATTTCGTACCTCTGATATATAATCTTGACATGAAATATCAAGATCTGCTAAACACTAACGAATGTCAAGTTACATGGTTAAAAATGAAAGAAAAAAAAAAGCAGGATGAGTAAATAGTGAAATACAGGGGGCCAAAGTGCCTAAAAGAGGACAAAAATGGACCCTGACGCCATCCACACCATCTTTGGGTGCCTCACCCACTTCCATTGTGGTGGCACCCAATAGTGCCTCTTGCACTGTAGCATTTTGTCTTCGGTGTAATTTTCTCAGCGTGCGGTACAAGCCGATGAAGTACAGAAAGAGAAATCTTAATGTCGAAGGAATCCTCACTCCCACCTATAAATAAAGGTGCCCGGCTTTAGAAATCGAACACAAAATTTTTACACATTTTCACCGTGCAGTGAGTGATCGTTCTCCTGAGAAAACGTTGTGAGATTTCCTCCTCTAGCCCCGAAGCTCTGCTAAATCTCCCCTAAACACAAAACCAACCGGTCAAAGTGAAACCTAGCTACCCTACTAGGATTCCACCCTATTCCTCCGGCCCAAAAATCTCAAAGCAAGCAGTTGCTCTGCCCGAATCAAGACAACAAATCAGCAAAAAAGCAAGCAGTTGCTCTGCCCAATTTTCGCCAACAGCAAACAAACAACAGCAAAAAAGCAAGCAGTTCCTCTGCCCGGATCCTGAGGTCGAAAAACAACTTTCGGAAGTAGTAACTCTGTCCGAATCTCCGTAACAAAACAACAAAAGCAGTAAAAAAGACTCTCTCTCCCTGAAGGACAAAGCGAGCGCACCCCCCACGCTTTAATAGGTAGGTTATTTAAAGTTTTATTATATAAAAAGTGCTATTTAGAGCAGCAAAAATATAAACAATATAAGCAGTTGTGCTACCCAAATTTCTATAAGAAAATAGCACTAAAAAGAGCCATTATTATGGCCAAATATTTATAAATGTATTTGTAACTCCCGAAAGGAGGCTGTAGCAAGTGTTGTAATAATATATGTACATATATATTTTATTTAAATGTTTTATTTCATCTGCTAAATAAATATAATAAACGCATATTTTAACCAAAAAACAGTTTTGAGACCAAAAGGGCGAATTTGGTGCCTAACACCTTCCCACCTCGTAACTTAGCCTCTGAACCCTATACAAATCTGGTTACATTTGGTTTTTCTTTATTTCTCTTTAAAATAAAGATGGCGACTCTGTTTCATCATTTTGAGTCCACAATAAAGCCTGGCGTATTTCACGCGCCTAAAGGTTTATTTTGAAACCATCCGCTCTCACCTGCGGGGGATCGGTTGAAAAACGGGACACTCATAGTGGCGACTCTGTTGGGGACGTTGTTTTTATTTTAAAAGAAAATAAAAACGGAGGGCTAGACTCATTTTCAAAAACAAAACAAAAACAATTTTCTTTTCTTTTTGGCTAAATATGCTTATTATATTTTTTAACATTTTAAATATTTCATTTTTATATATCTGTATGTATATCTGTGCAAATAACCGTGAAACTTGCAGCAGCTTCGTTTTGAATACCGTTGCGAATACAAAAAAAATCAAAAATCGTAGTTCGGGCAGAATAACAAAAAAAAAAAAAAACTGGGGCTTTATTTTATTTTGCTCTATCTTGCTATTATTCTGCTTGCTTTATTTATGTCATAAAAAAATATATGTAAATATTATTTTATTCTGTAATTTTATTTCGGAGATTAGGATCAATTTGTAATACAATGAATAGATAGATTTCCCACTTTTCTTTCAATTTCTTGATCTGAATGGTCGCAATACTTGCTTGCGCCGTCCTTTCAAGGACTCAAGCTAATCAGCCGAAAAAATCCACAAAGAACATAAAGACGGGCCATTAACTACTTTATTTATTGCTTAATATCTGAAAAGAAAAACACTTTACTACTTTTTAGATACCGCACACACGTGCACGCACTTCCGAACTGCTACCCTACACCATGGCCAGCCTACGCCTTGCATCAGCCAACGTTAATTGCATATAGTTTCTCAGGACACTTCATGGACCGATCGATTTTTATATCCTTGAATTATTGACCAATCCCTGTTGCAAAAAAACAAAAAACAAAAAAAAAAAAAAAAATTAATAAAGAAATACACAAGGGCTGACCAATAATTTTTGTGATATTCGATTTAGACCATTTTGAATGGTGGATCACGGAAAGAGTATAGGCCCTTCGCCTGAGATCAGTCCGATCTTGGGGAGTCGAAAGGCAGGTGGACTACGAGGTTCCTATATTCTGGAGAAAGAATCCACTTTTCCAGGAATAGTCCTGAGACTGTCAAAACAAAGCGTGTGCTTGTCTGATCAAGTGTAGGAAAAATTAATAATAATAAAAAATTAATAATAAAGGCACACTGTACTCAGAACCCAAAAAGTCTTCAGCCAATCCCTTCTGATACCTCCAACCCCTTTTCCTCAGAAATCTGGTCCGAGTTTGAAAAGACAGAGATAGTACCGGTCATTTGATACGGGATACAGGAACAAAAGTCAGATCAGAGAATATAGGGGTCAGAACAGAAAAGGTCAGAATCAGTTCAGATGGTACAGATTTGAGCCGAACGACAACTGAAAATTAATGAGCAGTCTACAGTACGTACAGATACATGGGCTCCAGGGTATGCTCCTACTCCGAGCATGCAACAGTGGCTAGACCAAAATTTGGGCGCACAGGTTGATCGTATAATGAGCCAGATGGCAAATCTTGTACAAAGTCTAAGGCCCAGTGGTGAAGGAAATACCTTCCCTGCAACCCCTTAAAAGCATCCACTTCTCATGCTCCTCTAAACTCAAATCCTTAGCCAAACACTAACCCACCACCAAACAACAACACCCCAAATCTAAATTTTCCACCAAACTCCTATTACCCAAATTTTAACCCTTTCTCACCATATCCACCATATCCTTTCCCAAACACCAATATCCTTCATAATCCAAATTACCTTCCACTTCCCATCACCAATCCACTCCAAAATAGCCCCTATATGGACCCCGGAATCTATACCCAACCAGGCAAAGTAACGACCTATCTACCAATCAATGATTCTGGTCGTCAGGCAGAAATTACCAATAAATCACCTCCTCAAAATCCTTACCAAATACCACATCCTGAAATGAACCCAATTATTCCTAATCTTTCCAACATATACCAAAACCCAGCACCACCTTCCACCAAAATAGAGGCAGACATAAATAACCTAAAGAGTATGGTGCTCAAAATTCTAAATAAAGGGGAATTTTCTACACGGGCATTAGCGTTGTAACCTTCAAGGCTTCAACCATACTACCCTCAAAGTTCAAAATGCCCAACATAGAAAAATTCGATGTGACTAGATGCCATATCTCTCACCTGAAATCTTATTCTACTCGCATACAGTCAAGAGGGGCTAGCTTCAAAGCTATGGCCTCCAATTTTCACCTTACCTTGATAGGGGCTGCCAAGCAATGGTTAATGCTAACAGTTAATAGCACCATGGGCACTTAGGACCAAATAGCAGAAGAATTTCTAAAGAGGTACAAAGACAATACCACCACTAAAAATAAAAGAGATCTTGAGGCGTGCACCCAAAAGGAAAATAAAACATTAGCAGAATTTGCAGCCAGGTGGAAGAAGAAAGTTGCCCAAACGCTAAACAGACCTAATCCATCTGAATCAGTCCGATTGTTTATAAAAAACCTCCAGCCAATTTATCTTGAACGCATGAGGTATCTTCCTTACGGTGATTTCAATGCCAATATTGAAATAGGAAATCGCATTGATAAAGAAATACGTAGTGGGTCCCTATAAATCAATACACCTCAAAGTTCATTTTGCTACTCTGAATTCGAGGAAGAATCTACAGAAGAAGTCAACGTTGTTGAAAGAATCCCGATTAATAAGTGCAGTAATGAGTCATGGTCATATGGGACAGATAAGTCTATCAATTCTGTTGAGGGAAGCAGTGGTACTAACAGAAGCTTCATAGGACCTTATAAAGAAAACAGAAGGCATTACGATGAATTATATGCCCCAATGTCCCTAATATTACAATGTTTAATGGCACAAGGGGTCCTGAAACCAATGAAGAATTACAAACCTCCAAAATAGCTATCAGACACATGGAACCACTCTCAGTATTGCTAGTATCATCGTAGTAGTGGCCACCCCACCGACAAGTGTTATATGCTCAAAAGTGTCATCCAAGATCTTATTGATGGCCAAGTCATTCAGAAGCCACATCCTTACATCAGCATAATTAAATCAGTCAACCAGGATTAGTTTAAGAAAAATAATGCTACTCTGTCATCCCTCCATCTGCAGAAAAGAAAAGTTTTATGCCAAAAGTAGCATGCTGAACAGTGATCAAGCATCGCCTGAGAAAAACCTGAATAAGGGCAGAACGTCAGTACAAGAATTCGTTGGTCACTCAGGGAAGGACAAGGGAAAGCCTTTAAGACTCATCGAACCCTAGAATACCCTTTGTATATGCCTCCAAAAACCCTTTTTACCTTTGAATCTTCTCTTACAAAATAAAATCTTCAGGAAACAACTTTTTTTCAAAACTCAGCGTCACCTATCTCCGAGTATCCCTGGACATGTTTTCTTTTAAGGATGATAAATTGACTTGCCTTAAAAACACCTAAATCTACACAAGTTGATAATGAGTCATCTAGAAGATATGGACCCGCAAACTATTATGAACACATGAAATCCAAAGCAGGCAAGTCGTCTTGATCGGAATCACTTTTGACCCATTGCAGCCAAGTTGTTAGTAGCATACTGGGGCTTCTTACCAAAGGTTCTACAATTTCTGTCTAGAATACCAAAGGTTCGAAACTCCACTTACAAGATTGGACTATCTGTTTCATCCCGCCATTTTCCCTAAGTTCTATCAGGTCTTGCTACTTGACTGCCATGTTATCTCCTCATATGGGTCCGGTTTTTGAAACCCTCCTTACTTGCTTTGCCAAAAACCATGATATTTTGTTACCAAGCCAAAAGAAAAAAAATGGGAGACCTCCATTTATTCACTAAGAAACCCCACCAGATACCAGAAACCAAAATATATACATCATATCTCCTATGATTGTGGCCGAAGCTTCAAATAAACCTCAATAAAGCGACAACCTCAGCCTTCTCACCTACTAGTCAAAAAGTACAGTGTGTTTATAAAAGACGAATTAATTCTCGCTTAATTTGCAACGAATATTGCAGTCTAAATCAATGTCTTTCTCAAAGTGATGCAATTAACTTTTCACCAGATATTTGTTGTAGCTGTTCTGTTAGTAATGCAATGAATATTGCATCAGATCCCTACATTTACCTTTTTTGCCCACATGTACTCTTGATATCACATGAAATTTTACATATATTCTTTGTGATAAATCTCGTGGAGATGCAATGGATACTGCATCTGATCGTTTGTCAGCCTGGTAATGATGCAATGGATATTGCACCAGATATTTGCATACACTTTCTCTATTAGTGATGCAATGGATATTGCGTCGAATTTTAGCTTGATTTTTCTCTTGGTGATGCAATGTATATTGCATCGGATCTCGCATCAAGTTTCGTGAAGATGCAATGGATATTGCATTTGGGTTCGTGGAAATGCAATGCATATTGCATTTGATTTTGTGATAATGCAATGGATATTGCATTTGATTTTGTGATAATGCAATGGATATTGCATCGGATTTGGTAATAATTTTATGGTAATGCAATGGATATTGCATCGGATTTGGTAATAAGTTTTGTGATAATGCAAGGATATTATATCAGCTTTTGTGATAGTCTTGTGGCAATGCAATGGATATTGCATCTGGTCTTGATGTAATGCTATGGATATCGCATCTAATTTTCTGATAATGCGATGGATATCTAATTTTGTGATAGTGCAATGGATATTGCATCAAATTTGGCCTTAGGTTCTTAATGGATGTAATGATTATTATATATGTTTCTACATCTGGTATCGCTATGGATGATGTAATGAATATTACATCTGAGTTTACTTTGGTCTCATTCGGTAATGCAATGGATATTGCATTTGATGTTGTGATAATGCGATGGATATCACATCTAGCATTGTGATGCAATGGATATTGCATCTAATTCTGTGATAATGCAATAGATATTGTATTTGATGATGTGATAATGCTATGAATATTGCATTTGATGTTGCGATAATGCGATGGATATCGCATCTAGCATTGTGATGCAATGGATATTGCATCTGATTCTGATAATGCAATGGATATTACATTTGGTGTTGTGATAATGCGATGGATATCGCATCTAACGTTGTGATGCAATGGATATTACATCTGATTCTGTGATAATGCAATGGATATTGCATTTGGTACTGTGATAATGCAACAGATATTACAATAAGTGTTGTGGCGATGCAATGGATATTGCATCTGATTTGTGTGATAATGCAATGGATATTGCATTTTGATGTGCGTTATTTTCACTAGGTTGTAATGGATATTGCAACTATCTTTCCGCATTGCAGCTTGTTTGTTTGCTTGAGGCCGAACTACGTTTGGTCTGATTCCTGAGAAAGGGATACGTAGGCAGCCTATTTCGGTAAGTCCGACCATTAGAGCATTTAATTTGCATATATGCTTAAAAACTACGATAACCTGCTATAACCGACTAAATATGTCTAGGGTATATGAGATTTGAACTGCATCATAAACTGTTGCATTATAACTGCTACCTCTTGCATTACTCCCCATTATAATTTCCACGAAATTTGGGAGTCTATTTCTTATCAACGATGTTCGTTTACTCTGAAAGCTTCGGGTTAACCGTAAACTCCATCGTTGAAGGGCTCTGTAGACACCCCAATTTCGTACCTCTGATATGTAATCTTGACATGAAATATCAAAACCTATTAAACACTAACGAATGTCAAGTTACATGGTTAAAAGTGCAAAAGAAAAAGCAGGATGCGTAAACATTGAGATGCAGGGGGGCAAAGTGCCAAAAAGAGGACAAAAAAGGACCCTGGAGCCACCCATAATACCCCTTGGCACCACCCACACCATCTTTGGGTGCCGCACCCACTTCCATTGTGGGTGGCACCTAATAGTGCCTCATGAGCTGTAGCATTTTGTCTTCGGTGCAATTTTCTCAGCACGTGGTACAAGCCAATGAAGCACAGAAAGAGAAATCTTAATGACGAAAGAATCCTCACTCCCACCTATAAATAAAGGTGCCCGGCTTCAGAAATTGAACATGAAATTTTTACCCACTTTCACCGTGCAGTAAGTGATCATTCTCCCGAGAAAACGTTGTGAGATTTCCTCATCTAGCCCCGAAGCTCTGCCAAATCTCCCCCAAACACAAAACCAACTGGTCAAAGTGAAACCTAGCTACCCTGCTAGGATTCCACCATATTCCTCTGGTCCAAAAATCCCAAAGCAAGTAGTTGCTCTGCCCCGAATCCAGACAACAATTCAGCAAAAAGGCAAGCAGTTGCTCTGCCCAATTTTCGCCAGCAGCAAACAAACAACAGCAAAAAAACAAGCAGTTGCTCCGCCTGGATCCTGAGGCCAAAAAGCAACTTTCGGAAGCAGTAACTCTGCCTGAATCTCCACAACAAAACAGCAAAAGTAGCAAAAAAGACTCCCTCTCCCTGAAGGACAGAGCGAGCGCACCCCCACGCTTCAAGAAGTAGGCTAGCTGTTTAAAGTTTTATTATATAAAAAGTTCTATTTAGATAGCAAAAATGTAAGAAATATAAGCAGTTGTCCTGCCCGAATTTCTATAAGAAAATAACACTAAAAAGAGCCATTATTATGGCAAAATATTTATAAATGTATTTATAACTCCCGAAAGGAGGTTGTAGCAAGTGTTGTAATAATATATGTACATATATATTTTATTTAAATGCTTTATTTCATCAGCTAAATAAATATAATAAAAGCAAATTTTAGCCAAAAAACAGTTTTGAGACCGAAAGGGTGAGTTGGGTGCCTAACACCTTCCCACCTCGTAACTTAGCCTCTGAATCATATACAAATCTGGTTACATTTGGTTTTCTTTATTTTTCTTAAAATAAAGATGGCGATTTTGTTTTATTATTTGAGTCTACAATGAGGTTGAGTGTATTTCACGCGCCTAAAGGTTTATTTTGAAACCACCCGCTCTCACCGGCGGGGGATCGGTTGAAAAACGGGGCACTCACATGTGGTCTTTCATGAGTACATTGTCCTTTTTGCACTCCTTCTTCATCTTTATCTTCATCTTCATCTCCATCTCCAGTTCCTGATCCTCTTGATGAAGATTTGTATCCATCTTCTGCCTTTACTTCTCATTCATCTGAGACCTTCTTCTCTATACCCTCCTCATTTGTACCTCCTTCTAATCCTAAACCACATATTGTTCCACCTGCTGCTCTAGTCAGACCTAATAGAACTAAGATAGTTCGTTCCAAATTTAAGGACTACACAAGGATGCCATTTCCTAGTTCTGCCTCTTGTGGCCTCAAGTCATTTCCTTATTCTGTGTATAATGTTCTCACCTACAGTCATCTAGCACCTTCATATCATACATTCATAACCAACATTGATGCCATATTTGAACCTAAATCCTATACTCGGGTTGTCAAACATTCTCATTAGTGTCAAGCTATGTCCTCTTAGTTAGAAGCACTTGAAAGGAATAATACTTGGGTGTTGGAACCTTTACTAATGGGGAAGAAAGCTGTGGGTTGTAAATGGATATATATACAAGGTTAAGTATAAGCCAGATGGCTATATTGAGAAGTACAAAGCAAGATTGGTTGCCAAGAGCTTTACTTAGACTGAAGGGTTGGATTACTTTGAGACTTTTGCCCCTGTGGCAAAGATGACAACAGTAAGAGTGCTTCTGGCTATTGCTGCTATGAGAGGCTAGCCATTACATCAAATGGATGTATCTAATGCCTTTCTCCATGGTGATCTACAAAAGGAGGTGTATTTGAAATTACCACATGGCTTCAGTCATCCTACTTCAGGCTCTAATCCTACGTCAGTGGTGAGTAGGTTGGTTAAATCTCTCTATGGGTTGAAACAAACACCTAGGTAGTGGTTTCACAAGCTTTCTACAATTTTGAAACACTTTGGCTACTCACAGGCTGCCTCCAATCATACTTTATTCACTAAAACTGGAAGTGGAGGGTTCACTGCAATTTTTAGTTTATGTTGATGACATTATCATCACAGGGTGTAATACCCTAATTCTTGGTTAACTTGATTTGCAAGCTATGCTCACGTTTCTTCTTTTTACGTTGCATGGTTTGGTTTGTGAGAGAGTCTAGATGTGTGTGAGTAACCAAATTAATACCAATACACTATTATATATGTTTCATATTTGTTAACTTGCTAAAGTCACAAGTCGTAACTCGACGTTCGTCGAAATGCGACTCGTTTGAGAGTTTGCTTATGTTGTGTGCATTCGTGACCTTGGTTAAGTATTAGGTCTTTGCATGATTGTTATGAACTTGTTTAGATGTGTTAGACTTCAAGTTGGAGGTGTTCCTTAAGTATATTAATGATTTTGATACTTTGAGGATAACATTCATCTTTGTCGCGTAGATTGAGATTGAGTCGTGTGATCGTCTCGTCTTTTGGAGTTCTTATTCTCCTGATTGTTCTTTAAATTCTTAGAAGTATTCAAGCATATTCATTGATCTCTTTACTTGCTTTAAATCCGATATTCTTGTTCGTTTGATCGCTAGTTCATTCGCTGTTTTGTTAGCAAGTTGTTGTGACTTGTTTCAATTTCGTTCCTAGCTATTTCGGGTGTTGTTCGGACATGTTTGGGACTTGATTTGGGTATGGTTTCACCCTATGATTGATTGGGGTTGAGTTGGGGACCAATTGGACTTCATTTCAAGCTTTTTTCTCCCTTCAGACAAGGCGCTCGCCTAGCAATTAGATTGAGCGACCACCTATCTTCCAGTAAGTTGTTTTGCTAAAGAAAGCACTAGGCACTAGCCTAGTGATTTGGAATAGGCGACCGCCTAGCCTCGACTCTGCTTCAGGCAGATTTTATGATTTGCTGGTTTTGCCCAATTTACCCTTAATGAACCCACTCTAAACCTTCCCTAATTCACGCTACTTAGTCCTAATTGAGTCCTAACATGTTGGATTAGTTTTATTGATGATTATTGAGTTGGATTAATTGGTGATTACTCATAATCTATCACTAAGTGTGCCTTGGAAATAACATTTGTGCCCCCTCGCCCTTCTTGGTGACTTCCTTTTATTCCCCAAAGGTAGTCATTTCTCTCATTTCTTCCCCAAACAAAACGTACTCTAGAGAGAGAGAAAGATAGAGAGAGAGAAGGGAGACATTGGAGCCCAAGAACTTCTCCTTCCGATCTTCAAAGATCCGACCGTTGGATCGTTGAATCGACTCTGGATTCTTGAAGCCCTCGACGAGTAGAACAACTTTCACTGATTCCTTTTCATTTTCCTTTGCTTTTCATCTGAGCCAAGTAAGCTACTTCTTCCTTTTCTTTTGGATTTTTGGCTAATTGACCCTAAGGAAAACAAAATGCTTGCTATGTGTGGTCAATGAGTACTTATGTGCTATGTACGCCTATATTTTGGAATTTTGGAAATGTGAACTTGTTAGAATCATATGTAGGTTGATTTCCATGTATATTGAAGTATGGTATTAAGCTTCACTTTGTATGTTTAAACTTTTGAGCATGTTAGCTAAGTGTTTACGTTGAAATCTATGTTTGAACATGATTCTTATACTCTAAATAACACTCCTTGTGATATGGAACATGGTAGGGGTTTTAATGGCATATTTATGAATTATTGTAGTTACATATTGTTGTATGTTTAAGGCTTGTGAGGATGTTAGATGAATTGTTATCTTGGATTATATTGCTTGGAATGTAATGATTGGCTTTAAATGATTAAGTTGATCTTCATGTATATTAAAGTAAGTTGTTCAACCCTAATTCGTATATTTAAGGTTTGTGAGCATGCTAGATGAATTTTTATCTTGGTTGTGGCATGCTAGATGAATTTCTATCTTAGATTACCTGCTTGAAATATGATGATTGACTCTAAATGATAAGTGTTGATCGATGAACCGTGATTGGGGATTTTCTTGGGTATGTATGAATTACGTGGGTTACACAATGTTGTTAACCTTGAGAACGTAGTAATAAACTCTAGATCATGAACATGAGAGGGATATGTTGCAAATATCTTCTTTGCCCTAGAATTTTAAAAGTATAGAAATGACTCAACGAAGTCAACGATTGGATTAGTATGACTATAGAGAACAACATCCTTAAATCATACAGAATATGGGGTTCGTTTGATGAAGGTCAAGCCTTCGAGTATGTTAAGTGTATGGAGAACACTTGGGTATTAGGGACTTGATATTATTGCTCTAATGTGATTATGTGCTAGTTAGCAATGAAATGCATAACTATGTGATTTTAGAGTAAATACCTACTTGATTGGACTAGTGCGCTCTCTCGTACTCTTCCTCTAATTGAGCATTTGAGTATACATTACATGTGCTTGCGTTTGAGTTCAACTGACATCGTCTTGTTTGAGTCTTTGGCGGGACGATGCATTGTCTTCACGAATTGTGGGATTCTTGATTGCAATGGATCATCGTGCCGGGTTCGCGCACACCCTCCATCAATGGTCACAGTGGGGATGTAGCTGATCATTGTTATAGTAATGCACATAACCTTTATAGCTATGTAACTCAAGCGGTGGAATGTCTCGGGGAAGTCGATACCACAAAAGGGCTATCAAGGACACATTAATTGCACGTGTTTTGCAGGAGCTACATGACGGAAGCGGAATGGAAATCATATTTTCTCTTATGTGATTTACTTTACGAGCACTTATGTGAACTAATGTGCTACGTGACTTTGATATGATTTGTTTGAGATGACAACTATTTGATGAAATGTTATACTAGGAAGATAACATGCTACCCATAATTAGAATGGAAACCATAGTCTCCTTTATATGATTTATTGTAGGAGTTATGTGGAATAATATACTATGAGACTTACGGTATAATTGGTATGTATTGATGATCATTTGATGTAATGTTACAATATGAAGATAACATGTTATACATATTGGGAATGAGAATCATATTCTATTTGATATGAATTACTTTATGAAAAATTATGTAGAACAATGTTTTATGTGACTATTGATAAAATTTGCCTATGTTGACGATTATTCGATGAGATGTTATATTATGAGTATGACATGTTACATATATGTTTTTCATGAGTATAGTGTTATGCCATGACATTACATTTTTTAGTAGCTTATTAAGTCTTTATGACTTACTATGTTTACTTTGTTTTCCTTAGATTCGAGCTGAGCTAGTGATTCGAAGGAATATGTCGAGTCTACGATAGTATGTGTGGTTCCTTGATGGAGTTTGCTACTAGTTTATATTTTGTAGCCTTTGTTTTGGAAAGGACAAATGAGAAGTGAAGTTATATAAACTTCAATATGAGTAGTAAGACTTGTGGTTGTTTATTTGGTACTTGTACTTACAATGTTGGTACTTAGTCTTTTGTGAGCCGACGATTGTTAGTCGAGCCATGTTTATATAACTATATTATTTCTATCCATCTCGAGTTTATATTGTATATGTTTGTGCTCCTGCACGTTTAGCCGTAGAGTGTGCAGACTAGAATTGTAGACTTAGTTTAATGTTGGGTTCCGGTTGTAACGTCGTCGATGACTTGGATTAATTATATTATATAATTGCATATCAGATGATTTCATTGTACATATCAAATGTTGCGTCACATGCTAGAATTTTTTGGCAGAGAGATTTACTATCTCTTAGGTCGTTTTAAGTTTGGAGCTTGTTAGTTCGGACGCCATTACATTAATTGCTTCCGCATTTGTTGAGTCGTTGGCGTATCGTTCTTATATTATTACCTTTTGCTTGTTTGTTGTGTATTTTTGCGGCACGACCTAGAGATCTCGTATTGGGGTTCGGGTCGGGTCGTCACAGTTGGTATCAGAATTATTAGTTTAGCTGTCGGCCGGGATAGGTTTCTTGATCTAGTTGGAGGTTGGTTTTGTGTGATAGATATACACACACACATCTATATATATATATATATATATATATATATATATATATATATATATATATATATATATATATATATATATATATATATATATAACAAACGTGATTTTCCCACCTAAAATTGATGTTCATAAATGAAAACATTGGAAGATGAAACACTTTTTTTTTCACTTTTTCTTTGTTTTTATACTCAACATTTAATATTAAGTTGATATAAATATATTTATACATTTTAGGAACATTGAATATACTCAAACTGCTGGTATTCTCAGCACAATTCACAATATCATTCTTAACCTTTTATTTTCCATCCCATTTATTTAAATTATATGGATGTTCTTTGTAGATGTTCAATAATTAAATCTTCTGGAAAGTTAAAAAAAACAATTATTTTGAGATGGATGAAACATTATTTATACATTTATTAGTTATATATTCTTTAATTATTATAATTTCAAATATGGACGACTTGATTAAAACATTTTTAACAAAAAATGAAAACATCATTGAGAAAGTCAAAAATTGGTTGATACATTATATCATTCTTTTTTCGTTTGTTTCTTTGATGGATAGATCTGAAGTTTTCTTTCATTGAAGTTTAATATTTTTGAAGTCATTGATGACTAAAATTATTCCATCAAATTCTGAAAAGCTTAAAAGCTTATTGATGCGAAAATCATAAACTTCCGAGTCTTTGATTTGATCTTTTACAATCCATTTTTTCTTGATCTGCTTAAATTTCCTTAAATAAATTAATCTGTTGATATTTATTTTTACTTTTTGTAGATTTTTTTATTATTTTTTTTTTTTGGAAGACAACCAATTAAAGTCTCTGGTACACTTAATTGATAGTGTAGGGTGTTGTACGTTGCCGATAATTATTTGGAACTAAGATTTTGGCATTCGCCTTCGTTTTTTTCATCAGACTTATGTATTCAGATGTCTCAACATTTTATTTTCCATCACATCTATATAAACAGGTTGTTTCAAAAGAAGTCATACATTAGACAACCTTAACTTTTATATATAAACATTACGTAAGATACCATGAGAGAAAACTGTTTTATCTGGAACTTGAACGAAATTCTATGATGACCGATGAGATAATGTCCGTGACATTCTTGGAATAAAAAACAATACCACCATAATGACCTTTTAAACTAACTCGACATGTTTTTTGTTACATGATCACAAATTGTACCATTTATGAACACATTGCAAAGTTTTCAAATTAACTTGTAAAAAACATGAGACTACAAGTTTTTGGCAATGAGGAATGCGGTCTCGTTTTGAAGACATTTTATGAGTAGATTTTAAGTATCAGCGACGGTACATGTGGTGGTGAAAATGATGGTGTTGTCATAATAAAAGTTTCAAATGGTCTTTTGGTTAATGCATCAGATATATGATCTAGTTGTTGAAAGTATATGTCCGTCATTTTTTGAGTATTTTATGACGTATCATATTTACAAGAAAGAGCTAGACTTATCCCGATTCTTGATGTTCTTGACACCATAAATGAGTATATGGTTTATAACAATCACTTAGAAGAAATAACTTATTTGAGTTAAGATTTTATGTGTAGGGTAGAGAACAACACAAATTTGTTTGAAGATATTCATTTTACATAATTTTTGAATAGTATAAAGTGTTTAGAATTGTCTAACTATGAATTAACACTTAAGGTTGGTGTTTCGGTGATGTTGTAGAGAAACATTGACCCTGCTGCAAAGTTGTACAATATAAAAAAACTAATCATTACCAATTACCATGCTTAAGAATCACGCTCTTTGTAGACAATATAAAATTGTCTAATTAATTAAAACTCTGATACCCATTCATATGGGTAACTTGTAGAAATAGATAATTTCGAACATCCAAAATATTACGCAACGGAATAACAATAAATAATATTAAAATCAATTAATAATTGAATTAACAATATGGAAGAGGAGGAGGTATATCTTTATTAATTAACAAGGCTAACAATTTTCACTCAATCACGAAGCCTTCACCCATCACCAAGCCGTCGCTCAATGGCCTCGGTCGACTTACACAAAACATCTCTAACTATATTTTTAATCCTCCTCTCTAATTGAGTAATAAGGTTTCTCAAACCATCTTTTTATATTAGTCCTAATACTAAATTCTAAACTAATTAGGAAACACAATACTAATTGATCACTAAATAATAAATAATAAAAACTTCAAAACAAATAATAATTCTAGTTGGATCATGCTTGGTTTAATAGTCAACATTGTCTCCCTTAAACCAAGCTCGATGGTCCATCGCCATCTCGAGCAATAATATTCAACGCAATCTTTACAGCTGTCAGTATTTCGTACACTTGAATTCAAACATCAGTCTTCATCTTCACTCGCGATTGAGGACAAACTTTATACTTGATATACAACTTCTTGACTTGTTCTTCACGACCAAAATAATCTTTCATGTTAACCCATTCATCTTCAAACTCACCGATGTAGTTTTTATCCAATTCAACATATCCACCAATGCATGATCTAGAGAACTTTATATAATCTTCATTATCCACTTGAAGAAAATACCAATCTTCTTTCCCAATAAAATCTTGAAATTCATTGATTGAATAACCAAAGTAATACTTCAACAACTCATCTTTGGTAGCACTTGAATTAGGACTAAGAAATTTTTCAATACCAAGAAAATCGATATGAGTATAATTTTCAACATTTTCAACAACCTTTAAAGCAACAAACTCAAAATCATGAGTCACCCCAAACAAATTCTTAAATTCAATATATTTTCCTCGCCCAATTTTTTATTTTCAACTAACAAAAACAACTGAATTTCCAATCGATTCTTCCTCATTTGTGCCATCACATGTAGCTTTAATTACAAACTCTTCCTCCTTCGTATCACCACCAAATTTAAAACTTTCTTGTTCATCATTATTCTCTTCCAATTCATTTTCTTTTCGTCTTCCATCTACCATATCGTGTGTTCTCTTTTCAATTTCTTTTTCCCCATCAATCTTCTTCAAAATTTCTTTCATCTCTTCTATTTTCTTTAAATGTCTTCTTTGTTTCTAAACCGTAAATTTGCCTTTGGAATAATTCGTTGAACGATATTCATTAGAAATAATTGGACCTACAAAGTATTTGAAATCACGCTCAAGTTTCCTCCATTCCCCATAATTTTTAAAAGTATGTTCTAGTTTTTCCCAAACCACTCGTAAAAATTATGCGCTTCTCAAACGCAACAAACCCCAAATTTATCCATGTATCGAGTTTTGTAAAACCGGTCGAGCACGAAGCTCTTTCGCTATCGAAAGTGTCTTTAACTCTGAATTATCAAATTGCTCAAATACACCATACGACGATAAGTGACGAGTGTCAATTCGTCAAAATTAATTCACCTACTTTCCTAATAACGAGTATAAGGTAAGTCGGGATCGTATCTGCAGGGAACGTCGAAATTATTCCTTTTAGAATTTTATTAGTAACTAATTGAACACAAATTTATATTTTTAATTAACTACGGATAAACTTAAAAATTAATTAACGGAAAACTATTGTAACCAAGCTTTCTGATTAACAATTAATTTAATTCAATAAAAATTAAATCCAGCCAATGAGTCAATTTCATATCGCATTTTATTTCTGATCATCGATGCAAAGATATCTTGTAGGATTTCAAATAAACCGGTTAAAAGTGTCGACAAACACCTAACACTCAATCTCTCCTTACCGTATTGATAATCAAGAGACGCTCGTTAATTACCGTCTAACCGAGTTACAACCTCCGAGACGCTCGTAAGATTTAATAACTCGGCTGCATTAAGAAGCGAGAGACTCGATTCAAAGCCACGCATATTAAAGCAATATCATGTAACAATGATTATCCGTTCCCGTAATACGGTCCGATTATGCTTGTGATGCCTAAAAGGTGTATTACTTGCCACTTTGTTAAGGCCGAGGACAATTACGGATCAACGGTGTTAACTAGCTTTAGAATATTATGCTAATTAATATTCTGGCCATTAAACATTAATGAGACACAATATTCTTCCTACGTGTAAAACAGAGAACAAATAAATATTCAAAACCCACACAAGAATTAGATCAATTAGATCTCACACAAACAAAAGCTTGAGACTTAATCTCTCATTGGCTGGAAGAAGATTCTTAGCTATTAAACATAATTAAAAACAACTTACAAGAGTAATCAAATGATTTGTTCTCAGCAGGTATGAATCTCAAAGAAGATTTACAAGTTCTTTACACTTTTTCCTCACAATTGTTTCTCACTGTTTTTTCTCCCAAGTTACTGACTGAATGATCTTCCTAACCCCCTGGCCGAATTCCCCCCAAGCTGTTCAGAAATACATCAATAAATATCACTCTTTTCTCCCACTTACACCACTACTTGGTAGTTTTAAAACTACCGGTAACTTCTAAAAACCATCCACTACTTGCAAATCAGTATTTCATTAAATACATAAACAGATTTAGACAGAAATAACAATATTTCCTAACTGTCTAAGAGGTCTGCTCGAAACTTCAGTAACTAGTCAACAGCTCAGCTCCGAAATGTGAATATCACGTGCCCATGTGACATCCCAAGTTTTCCCTTTTTGCCTGAATTCCAGCACTTTCCTCTTTTGCAGCTGCCTTTGTACCTACGTCATAATCAGCACAAAACCAACCAAAAGTGTAATATTTTGCTCTAAAATAAATCATAGAACCGACTAATTTTATCACACTTTTGGGTTCCTATCAAAATTCCCCCAAACCAAACCGATGCTTGTCTTCAAGCATCTTCAATCAAGACAAGAATGCATGTTCTTTTATCTGTACAACTTATGAAGATATGAACTTTCTTGAATGCAGGTATTTCAATGTGCATGACCATAGGAAAAATCAAAATTCAATCAAAGTAATGGAATTCTTAAAATGTGCCATCTAAATTAACTAACATGTTTCCAAAAGAATCTTCAACCTTCACATATGCATGTCTCAACCATCCTCACGGAGACACTCATTCACTCAAGTGTTTAGATAAGGATATGTATTTAAGCACTCGACTCAACACCACGGAATGTAATTACCATAAGCTTGCAAGTTGATCAAATCTCCATCACTAAATATGAGTTAAATGTACTAATCAAAAGGTCTTTTTCGCGGTTGTAATGGGGCTAGGGGTTAAAAAGGTATGATATAGGAGCATAAGGTGAAATAAAATGCCAATGAAATGCAGAACTACACATTACATCACAGCTTAATTATCACCAATTAAAATTCTGATGAAGCTCCACTCCTCAGTCATAGCACTTCTACCCAACTGAAAATGGAAAGTAATGTTTCTGCTCCAATTCTGCTTTTTTTTCCTGAATCACTTCATTCACTTCTTCAAACTTTTATTATCTTTTTCTTTCTTCTTTTTCACAAACTCTTGGCCTGCTGCCACTATTTTTGTTCTGCTTTGTTTTTACATCCACTGAATGAAATGAAGCTCTAATTTTGGCACACTTCAGAAGTAGAACCACATTCATCTCAAAATCAAACATCTCATTTTCTTGAACTAAACAAGGCATACTTCATCTAACATCCAACTCGCAGATTGCATTAAGAATATGTAGTTCCCACAATTCTTGGCATTGGGAATGAAAAAGAAAGTTAAAAAAAAAGGCTATGGCTCATTTAAATTTGGTTTAGTCAAAGAAATAGGTAAGGCTCAAAAAGGCTAACTATGGGGTAATGTTAAAAGGGTAGGATATAAAAAAGATAGCCAAAATTGGTATTTCCTACATGCCTTAATCATGTTAGTGCATAAACTCATTTATGTGATTTTGAAATGTAAACAAACATGCAAGTTCTAGAATTGACATTCGAGTGCGAGTAAAACACACAAGAAGAAATGAGAGCAAAATGAATTTAATGCTCCATAAATGGCCCGAAATCTCTCTTTAAATGGCTATAAGTCAACGCATACATATCCACAGGTTGAAGAAACATTTTCTGAAAACATGCAATTAACTTAAAACAAAAACATTTCAAATAAAATTCCACCACATATCAAAAATTCCTCTTTTACCATGATAATGCACATTAAAATACCAAACATCCCATCAACACCATGAATCATATCCTCATATAAAAAAAAAATGATTCACAAAACAAAAGAAACATGCACTTAAATTCACCAACATCCAACATCACCAACATCCAAAATTACCAATATCCAAAATTACCCCCCCCCCACACCAAAACTTTGCATTGTCCCCAATGAACAAATAATTACCAAAAGAAAAAGGGAGAAGAACTTCCCTAATCATGAGGACGGAGGAGGAGGAGGAGGCGGCGGGGGTCGAAAGCCAACAAAATCAAAGTACGCCATCAACATGGCCTGAAGATGTCGCAGACAATAG
>CM028384.1:64508810-64523616 GCA_013146195.2 Codonopsis lanceolata | reverse complement strand
GGGTTTATTTCATGAGACAAAATCTGAGGTGTTTTATATTTTTAAGAAGTTTAAAGCTCTAGTTGAAAAACAAAGTGGTCATGTTATTAAATTCCTTAGAAGTGATAGAGGAAAAGAATATAATAACAATGAATTTGACAAGTTTTGTGAAGATGAAGACATTGATAAGTAATTATTGTTTGTTATACTCTCAACAAAACGGAGTAGCGAAAGGAAGAATCAAACGATGGAAGAAATGGGAAAGTCTATGCTTCATGCGAAGGGTTTGCCAAAGAGTTTTTGGGGTGAAGCCGTGAATACGTTGTGTGCTTGATTAATAGAAGTCCAAAAAGCTTTGTACAACAAAACTCCATTTGAAGCTTGGAGTGGGGAGAAAGCCATCCTTGAGGCACTTGAAGGTGTTCGAATATTTGTTATTCTCAAGTTCCAAAACAAAAGAGAAGGAAGCTTGATGAAGCTAGTGAAGTATGTATCTTTATTGGGTATAGTACCATGTCAAAAGTACGAGTTTGGAGCTTGAAAGACAACAAAGTTCTTATTAGCCGAGATGTGTTGGTTGATGAGAATGCTTTGGGATTGGAAGAACAAAAAAGTTGAGAAGAAGTATAAGCTCTTATAGATGATGATGATGAAGATCTTGAAGAAAGAAAATGGTGAGGTTGAAGTTCATTCAAGTTCACTAGCAACCCACATGTATCTTCTAGCTCTTCGGCAAGTTCAAGTTCAAGTCCAACATCAAGTTCATCTTCTCCCAGAAACCCCAATAAGATTGATGGATTCGTGATATTTGAAAGATGCAATTTTTGTGTCTTGGGCCTGAAAATTTTGAAGAAGGTGAAAAAGGAGGAAGATTGGAGAAAAAGCCATGGAAGAGAGAGATTCATGCCATAGAAAAGAACAAGACTTGGGAGCTAGTTGAAAGCCGAATGACAAGGAGATCATTGGAGTGAAATGGGTGTTCAAGGTAAAAGCTGAATGGATGGATCTATCAACAAAAGAAGCAAGGTTGGTTGTTAAAGGCTATACACAACGACACTGGAATTGATTACAATGAAACATTTGCATTGGTGGCTCGTCTTGATCGATTAGAGCTATCATTTCCATAGCCCAAAAATCATGGAAGCTTTATCAATTGGATGTCAAATCTGCATTTTTGAATGGAGAATTGGAGGAAGAGATCTATGTGAACGCCACAAGGTTTCATACAAAAAGGCAAAGAAGAGAGGTGTAAAAGTTAAAGAAGGCATTATGCGGGTTGAAGCAAGCACCTCGTGCTTGGTACTGATAGAACATTGATTGACTCATATTTTGCTCAAGGGGTTCCAAAGAGCAAAGTGAGCCAACTTTATGCGTGAGGACCGAAGGTAACTCTATTCTTATTGTTGCTCTTAATGTTGATGATTTGCTTTATCTAGGTAACAATGAGAAAATGATCTTTGAGTTGAAGGATATGATGAAAAGATATGAGATAAATGACATGGGATTGCTATATCATTTTCTTGGTATGGAGATTTATCAAAAAGAAGATGGTGTGTTTCTTTGTCAAAAGAAATATCTTGAAAATATTTTAGCGAAGTTTGGGATGGATGATTGCAATCCTACGGAAACACCTCTCATTATGAATGAGAAGTTGTTGAAAGATGATGATGCAAAGAAGGTTGATGCCTCTATTTATAGAAGTTTGGTTGGAAAGTTGTTGTATCTTACGGCTACAAGGCGAACATAATGTTTTCTTTGCAAGTTTGTTGACAAGATTTATGCATGATCAGAGTCAAATTCATTTGGGGCAGCAAAGAGGGTGTTGAGATACATTATAGGTACTACCAATTTTGGCATGAAGAATGAGAAGAATGCAAGTGTTAAGTTACATGGTTATTGTGATAGTGATTGGGAGGTTGTGGTGATGATATGAAAAGCACATCCGACTATGCATTTTCTTTTGGTTCAAGTATGTTTTCTTGGTCATCAAAGAAGCAAAAATCGTGGCTCAATCATGCTTGAGCGGAGTATGTTTCATTGTTGCTATAGCTACTTCTCATACTATATGGTTGCGAAGAATTTTGGAAGATGTTGGAGAGATTCAAAAGGAGTCTACTACAATTTTTTGTGACAACAAATTCGCTATTGCTATGTCGAAAAATCCAATTTATCATAGTCGTACTCACCACATTGCTATCAAACATCATTTCATTCGTGACGCTATTGAAGAAGGTGAGATCAAGCTCAACTATTGCAAGAGTGAGGAGCAAGTGGCAGATATCTTTACAAAGGCGTTTCCCAAGGAAAAGTTCCATAAATTAAGGGGAGCTTCTTGGAGTTGTGGCGGCACATTAAGGGGAGTATTGAGATTAATGTGGCGATAAATTCGACCATTCTTTTCACATTCCAAAGTCTTTTAGTTTTCCTATGTGTCTTTTAGTTTTCCCTTATTTATGTTCTAGTTAATGTTAAAGTAGGAGATTGAGTCTAGAATGTTCATCATTCTAGTATAAATATGGCCTTGATGTAATAGCCAAGATGTGAGAAATATATGAGTTACAAAATATAAGCCTTCTCTTATACATCTCCTATTCTATTCCTCTCCATAAAATTCAGAAGTTATAATCCTCATGTTACTACCTTCCGATCCTAACACTTACGTAAAACCAGCCATCTACTTCATCTTCAATTTCAACTTCCTCTCCATTTGCCGATTTAGGCGTAAGAAAGAAACCATTCTTAATCGATCCCTACGCCTTCTTCAAAAACTAAAATGAAAGACTAATACAATTGAGCAAATAATTCAAAGAGTTCTTAGATGCAAAACTCATCAACGAACAAATTCAACATTGTACATGAAATTACCGGTTAATCTATGGAGACTATCTTATCTACTCGGTAATTTGGCGATAAATATCGAATTCCCACTTTATGGCGGAGGTTGGATTCGATCGATACAAAAAAAAGAACAAGAAGGAAAACATCACAGGTAGATATGCTCTGCTGCGCGTCCATACCGGCTTCGGTAGATTGCGGCCTCGGTCAAGCAGGCCTTCTTGCTAAGCCTTCCCGCCTCGGTCGGTTCAATTCCTTTTGGTCTTGACGTTAAGCCCTCATCTTCGAGTCGGCACTCTCCATTACGCTCTGGGAGCATCAACGAAATTGTGTACCGACATCCTCTTCCAGATGCTCTCACCGCCATCTCCTCCATAGATCCAAAGTTTGAGCCACGGACTTTTAAGCAAGCTGCCGCACATCCTCAGTGGCAACATGCTATGGTTGAGGAACTTGCTGCCCTCCATAAAAACTCAACATAGAGCTTGGTACCACGGAAGCCACATATGAACATTGTTGGAGGTAAATGGGTGTACAAGGTCAAGCATCGGGTGGACGGCTCCATCGAACGTCATAAGGCCCGTCTTGTTGCACAAGGATACAAGCAACAAGAGGTCTCGATTATGATGAGACTTTTAGCCCGGTAGTGAAACCGGACAATCGAGCGATTGCTTGCTTTAGCTATCTCTCATTCATGGGACATTGAGCATTGATGTGCGTTAATGCCTTTCTAAATGGCATCTTACATGAAGAGGTCTACATGTCTCAGCCTCGGGTTTGGTGACCCACATTTTCCTGATCATGTATGCCAACTCCATCGTGCATTATACGGCCTCAAGCAATCTCCACGGGCGTGGTTTCAACGCCTTCACGATTTTTTTCTCACCCTTGGCTTCTTTAACAGCAAGTCGGATAGCTCCCTATTTCTTCGTCACTCCGGATCATCTACAATTGCCATTTTGGTCTATGTTGACGATATACTTGTTATAGGGTCCTCTCGATCTGATGTTACTCAGGTTCTTGACAAAATTTGTGCAACCTTTGAAAGTCGCCGGCTTGGTCCTTTGGGATATTTTTTGGGTATCGAAGCATTTAAGTTCAGATTCACTTGTCCCTTAGTCGGGCCGCTATGCTTCGGACTTGCTTCATAAGTTCAAGATGGAAAAGCTAAGCTTGCCCGACTCCTTGTATACCCGGTTCACATCTCTCATCCAGCCGGGGATCCTCTTGTTGATCCAACTCTCTATAGAAATATGGTTGGGGGACTCCAATATTTGACCATCACCCGTCCCGACATCTCTTTTGCAGTCAACCAGGTCTGCCAACACATGCATCAGCCACTTACCGATCATCTTTAAGCTGTCAAGAGAATCCTCGTCGCTCCACCACAGGTGCTTGTGTGTTCATTGGCTCCAATCTAGTTGCATGGACTGCAAAGAACGATCGACGATGCCGCCCGCTCTAGTAGCGAAGCGACACGGCTGCTACCACTGAGAGCTTCGGTTCTCTTATTTGTTTCGGGAGCTAGGACTTCCCTTGGCTCCTCCAACTCTCTATTGTGATAATCTGTCAGCCATCAACATGTCAAGGAACCCTGTTTTTCATGCGCGTACCAGTCATATCGAAATTGACTATCATTTTGTTCGCGAGTTGCAACAACGGGGTTTTCTCCGCATTGCCTTTGTTCCGACAGGTGACCAGCTCGCCGATGTTTTTACTAAGGGTCTCGCTCGTCCTCAGTTGAATCTGCTTTCATCCAAGCTGCAGCTCAACGTTGTTCCGCTTGGCTTGAGGGGGGCTGATAAATCTAAAATTGATACTACCCACAAATAAACCTTACTAAATTGTCTGTATAGTTGACTTTATTAATTTAGGAAGGGAAATATTACAGTAGAATGTTTGTAATTGATAGACAATTGACAGGCTGTAATTATGGAAGATTGATAGGTTGTAAATTATATATATTGAACCCATCCCATAATACAGATAGAGTGGTTGGGATCTTTTCTTCTACAATTCATCTGTATTCTGTAGTCCTTCCTTTAAGTGTCTCCTTCGTTTTTCTTTTTGTCTTTATTCTGTGTGTGTCCAAATTCTTTACTGCACACCCACCATGATATCTACAACGAACATTTGTAGATTTGTCATCTCCACCTCCAGATCTACAACTAGATCCGTAACCCCCAACCATATCCGACGATGATGGTTAGTTTTGATGCAATTCTAATAAGGAACAAATATAAGTGTTTTCTGGTAGAAGTTCAAATCAGACTGCATGTAGCAGTTATGGACCGGTAATGATGATATTGTCACATCTCACAAGACCCTTGTTGATCTTTAAAAGTCCACTCATCCAATATGTCATAACTGATGCTACTACTTTTGCCGGTGAAATTACGTGATTATATACAACAAAAGCGGTCACAGAGCATTTATATTCAATGAGAAAACATATTTATGGCTGAGTAAACAATATTTGTTGAGTATCAAATTAGATATGACAAACTTTAAGGATCCATAGTTGTTCATCAAATTATATTTCACTATGTGCTTGTTCTTTAGCTCATATGGATATAATTTGTCTTGACAAAACTCATAAGTAAATTAATATTCAAAGAGGAAGCACATTTATGGCTGAGTAAGCAATGTTTGTTGAGTTTTTAGATTGTTAGTCTCGTTTCCCTTGCATATTGGTAAAAAGAGAAAAGACATTCCCTTTTAGATTGATGTTATTTAATTTCTTAACAACTTCTTATGTTTTTTTATATACTTATCAATACTTGTATATGAGTTCATATGTAAAAAAATATCATTATTTTGTAAGTAGTTACAGTGGTTATCTAACAATCTTGAGATAAATAAATTACATTTGTCATTATATATATCTTCCTATTTTTGGCAAATTTATTTTGAATGGATCTTGCTATATTTGGATGTGCTAATCACATTTGTCATTATATATATAAAGAAAATGTAACAAAATAAAGTGTTTCAATTTCTAATGTCTTGTTAATTAAATGTTTAGTATAAAAACTAAGAAAAATGTAATAAAACAAAGTGTTTCAACTTCCGAGACATATTTATGTTTTTATTTATGAAAAACATTTAGGCGGAAAAATCACATTTGTTATTATATATATATATATATATATATATATATATATATATATATATATATATATATTAGTATTATATTTATATAGCTGTTTTATTAGTTTTTATATATAATTGTTTTATTAGTTGGGGATATATTATTATAACGTAATTAATGTTTTATCCTAGTCCATCTGTAGTCTATCAGAAGCCTCCACGACATGCTTTGGACTTGGTGAAATTGCCACAAGCCGCTACAAATAGAGCAGCTGCTGCAAATTTAGCTACTGCATCGCACCTAATATTCAGTTGAAGTCCGCCAAAAGTTATTGGAAACTAATCAAAAATTCAAACAAGCCGCTGATAAACATCGTAGAGTTAATTTGTTCAAGGTTGGCGATGAGGTGATGGTTTTTCTGCGACGCGAGCGTTTTCCAGTTGGTCAATATCACAAGCTACAACCAAAGAAGTACGACCCTTATAAAATTGTGCATAAAATCAATGATAATGCATATGTGGTGGACCTGCCTGAATCAATGGGAATCTCACGAACATTCAACGTATCTGACCTTTATCATTATTTTCCCTCTGAGCCTTCTTTCTATCCGGATCACTCGGGGTCGAGTTCTCTTCAGGCGGAAATGGCTGATAAGGAACAAATATAAGTGTTTTCTAGTAGAAGTTCAAATCAGACTGCATGTAACAGTTATTGGGCAGTTATCAAGCAACTAACTGCCAACAGACATAACTTTTCCTACAGATATATACCAACAGACATAACTTTTGGGATTATTCTCTTTTATGTATTTTCTAAGGCCTATAAATATGCCTTTCTTTCTTTGTAATCAACATAGTTTTAACTGATATTTGAGTATTAATACCGAATTGTTTCTTGTACGAAGAGCGTTTGTCTTCTACATTCATTTTAGTCCCGTGTCAAATTCGACTTGATCTTGCCGGCGTTTCCAGCATATTTTTTTCCAATCTACAACGGACATTAGTAGATTTGGCATTTGTTTTTCCAATCTCTTAATCCCGATTCTGATTTTTTTCCCTTCTGATAATACACTAAACCCAACGGGTTAAGGCAGGTTAACTCGTTTTGACCCGTGAATTTTATTGGGTTGTTATGGGTAACCCATTTTTAACCCGAAAAATTAGCGCATTGGGTTGGTAAATATCGGGTTGGGTCAGGTGGGTTCCTGGGTTCTAGGTCACCATTGACAGGCCTAATTATAAAAATGATGATAGGAAAGCAAACAATATCAACTATACCTCCAGGTTGGGCAAGCTTTCCTGCAAGCAAAAGAAATAAAAAGAATTTGATACATTAGGAAAGCGCCAAATCATAGTCCACAGATCAATAATTCATCATGTAACAGTCCCTACAATGGAAGCATGCAGCACGCATTTAAATATATATAATAAATATCACCAAGATTAGTTTCAATTGTTAAGCAACAACTTGTCTTGACTATACCGACTATGGCATTTAAGCTGAAATGAGTGGACCAAAACCTGATTTGACATGATGGATTTTCAATTCAGACAATTATTGAAAATATTGAGGATATGTGGACCAGTTTTTTATAAACCACAGCCACAAACTAAAACAATTCAAACATTTACTGAGATAGCATTATCTTTGGTAGAACTAGGCCATCAGTACAAGAAAAAGACCTTCAGGAATAGGCCCAAAAATCATAAAGTCTACAAGAATATTAGTTAAAACATGTGCCTATATACTATTTAAAGATGTTTAAGCAGATAAGCATATGTGCTCAATGAAAAATATCACGTCTAAATGTATTTCAAGCGAGGACAGTTCAAAGATTGCTCGACTCGGGTTTAAAAAGAAAACCCTATTGGATATTGGAAATTGTTTAAAGGCTAGATTATCAAACTACCTAACCCCATTGCAACTGCATAAGGATCTCTTGTGGCTAGCTCTGAAATTATCTCCAACGCATGCCTTACAGCCACTGGATCAGCAAAAGAAACCCTGTAGTAAAATATTGAATCAATTACAACAACACATGATGCATATACTGAAGATCATAAGCATTTTATAAAGCAGCTTAAAGATGTTAGCCAGTCATTCAAATGTTAAATAACTGAGATTCAAAATGTATTTCTTTTTTTTTTCTTTTTTTTTATACTAGTAAGGTTCACGTGCGTTGCACGTGGTGTTAATGATTTTTAAAAAATGATTTGCTAGTTTCTTTATTTTTCTGTTTACTTTTAATTATTGGATTTTTTTTTGTATTTTATTCATAACAATTTTTGAAACTTATAAATTGTGTTGTTGTGCTTTTAGCTTTTTTGATACTTTGTTTTCCGGTCATTTATAATGTATACTTTTAGTTATTGTATAACAACTTATCCTACAAATTTGTTTTTTTGTTGGTTATTTTCATTCTCTCTTTTTATTACCAAACATGAATTCATTCATTTTTATGAGTGTGTGAATTGAAAATAATCCAAACTTACTATTTTAGATAAACACATTGTTGTTGGAGACTTTGCTTATGTCGTTTCTGAAATTTATGATGCCGTATAGAAAATAATATATTATGTTAGAGAAATCAAACTTTCAACCCCAAAGTATATATAATTATCCTAAAAATACGAAATTCCCTCAAAGTATATATAAAGCCTCACTTTACCACTCAACCTAAGTTTTGTATCATTTTCATATCTTATTTTATAATTCTTTTTTAGTTTTCCCCTAGCTACGACGAAGGTTACCAATCTGACGTTAATGTGCACATGACATTTCACGTGTAGGGAATTTTAGTTATTTTTTGCAATGCTTTCTCTGCTTTTATTACCCAAAGAGAAACTTCATTTTCTTCTTCTCCAGCAACGCTTTCTCTGCATCTTCTCTGACAATGACCTCGTATGTAAATTTTAAGTGTGATAAAACTCAAAAGTATATTAATGTTTTATTCAAATTATTATATAGAAAAATAAATAAAAATAAAGTGAAATCTTATCATAGATATTGAACTCAAGATCAGTTAATTACACTTAGGTGTCAAGGCCGCCACGAATAAGAATCCACCAAAAAAATTAAAGATGTACAACATAGCACACAAGCATACACCAAGAATTTCCCTTTTCTCCCTTGTACAACATAATACACAAGCATACACCAAAAATTTCAAATCTCATATTTGAATCCATCACATACGTATACGACAATGATGAGACAAACCATAATTCCATCCGTTTTCATCGTCCATAGCTTCAACTCCAAGAAATTTCTCAACGACACCATTGATATTGTTTATGGTTTGATTGGAGCAAATTCTCGATTTTAAACATTATTCGCCACACCATGTTTATCACTACGATTACCAGACATGACATCTTTTTTTTTTTTTTTTAGGGAAACAGGGACGGCAGCCTGTGAGATTTTATTAATTAAAGAAAAAGTACAAACTTGAGGGGGACAACCAGCCTGGCCCTTATAATGAAATGACAAAGGAGCCTAATCTCGAAAAAGAGAGATACAAAAGAAACCTAAGAGATCCGAACATGAGCAAGACCATGTCTATCCAAGATAATATTACCTTTAATAAAGGATGGGAGACTATCAATCGAAGTGAAGTCCGAATCAAGACCACGATCAATAGCCAAATTAGCAAAGCCGTCAGCAACAGAATTGGCTTCCCGATAGCAATGACAAAAAATGAACTGGCAATCTGTTTGCATGGAGAGAAGAGAACGAACATAGTAGAAAGCCGACCAAGGGGGATGATGGCCTTTAGTAAGCCAATTGAAAATGGTCATGGAGTCCATTTCAATAATGGAGTGCCGATAATCCTTAGCATGCAGCCAACTAACTCCAAATTTGACATGGAATATGGAAATGCTAAAAAATTACATTGTGGGCCAAAGTGGATTTGGTGGATACTTTAGAGGGAAATTTGTATTTTGGACTAATTTTGATGGGGCCAAAATATGATTAGCTCCCAAAATTACACATCAAATCTCACTTTGCACCCTAACCTACGAAGTGTCTCACTTTCATAACTTATTTAGCTATTTGTCCGACTTTGCCCCCTCCCGTCTATGGGCGTTAAAAATAGTAACGGAAAATGGTATGTGCATGTCACATGAAGTTTATTTTGGTCATTTTGCTTGGCGCACAAAATGAGAATTGGCTATAAATTCAATATTTAATTTACAATTTAGTATTTAGAATATGTTTTTAAATAAAAATAAAAATAATTATTTTAATAATTCAAAAATAATTATAGGGCCAAATTACAATTTCCCCCCAAAGTATCCACAAAATCGTATAGTTTACCCCTATGTAAAGTTTGTCTCATAATGGTATCTAACTTTACTTCCCCCCTCCCCCATTTTCCACCCTACCACTGACGGACGTTAGAAAATTCACGTTAAATAGCACGTGGTCTTCCACGTACGGGGCGAAAATATCATTTCTCTTATCTGGTTAAGGAGTAAATGTATTAAAAGTACAAACCCTAATCTCACACCCTCTCCTTCTCTCTTCTCCCAGTGTAAGTTCACATCTCCGGGTCCACCGTAATAGCCGCAATCTCCAGTTAGCTCCACCATAGCCACTGCCATCTCTGGGTGCACGTTCTCATATCCGGCCCAAACCCTTCCCACTCTGGTCAAGCCTATCATAACTCTAGCGTCGTCCTCCTTCGATTCTAGCCAAGCTCCATCTCCGATCTCCCTCATTCTCTCCCCTGTAAAAGTCGTGATTAAAGTAGAAATCAAAGACTATAGAGTATACTTACTAAAAACCCTTGAAAAAAACATGCAATTGACAGCCTTATTGATGAGTTCATCAAAGAGATAGAGACGAGCTAGAATGAAGAGAAATAATTATGGGTTTTATTGAAATACTCTTCAATTTTGTGGGAGAAAATTGGGCATACGGCGGATATGCATATGGTTTAAAACAAAGTATCAAAATCGAAAAGATGTTGAAGAAGCTATGACTTTAGATGATTTTGACCTCATACAAGCTAACATGGAAGTCAGGTTGGTTTATTTAAAGAATTAGGAGAGATAGAGTAAAGGTAAAGTCATGTAAGAGGATGAAGGGAGATGAGAAATTGATTGATTTCGGTGGTGGATTGTTTTAACCAGAGAAGGTGGGTACGTGGATCCAATTTCATACATGAAATTGAAGATGGAGACGTATAACTATGGGTAAGAGTTTTTTTTCATATCTTTCGTTTACTTTATTTTCATTATCAAGATAAGAAAATTGACAATGAAATTGAAAAATGCATATTTATCATCTGGGTTAAGAGAGAAATTTAAGAGAAAATTTGGAGAGAGTGGACAAAACCAAGATCGGTTATGGGTTAATTTTTGTTGTGGAAAGTGAAGATTAGAAAAAAATGGTTGGTCTTTTCTCTAGATTTTCTTTCAGTAGGAGAAAATGGAATTGTGGACCCCACTCCACTTTAACATTTGAACTTTAAGCACCCCAAAGTTTACATCAAAATCCTAATATTTCTCTCGAGTCAACATCGTGGAAGACCACGTGTTATTTAACGTGACTTTTCTAACCGTTGTCCCGGCTAGGGTGGAAAATATGAAAAAAAATATAACGTCAAATATCATTATGGGACAAACCTTAGGTTGGGGTGTATTATGTGATTTGGTGGATACTTTGGGGGGAGGGATTGTAATTTGGTATAATTATAAGAAAAATATTATCCTTACAAGATTTAGTAGTTGTAAGGAAAGTTATAAAATTAGTTGTAAGGCTAGTAATGTTGTAAATATAATTTGTATCATATTTAAATTTAAAGTTAAAAAAATACATTACTCTCAAAAAATGAAATTTATAAGTTATTTAATTTATTTTGTTATCCTTCATTTTCTTCCATCAACCTCATCTCTCATAGACCCACCACCATTACCACCACTACCACCTCAAATAACATCATTAAACCAAAAATTAATTTTTTTATTTTTATTTTATTTCTTTGTCTAATTTCTTACTCCTTCGTTCAAATTAAGACATATGCAAAACTCATCAATTATAGACCCACCACCACCAGAACCTTAAATTTCACTATTTACAAACCTAAATTCAATTTTTTGAATTTTTAAATTTGATGATTGAAACTCAAACCCATATGAAGATTTGAAAAATTGATGATTTGGAAATCTAATAATATCGTATTCCACACCTAAACCTCCACTGCCATGGTTACAATCGACCCCACCACTACCCCTAACCACCACCAGTAGCATCTCTGCAACTACCACCATCAGTATCACCACTACCAAGAAATATGTTCACCTTGTCTTGCTAAAATGGAAAAATAAAATATATTTAGCTTCCATTAAATCAAACTGCTTTATTTAAACGTATCTCCTATAGATTCTAGCGTTCTTCTCTAACAAAACGCAAAGATTTGTCAATGAAGTTCTCCATTTTTTTAAATCTTCTTGACATTATATCACCTTGCCATAAGTGTCTAATATCTTGATACTCACCAACAAATGTATTATTATAGTTATATTTTTTCATATACCTCTAATAATGTCTTTCTCAATCTATGATGTCTCACTTTCATACATAATTTTTATATTTGTCCGACTTTGTCCTCTCTCGTTCATGGGTGTTAAAAACAGTAATGGAAAATCATACATGTTAGGATTATTTTGGTCATATTTTACTTTTGACGCAAAGTGAGATTTGATTATATTTTCATAATTTAGTTTGCCATTTGATATTTAAAATATATTTTAATTAAAATAATAAATAATTATTTCAATAGTTATACTTTATCTCATTTTAAATTTAAAGGCGAAAAAAATACATTACTCAAAAAAAATTAAATTTAGATTCTATTCAATTTATCATTTTAAATTTAGAATATATTGGACGATATTTGTAACGATAATGGTAGGAGGGAAAAATGATAACAAAATCAAAATACAAGACGAAATGAATAGAATTCAATAATTTAGGTCCTAACTTTAAAATAGGTACAAGTCAAGGGATCAAATTATTATTTAATTATTCATGGAATTAATTAGCATATAACAAATTTACTTGTTCAACTTTAATTAATAGTAAGTGATTTATTATAGTTAGGGCTATTTTTGTCCAAACATTACTTTTTGTGATGGTAAATTTACTTGTTTTGTCCTTAATTAAATGGTGGGTAGTTTATTTGGTGAAGGGTTATTTTTTTCTATCAATTAAATTGTAAGAAACAAGCTTGACTTTTATAGTAAGAGAGATAAGTAAGAGTAATATTAATACGCGCCAAAACGGGTGAGACAGCCTATGTACACTAGAAGTATACAACCAAAAGCAATTAGACCACGATTTAGTTGCTCATATTCATCTTCCAATATCAATGAGCGAAAATGGACCGGTAATGATGATATTGTCACATCTCACAAGACCCTTGTTGATCTTTAAAAGTCCACTCATCCAATATGTCATAACTGATGCTACTACTTTTGCCGGTGAAATTACGTGATTATATACAACAAAAGCGGTCACAGAGCATTTATATTCAATGAGAAAACATATTTATGGCTGAGTAAACAATATTTGTTGAGTATCAAATTAGACATGACAAACTTTAAGGATTCATAGTTGTTCATCAAATTATATTTCACTATGTGCTTGTTCTTTAGCTCATATGGATATAATTTGTCTTGAAAAAACTCACAAGTAAATTAATATTCAAAGAGGAAGCACATTTATGGCTGAGTAAGCAATATTTGTTGAGTTTTTAGATTGTTAATCTCGTTTCCCTTGCATATTGGTAAAAAGAGAAAAGACATTCCCTTTTAGATTGATGATATTTAATTTCTTAACAACTTCTTATGTTTTTTTATATACTTATCAATACTTGTATATGAGTTCATATGTAAAAAAATATCATTATTTTGTAAGTAGTTACAGTGGTTATCTAACAATCTTGAGATAAATAAATTACATTTGTCATTATATATATCTTCCTCTTTTTGGCAAATTTATTTTGAATGGATCTTGCTATATTTGGATGTGCTAATCACATTTGTCATTATATATATAAAGAAAATATAACAAAATAAAGTGTTTCAATTTCTAATGTCTTGTTAATTAAATGTTTAGTATAAAAACTAAGAAAAATGTAATAAAACAAAGTGTTTCAACTTCCGAAACATATTTATGTTTTTATTTATGAAAAACATTTAGGCAGGAAAATCACATTTGTTATTATATATATATATATATATATATATATATATATATAGATTAGTATTATATTTATATAGCTGTTTTATTAGTTTTTATATATAATTGTTTTATTAGTTGGGGATATATTATTATAACGTAATTAATGTTTTATCCTAGTCCATCTGTCCATGTAGTATTAGTTTGATTCTAGCCCTACTAATATTAGGAGAATATCCTTAGGCTCTTAGCTACACATAGTTACATATACATGTACTGCCTCAAAGTCATTCAGAGTTGACTACTTGACTTTGACTTGGATTGAACTTCTATCTAACTGTGTATTTTTCTCCTTCTTTCTTGTTTTCTTTCTTCTTCTACTTATAGTTCTTAATTGGTTTAAATCTCAATTTGATGACCTTACTTTCGGCCAAAATTCATTAAGCTTACTCTACTTTTTTTTTCATCGATTTAATCATCCTACTTGGACATAAATATCAAGTTCATCACTCCGTCCAATTTTGTTGTTGAAAACTTTAAAAAATTTCTGAAAATCCAAAACTACCCTTACTAATATTTTTAATATAATTTTCAATTTTTAATTTTCAAACTCATCTCTTATCTTTCTCTTTTCTCAGTGTCGCGTCTTTCTCTCTCTTCTCCGGCGAACCTCCATCGTCGACCCAACACCAGAGTTGTGACCTTGTGGCAAGT
>CM028384.1:64441310-64503810 GCA_013146195.2 Codonopsis lanceolata | reverse complement strand
GAGGACTCACATGTTTTTTTAAAAGTAGAATTAAGCACTAGGCAGTCTAGGCTTGATACTTACAACTTATGACCTTACATGTGCTTTAAGTGGCTTGTACATGACTTATGACTTATCTTACCATAAGTAAAATCAAACGTTTGAAAAACAACTTATGATAAGTCATAAGTCATAAGTACTTTCAGATAAGCCAAATCAAACGGCGTCTTTTACACAAGCACCACCTGTTGACTAAAATTTTACCACGACGATGGAGGTTGTCGCATGTTAAAAGAGCCACATTTACAGCTTCCCACATAAAAACACCCACCCTTATAGGAGCCTTAGTCTTCCACACACTAACGAAACAGTGCTACTCGAGATCTTCTCATAAAAGGATTTAACTGAGAAATCCTTGCACTTCCCTCCTTCCTACACAACAAGATCTTCTGCCGACCGTTAGGTGCTCTTTACTATTGCTTAACGGAAACTAACGGAGAAACTGTCAGACCCAACTTTCAAAAACTGTCACTGGACCCCCCTGAACTTTGAACTCTTCTCAAATGTCTTACTTAAGTACGTCTCGGCTACTTGTTCTACATCAAATATGTACATCTATATTTAACATATGTTACTACTCAACTTTTTTATCCTAAATAAATAATTACACTAAAACATTTTATTTTGTTTTGTTAGAGAAAATAAAACTAAAACATTTGAAAAATACTGTAAAAAACTACTCCCTCCGTTAATAAATTATTTCCTTATTTGACTTTTTGAGTCAGAATATGTGTTCTTCAAATAAGAATTAAATTATACTCCCTTCGTCCAGACAAAACGTCTCTATTTGAAAATAAAACATTTTAAGAAAATGACACTATTGGTAGCTCATTAGTAATAAAATAGAAGTTTCATGTCTTAATTTTTGAAAGTACACTATTTAAATTAAACATACTAAAAAGGGAATAGTAGACTCTTTATATGAAAATAGAAAATATTTTTTTTTAAATCACAAAACACGTAATTCGTAGTAATTTTTAAAAACTAAAAATTATGTATTTTGTGATTTAAAAAAAAAGATAAATTTTATATATACACACGATATTTAATTTGACTCAAAAAGTCAAACATGAACAATAATTTGATAATGGATGGTACTTGGATGCCTTGATCACATCTCTCGAAGTAGCTCTTCCATCTTTCATTCATCTTGTCAAGCGAAATTCTTGTCGGGCACAAGAAAATGGATAGAAAGGAAGAGTCGATGATGGATAGAACTTAGAAGCTCCCCATGTCCCAGTAGTTCTTTGCACTATGAATGAAATGGTTGACTTTGACTTTTTCTTGATGATGATTGATGGCGAAAAAGAGTATACAACTCTTCTTTCATACAGTGGGAGACTGACTGACTGACCTATTAGAGCCCTTAATTGAATTAAAGGTCATCTATGGCTCTTCCCACAATAAAATTTGGGGAGAGATAAAAGGGCTAATCAAGAGATAAGACTAAATTCAAATCTTATCAGACCGGGAAAGCATTTTAGGTCAAAAATAATAATAATAATAATTGTAATTAGAAACAAAATTTACAAACCAAAAACATATCAGAAAAACCTGTTATGCCTCCAAGCCCTGATCCGCCCTTCACCCAACTCCGCTTTCAGTGATTAAATATGTGAGGGTTTGAAACAAACTACGGGTTGAAAGGTTGGGGCTTTTGATATGGGTTTGTGAAAAGCAAGTAATTAGGAGCTGGATCTGGGTTTGCGAAATGTCCTCTACGTCGCCGGAAATCCACCGGCTGGGACTGGTCTTGGCCATAAGAAGCATCGAATTCAGACAAAAGGGTTTCCCAAAAATGACATGTATAATTTTGAACCCCTACTGTTTACATTATTGACATGTATTTTTTTTTCAATTGGACCCTTTGTGTTTCTAATATCAATAAAGGGAACAATTGTTATTTAAAGGGGGTAAAATAGGGATTTTACTCATATTTAATGGTTGAGCTAACGGCCATACAAAATATGGGCATGCTTGCAACATTAATTTAGTTCAGTGGCCTCTTTGCAAGTTTTAAACTTTCGGTGGCCGCCTTGTATGTTTTTAAAAAGTTGGGTGGCCAAATAAGGGGTGTTGCCTATCTAAAATAATATAGTCAAACACATGTACTTTTCCAACACCAGCATACAAACAAACAAAGAGCTATATTAATTATTTACTCCCTCCGTCCCTAAATTATCGTCCTCCTTTCCTTTTTTGTCCGTCCCAAAATAATTGTCCACTTTAAAACTTACCTTTTTAGAACATCACTTTTACCACTTTACCCTTACTTTTTCACTCTACTTTAATTATGGGCCACATATACATGGACATTAAAGGAAACTACACATTAAACCAATATAAATAATCAAGTCAATTACTTTTTCTTAAACTGTGCGCCGGGTCAACCAGGACGATTATTTAGGGACAGAGGGAGTAGTATTTATCATTCACATTTTTCTTGCAAATTGGAGTACATGTTACAAAAAAAAAACACATATAATGAAGTTTAGACGAAGCAACAAACAAACAAACAAACATGTGTATGCATGACTAAGTGTGAAGTGTAAAATGTGAATGTGAATTAGTGTTTGGTTACTTTGGTCTTTAGTACTGCTTTGAAAAATATAAAATACTAGAAATTAGAATAACGAATTATAATATGTAACTATACGTGTGTAATATATATTAAAATGGTGGTTGGATTCGATTCAATCTGACACCAAAAACTACAAACCGATCCAAACCTAAACCGAACCGTCCTAACTCAAAACCGAATCAAACCGATCTATTCAAGTCGATTTGATTTTGCAATTTGGTGGTTCAGGCTTACACCCCCAATTGTCATGTTTGACCTGCTATACAAATTAAGAAAAAAATTGACTTGACTATTAATACTGGAATAATGAATAGTTTTCTTTAAAGTGTATGTATATGTGACTCAATATTAAAGTAGGAAAAAAATTAGGGTAAAATGATAAATATGTTTTTTTTTCTAAAAATGAGTCTTTTCAAACAAAAAAAATACAAATTGGGACTGAAGAAAAGAGAAAACATGATAGTTGTTTAGGGACAAAGGGGTGAAATATTGACGCAGCGAAACAATCAAATAGGAACTCTTTCAACGAGAAATTCCTTAGAACAAGCACAAAGCAAGAAAACTCAAAATGGCGGCTTAGGGTTCAAGCACAAAGCAAGAAAACTCAAAATTTATTAAAAACTGCCGAAATAATATTTAATAGGGTATTTATATGCCCTAACAATCCAAACCCTAAAAGGAAAAGTCTTAAACAAAAAAGACGAAAAAGCCCGAAAACTTCAAAGGCCCGTAACAGTACTTAAACGGCGTTTTTTGGGCTAAAAATGAAATGTTCACAGGGTAAACTCGATTAGTCTTGTAGATCTCGTCGAGAGTTTCGATTTGATATGTGGTGGGTCTCATAATTCATCCGGACGCGAAAGTTATGCTCCGTTAAAGTTCTGCCGACCGTTATGTACTCTCTACTATTGCTTAACGGACACTAACGGAGAAACTGCCAGACCCAACTTTGAGAAACTGCCACTGGACCCCCTGAACTTCGAACTCTTCCCAAATGTCTTGCTTAAGTACGTCTCGGCTACTTGTTATACATCAAATATGTACATCTATATTTAACATATGTTACTACTCAACTTTTTTATCCTAAATAACTAATTACACTAAAACATTTTATTTTTTTGTTGGAGAAAAAAAAACTAAAACATTTGAAAAATACTGTAAAAAAACTACTCCCTCCGTTAATAAATTATTTCCTTATTTGACTTTTTTAGTCAAAATATGTGTTCTTCAAATAAGAATTAAATTATACTCCCTTCGTCCAGACAAAAAGTCTCTATTTGAAAATAAAACATTTTAAAATGACACTATTAGTAGCCCATTAGTAATAAAATAAAAGTTTCATGTGTTAATTTTTGAAAGTGGACTATTTAAATTAAACATACTAAAAATGGAATAGTAGACTCTTTATATGAAAAAAGAAAATATTTTTTTTATTTTTTTTAAATCACAAAACACGTAATTCGTAATAATTTTTAAAAACTAAAAATTATGTATTTTGTGATTTAAAAAAAGATAAATTTTATATATACACACGATATTTAATTTGACTCAAAAAGTCAAACATGAACAATAATTTAATAATGGATGGTACTTGGATGCCTTGATCCCATCTCTCGAAGTAGCTCTTCCATCTTTCATTCATCTTGTCAAGCGAAATTCTTGTCGGGCACAAGAAAATGGATAGAAAGGAAGAGTCGATGATGGATAGAACTTAGAAGCTCCCCCTATCCCAGTAGTTCTTTGCACTATGAATGAAATGGTTGACTTTGACTTTACTTGATGATGATTGATGGCGAATAAGAGTATACAACTCTTCTTTCATACAGTGGGAGACTGACTGACTGACCTATTAGAGCCCTTAATTGAATTAAAGGTCATCTATGGCTCTTCCCGCAGTAAAATTTGGGGAGAGATAAAAGGGCTAATCAAGAGATAAGACTAAATTCAAATCTTATCGGATGGGGAAAGCATTTTAGGTCAATAATAATAATAATAATAATAATAATAATTGTAATTAGAAACAAAATTTACAAACCAAAAACATATCAGAAAAACCTGCTATGCAAAACATTAAACCTAGGGTAAGGACTAAAGATTTGGGTTGTTCAGAACAAATTATAGAATAAATTAACCTATCAAATGCACAACAATGGTACACGTAATAATCACAGAAAGAGCACATGGACTCGCCATCTCACTGAGGAAGAGGAACTCCCTAAGCTAAGTAAACTAGAGAATTATCGTCTAATATCAACCCTATTGCTCTAAATATTTTTTAACAACCGAAGAATCTTTGAACAACTCGAGATTAAAAGCCTCGTGAAATAATGCAGAATCAAATTAAGCTGTCGAACTCGTTATTAAGATTGGTTTACATAGAGTACAGGGACCAGACCGGCCATTTTACCATCCCTACCAGGGCGTTTTTTCTTTACCTGCATTAAGTTTGAAATGCCAACGCATCAGTCAACAGATTTATTAAGGTAAAGGCAAGAAAGAATGACATCCACACAGAAATGCTACCAAAAAGTCTGATTTACAGCCCGACAGATGAAGGATTGAGAATTACTCAATCAATCATGAAATGAAAATCTAGAAGAAGATTATGAACTGCAGAAGTTTGAAAGAAGAAGAGAGATATATTTCTGGTTATTTCATCAATCAATTACATCGAGTAGAATCTATTTATATGAAGGAAAACAAGAAAAATCTCTACACACTTGTAATTAATCGATTCCAAATGTATATAACACTTTGAATCTAATGAATACATCAAAGATAACAGGGATAGATTCACTCGACACCCTTGAACTTCGCACAAGTACACTCGACACCCCGAATGATTGTAATCGATTTTAACCGCACTGTTTGCATCTTTCACTCGACACCCTTAGACTTCGTAATTGTTCACTCGACACCCTTGAACTCGTGAGTCCAGTATTGATGTCATTATGTTTCTGCATTGAGGCGGCCTGAAGTTCCTTCATCCGTGTCTCCGCATCATCTTCATCTGTGTTTTCTACATCATTTATAGCCCCCCTCAAGCCCAATGGATGAAACAGGTTGAAAACATTGAGCTTGGCAAGAAAGAATCTTAAAGCAGGAGAGGCCAAGGCTTTGGTAAACACATCAGCCAATTGGAACCTAGTGGAAATATATCTAGGTGAAATAAGACCAACAAGAATCTTGTCCCTAACTAAGTGACAATCAATTTCAATGTGTTTTGTTCTTTCATGAAACACTGGATTAGAAGCCAAACTAAGAGCTCCCTGATTGTCACAGTGCAGAGGAACATGAGTGAGATTGTAGATACCAAAGTCTCTTAGTAAGGACAATAACCAAGTAATTTCACAGGCTGCATTAGCTAGGCTCCTGTATTCAGCTTCACAAGAGGACCTAGAAACAATGCCTTGTTTCTTGGCCTTCCAAGAAATTAAAGAAGACCCAAGCATAACACAATAACCAGATAAGGATCTTCTAGTCATTGGACAAGAAGCCCAATCAGCATCACAATAGACGAGAGAGATAGGACTGGAAGATGAATAAAGAAGTCCCTGGCCTAGAGACCCTTTAAGATATCTGACCAACTTCAATGCAGCCTCCCAATGAGGCACCCTAGGGCAGGAGAGAAACTGACTGAGAATGTGGACAGCATAAGTGATGTCAGGTCTTGTGATGGATAAGTAGATAAGTCTACCAATGAGTCTTCTGTACCTGGAGAAGTCAGGTAATTTGGGACCTTTGTCAGCAGCTAATCCATGACTTTGTTTCATGGGAATCTTGGAGGCTTTAGCAGAAAGAAATCCCACATCTGAAACAATTTCAAGAGTATACTTTCTCTGATGTAGGCAGATCCCAGCTGTAGATCTAGCAATTTCTATGCCTAAGAAATATTTCAAAGGCCCTAGATCCTTAATACTAAAGTGAGCATGTAAATGAGCCTTGAGTGATGAGATAATGGAGGATCGGATCCAAGATGTCGAATGTCATCAACATACACTAGTATGGCAGGGAAGGAGCTGGACTTGGATAAAGTGAAGAGAGTATGATCATTTTTGGAAGCTTTAAAACCATAGGCAAGCAGAGCAGTAGTAAACTTGGTATACCATTGTCTTGGAGCCTGTTTAAGGCCATAGAGAGACTTAAGCAACCAGCAAACAAGTGGGGTAAGAGAGTTGGGAAGAGGCAGGCTGGAGGAGGCTTCATGTACACTTCTTCATCCAAATCTCCATGAAGAAATGCATTAGATACATCCATCTGTGATAAATGCCAGCCTTTAACAGCAGTGAGAGCCAAAAACACTCTAACAGTAGTCATCTTTGCCACTGGTGCAAATGTCTCAAAGTAGTCCTCTCCTTCAGTTTGTATAAAGCCCTTGGCTACCAGCCTGGCTTTATATTTGTCAAGGCTGCCATCAGCCTTATATTTCAAACCTAAAACCCATTTGCGACCCTCTTACCGCCTTTTTGTGGGGAGGAAGTTCCTGCAATTTCCAAGTATTATTGAGTTCTAATGCATTCAGTTCTGCAGTCATGGCCTGACACCAGTTAGGATCTTTCAAGGCTTGAGAATAACTAGTAGGTTCAGTGATAGAAGAGATGTTACAGATATAAGAAAAATAAGAAGAAGATATAGATGCATAGGAGATTGGTGAGGACACACCTGAGGAGCAAGTAGAGTTAATAAAGGAGGATGGAAGACATGTATAATCTTTGAACTTACATGGAACATGCTTTGCTCTAACAGGCCTAGATGTATTGGGCTCAGAAATATGAATGAACTGAGATTTGGGGGAGGACTGATGTGTAGATTCAGGAATGGAAACTGGCTCAGGTATGTCTGTAGATTCAGGTATGGATGTAGGAGTAGGTGTAGGCACTGGTTCAGGTATTGGTGCAGATTCAGAGGGAAGAACAGACTCAGAAAAACAAGCAGATTCAGGTGAGACTGGAGAATCAGATTCAGGTACAGATTCAGGTATTGAAGTATACTGATCTGGGATGGGAGATGTAGATAAAAATGTAGGATTGGAATGAGGGATAGGAGAAGAAGTAGGATCAGTAGGGAAAGGTGGGCTAGAACTGGAGATGTCAACAAAAGAAATTTGGGACTCTAAGGGAGTAGTAATGAATGAGGTAAACATAGGAATGACAGACTCTGAGGTAAGATAGGGAGCATATTTATAAGGGAAGTTATCTTCATAAAAGTAAACATCCCTTGAGAATATAATTTTATGGGCATGTAAATCATACAATTTATATGCCTTTTTGCCATAAGGATATCCCAAGAATATACATTTGGTTGCTCTTGGTGAAAATTTGTCTCTATGGGACCTTAAAGTTGAAGCAAAGCAAAGGCAACCAAAGGTTTTAATATGACAGTAGGTGGGAGTTTGCTTAAGAAGGATTTCATAAGGAGTTTTGTAAGATAGAATAGGGGTAGGTGTTCTGTTAATAAGATAGGTTGCAGTAAGGACACAATCTCCCCAGAATTTTATTGGTAAATGAGCTTGAAACCTTAATGCCCTTGCAACATTAAGCAAGTGTCTATGTTTTCTTTCAACCCTACCATTTTGTTGTGGGGTTTCTACACATGAACTTTGTTGTTCAATACCAAGAGATGTAAGAAAGGAAGAAAGATTGGTGTTAAAAAATTCTGAACCATTGTCAGATCTGATGGCTTTAACAGATGTAGTAAATTGTGTTTGGACCATTTTTAAAAATGTTTGAACATATGTAAGAATCTGAGTTTTGGAGGAGAGTAAGTAAGTCCAAGTGGTTCTTGAAAAGTCATCAACTATAGTGAGAAATGAATTAAATCCATTATAGGTTTTATGATGGTATGGTCCCCACACATCACAATGAATAAGGGAAAAAGGAGTAGAAGCATGACTATGACTTATTGGAAAGGGAATAAGACATTGCTTAGCCAAATGACATACATCACATACAAAGTCCAAGTTCTTATTATTACAATCAATGGGAAAGTGTTTCAAAGAATGAAAGGGTGTGTGACCTAGTCTATTATGCCAAAGTTTAGCAGAATTAGAATGAATTACAGAAGCTGAAACATTAGGCTGCACAGCAGATGATATTCCATGTAAATTCAACTTGTAAAGGCCTTTATCCACTTTACCAATCCCCTTCAAGCTCCTGTGGACTGAGTCCTGAAATATGCAATAGGAAGGTAGGAATGTCAAAGAGCAGTTACTGTGAGAAGTAAGCTTACTCACTGATAACAGGTTAAATGAAAAAGCAGGTACACAAAGAACATTGAACATTGTAATACCAAGAGGAAGATTAACCTGACCAATATGTGTGACTGAAGCTGTAAGACCATTAGGAAGAAAAATTATGGAAGAAAGGGGCTGAGGATCAACAAGTAAATGAAAGGAAGAGACAATATGATCAGTAGCTCTAGAATCAATGATCCATTCTAGCTCATTACATGCACCACTGAATCTAGTAGAACTTATAAAACTTGGAGTTGTAGAAGACTTACCAGCCACTTGTTCAGCAGAAGGAGTGCTTGAGGAAGAACAACTTTGATTTATCAGCTGAAGAAGTTTGTTGTAGTGATCATGAGACATGGAAATATTTCCATCTCCATTATCATTAACATCAGATTGGGATATAGTGGCAGCATTCACATGAGCAGAAGTACTAACAGTATGTTTGGTTTTCAGATTCTTTGGCATCTTGGCTGGATCAGGCTTGATGCCATGCAATTTGTGCCATTCAGGAAATCCTAGTAAGAAGAAACAACTTGTCTTTGTGTGTCCTATACCTCCACAGTGATCACAGGTCAAATGTCCTTTAAGAGTTCCTCTTTTACCATTACCACCATTTCCAGTAGATCTTTTATTACCACTACCAGCAGTGTTATGGCCTTTACTATTTCCAGGTAAGTTTTTAGCAAACAAAGCAGTTGCTACATTGGAGTCTATAGTCACTGAATTTGGTGTTTGTAAGATAGAACACTCTTTGATTCTCTCATCTTGCATTAATAAGGACGGACATGTACTTATGTTGGGAAGAGGGGTCATTGCAAGAATAGTGCTTCTAATTCCAGAAAATGCCTCATTTAACCCAATCAAAAATTGAGTGACCTTTTGAACCTGATTATACTCCTCCATCTTTTTAAGTAGACCACAGGAACATGAACATACACACTTAGGCATGTTGATTGCCTCTTCAAATCCATCCCAAATGGACCTGAATTTAGTGAAGTAAGCATTAATAGTCATATTACCTTGTTGTAAATTCATCATTTCTTTCTTAATCTGAAATATTTGAGTACCATTTCCTTGTGTAAAACAACATTCTAAATCATCCCAAATTTCTTTGGTTGTTTTAAAGTAAACCAGACTTGCACTGATCTCAGAAGAAATGGCATTTAAAAGCCATGAAATTAGCATATCATTGCACCTTTGCCAATGAGATAAGTATTTTGAATTCAGATTAGGTTTCTTGTGAATGCCAGTGACAATACCAAGTTTCAATTTGGAAGAAAGTGCTATTATCATAGCTCTTATCCATTGATTATAATTTGTATTAGTGAGGACATGAGTGACCAAACTCATTCCTGGATGATCGTTTGGATGCAGATACAAAGGATGTGAAGCAGGAATAGAAAGGTGTACCTCAACAGATTCATATTCATATATTTCCTCAATTGTTTGTTCCTGTGGAGGATCTGATTTCTGTGAAGAATCTGAATTCGGCTGTGTCTCTTCTGGATTTTGGTTGTCTCCTGTCATCTTCAATGAATTTCACAATTACTTATGATTTCATATTTGTAATTGAGATTTGTTGTAGAATGCGGAAGCATGAAGAATGCTCTGATACCATGAAGGATTGAGAATTACTCAATCAATCATGAAATGAAAATCTGGAAGAAGATTATGAACTGCAGAAGTTTGAGAGAAGAAGAGAGATATATTTCTGGTTATTTCATCAATCAATTACATCGGGTAGAATCTATTTATATGAAGGAAAACAAGAAAAATATCTACACACTTGTAATTAACTGATTCCAGCTGTATAATAGCTTTGAATCTAACAGAATACAAAAGCATAACAGCTTCAGGATAGATTCACTCGACACCCTTGAACTTCTGCACAAGTACACTCGACACCCCTGAATGATTGTAACTGATTTTAAGCGCATCTTTGCATCTTTCACTCGACACCCTTAGACTTCTGTAATTGTTCACTCGACACCCTTGAACTCTGTGAGTCTGTATTGATGTCATTCTGTTTCTATGTACTTGAGGCAGCAGCTGAAGTTCCTTCATATGTGTCTCCTGCATCATCTTCATCTGTGTTTTCTACATCATTTATAACAGACAATGGAAAACTATAAATACACACACACACACATGAGTGCATATATGGTGGCTCAATTGCCAAAGCAATGCACAACTTTGAACTACAGTTGTACGTGATTTGGCAATAGATTTACTGCCATAGCAGTAGAGCTACCTCATATTTAACACATAGTTACGCCACTGCATAGCCCTTGGTAAAAAGGACATGTACGTAATACACATATTTAATAGATGTAATAAATCTGACTTGGTCTTGTCTATTTCTATCTCCAAGTTTCAGGGTAAACTTATATAAAACCAGCCATCTACTTCATCTTCAATTTCAACTTCCTATCCACCATGAAAGCTGCAAAATCCATAAACATGAAAGCAGCAAAATTCATAAACATGAAAGCAGCCTTCTAGCTAATATAAGAATACCTTAATAGAGTTGTTATATCTGATGTCATGGTGACAACTTATAAGCTCCAAAAGGACATAACAGTTGTCGAACAATTTAATCAGTATCTCTGACTTGCTACATATGGTTGCAGAAACCGAATCAAACTATTTCAAATTCATACACAAGGTTAAAGAAGGATGATAATACACAAGACCAAAACACTTCAAGATTCCTAACTACTAATTGAACTAACTATAGACTGAACAACGTACCTATGTTAGACGAGCTCCCTTAAAGCCCTAAATTGTTGAATTCGAAGTTATTCTGTTTACCCAACTAAAATTGGGATCAAAAGAAAAACATAGAAACAGAGGGAAGACGATGAGAAGAAGAACAAAATGAAAAAAAAAATTGAAAAAATATATATATGATTGATCTGCTCTAATTAAGACCAAAAGGAGATAGAACTCACATGTGCGCACGCTGCTTTGTATCCCTGGTAGTTGAAGCTAAAAGAAGTTTCCTAGTTACTCAATCAATATTTCTCCTAAAAACCCTAGAAAATTAGGACGAGGGAGGGTGGGAGAGAGCGGGAGGGAAGTGAAGAGGGTAAAGTTTTGGGAATATGTGGGGGAAATTCTTTGGTAATTTTCGTTTTAGCCGCCCAATTCACCGTCTAATTTTTTGGTAATTTATTTAGTAATGACCGTACTAAATAAAAGTTTTGGTTACCCTAAAATTGGGCCGACCTAATTGACTATATAATAGGGTCGAAAGATAAAGTGTCATAAAAGGTTGGTCCCTAAAACTACTTTTTTTTGTAGTGGTTAAAGGGCAATTGTAAAATATCCCTTTTGTAATTCTAATTTTATTGTAAAAACAAAGATAAGAAATTAGATATTTATTGTAAAAACAAGGTGAATTGGATATTGCATAAAAGTAATGCTAGAGCCACTCAATGAGCACTTAAATCCTGGAGATTTTAACCCATGTGATTGGCAAAATGAAAATGATATGCACCGAAAATATTTGCCCTAAAATACTTTTCAAGAGCCCTGAACCAAGTTTATAGTGAAAGAAGGGCTCCAGCTCAAATTAGGTAAAGCCCTAAAGTACTTTCCAAGAGCCCCGAGCCAAGTTTATAGTGACAGAAGGACCCGACCTCAAATCAGGTAAAACCCATGACAACCCACGAACGAAATATAGGGGTCATCCTTCCTCATCTTCCTCCTTCCTTATTCTCTCTTCTTTAGACTCACTACTTCACTCTCTTTCTAAGCACATTGGGAGGCACACTCTCTCTTTTCTCTACCGAGACTTACTCGGGCATCGGAGGGTTTAGACGGGGAATCCTCCATGCCGACTCACGGTGTCCTGTCCCTCCTTTCTCTACCGAGACTTACTCGCACATCGGAAAGTTTAGGCGGGAACCCTTCCCGCCGATTCGCAGTGTTCCATTTTGCAGATTACACCGGATGGCTCCGCAGACCACCCACATAGAACGAGACTTTCTGCACCTCTATCTTGTGGCGGGATCAGAAAAATAGATACTTTTCCTCCAAAGTTGAAAAAAATAATATATATATATATATAGGCTTACATTTAGTAAATCAACAAAGAAAATACAGCATCTTGAGAAGAACGGGGAAGATCTCAACAAGCAACAATACGGCACAAGTTTTATGTTACAAATCGAGTCTTCCCTTTATGATATGGTTGAATTTAAATTACAAGGATTAAATACCGCATTTAAGCATAATTTCATGGGGAGCCCGGACCGCCGAGCCGGAGCCGAACTGGATCGGATTATTAAGCTTTATGTGGATAGAGGCGTATAGGAAGTCCCTTGGCGGGGCTAGGCATAGGGTTTACAACGATCTTCTCATCCGGAATGATTTTCTCCCACTTGAACCTCTTAACTAGGTGGTGCATGAATACAAGTATTTCTAGTCGCGCGTACTCTTTTCCAGGACACATCCTAGGTCCTCCTCCAAATGGCACAAATGTGTAGGGTGCTGGTCCAGCTCCCTCGAATCTCGATGGATCGAATTTTTGGGGCTCCAGGAAGCATTCCGGGTTTTTGTGTGTTGAGTTGGCACTCCAATACAACTGCAATATTGTAAAAAAAAACAGTCATTTATAAATAAATAAAATTTGACAACAACTTAACTGCAGAAAAAATGTGTTTTTCTTTTGGTTACCTTCCAACCCTTTGGAATGGAGTAACCATTGTACATGAAATCAGTCGTGGCTTCTCTGAAAGCTCCTTGGAGGGGTGGTGCAAGTCGTAGTACTTCACACGCCACGTTCCACGAGTACTTCATCTTTGTTAGATCCTCCCAGTTCAACTCTTCTCCTGGAGCTTTCGATTTCGCAATTTCCATTTGTTCTGTTAATATATAACACAAACAAACATTAATACTTGTCACAACTGGTTAACATATAACATGTCCCTCTATTTTTTGTACTATTCCATCTACAGTACTGCACATAATATTTTTGTTCAAATATATATATATATATATGAATTGAAAATTTTACCCTTGTAGACACCATTGTAGATATCGGGCAACTCGGCAAGATACTTAACGATGAAAGCACAAGCAGAACTAGCAGTGTCATGCCCTCCTATCAACAACCCCAATATCTTATCAGCAATATCGTAATCTTCCATGAATTTTCCACTCTCATCGCTTGTCAAAAGCATGTGTGACAATATATCTTGCGTAGGCGACGCCTTCCCTTCGCCCAAATCAATCCTCCTTTGCTTAACAATTGCCATAAGCTCCTTTCTAATAAAGTTGGCTGCATTGATTCCACGTCGAAATCCAGTCCCCGGCAAGTCAATAGGGATAGATAATATTGCGGTGGCTATAGACTCGAAAGGTCCGACTAACCTAGCAACCTCGTCTGGATCTTCGATGCTAACGAAGATTTTGCATGCAAGCCAAAAGGTGAATTGCTTGGTAAGCGGATACACAACCACTTCATTTTTGTTATCCCAACCTAGTGCAAAATGCCGTTCCGTGATGTGATCCATGATGCCAACATATTTTTGTAACGCGTCGGGCTTGAAAAAAGTGGGAAGCATTTTTCTCATCTTGATTGCTTCTTGTTTGGAGTGTTGGTTGGAAGAAGGAAAGACTTTGTCGACTGAGGCTGGCCACCACGCCGTTACAAGCTTGTTCTCATTCGAGAACAAGAACTTGTTACCTGCAGCACCGCAGAAAACTGCAGCGTCCTCAAGCATAAGAGATGTTCTGAAGACTTGTGGGGAGTATTTGGACATACGGTCGAATATGAACTTTTCAGGATGGCCTTTCCAGCCGGTAGAGAGAAACTCTATGCTCTCTCCGACTATAGGCCATCCTGTCTTGCCGGGCGGAAGTGTTCCGCTTGGCCCGGATTTAGTTTTCTTGAAAAGGAAGAGGAGTGAGAGAGGGAATAGAAGAACAAGGGAAGTTAGGAGAGAGATATACAATAACTCCATGGCTCTAATACCAAATCGATCCTCGCTTACTAGGAAAATGTATGGAGGTTCTTTAATTGGTGATGAATTAATTGGTATGGAAAACTAGGTTATATATATAGAGTAATGCTAGAGCCACTCAATAAGCACTTAAATTTGTGCACCAAATGATGTGGTTTCCAATATGTCATCTTATTTGGCATTTTATGGGCTCCACCATAAATTAAAAAGTTATGTTAACAATATGACACATAAGATGTCACATTATTTGGTACTCAAAATTAAATATTATTAGAGTGGCCCTAACATTACCCATATATATAAATATATATGTAGAGAGAGAGAACAAATTAAGAGTGTTAGTTGAGGGTGAGCTTAACAAGGTTGGATTGTTCCGGGTTTGAAACTTATATGAAATACAAAAGACAAAGAGCTGCATCTTGAAGTGGTGTGACTTGGAAATATATACTGAAACTTGTATTCTATTGATGAGCCTCGTTGGCTTGGCACGTAGTATTTCATGCTACCACGTGGATTTACTGATATCAATTTACCTTTTTCAATTCATTTCGAAAACAAGGACAAATAATATATTAATGCATTCTTCTCAGTTGTAACGGATTCCACTATTTCCTCCACCGCTCAAAATAAGGACAAATTAACTAGTGCTCCCTTCTCCTTTAATTCTGTGTCTAGAGGTGGTAAATTTTGTTCGCGCTTATTTGTTTGTTCAGATCGTCTAATAAATAATTGATATAGACATATCCAATATTTTAAGTGGGCATAAATAGGCATCCCCATTTAAGATCATTAATTATGATAGACTAAATGAACGCCCACTTAAACACCCGTGTTAAAACTTATTTTTTTACTCTTCAAATTTCACTCCTAAGAGTTAGTGTTTTCCAATCAATGAAGGACTCTTATCGAGAAATTAAAAAAAGTTTTAAGCAAATCATACTCTTAGTTATATATGTTGTGGGGGCTTTAATTGATTCCATTTTTCCCTCTCTTGTTGACGTAATGACGTTGTTAATTATTCTCTAGTGTTGCCCATGCATGGGGAGGGGATATATATATATACATAAATATATATATTGTTTACATGGTTCGATATTCTTTGTTACTTTGCAATGTAACTTTCTTGGGACATTGGAGAAATAATTTTCTCTGATTTCATGTGTGTATAAAACAGATAAAGAGGAGATTTAATTTAACACTCAATACACCTACTACTGCGTGATGTAGATGAAAATAACTAAGCAAGTAGAATTGACTGCCGAGAGTATACTTGTTATCCAATTCGGAAAAGATTTTTCGTTATAAATCTATCGAGCATAATCACGCCTTAAAATCTATAAATGATATTGGTGTCTAATAATAGTGACTAGTGAGATGATCACTTATAATCACACCCGAAAATACATATTTATTTTTCTTTTTTCTTGATAATATATATATAGTTGTAATTTTTGATAATTTTTTGTAAAAGGAAATTATTTTTTTGTAATTTTTGTATTTATTTGATAAATGCATGTTAATGAGTAAATGAGCGCTCATGCCCATTTAGTGCCCGCCTATATATACTCATGTTATTAAATTGGCACTTACTTGCCCGCCCATTTGAGCCCGCCGCCCATTTAGGCCCGCCCACGCCCGCCATTTGCCACCTCTACCCGTGCCTATGGCACGGTCATATTAGTATTCAAATAAATCAATATAATAAATAATTTAAAATTAACATATCTTGATAATCAATTAAAACAATATGATTATCCACTGTGGAATAAAAATCTAAAATTATTTTTGTATTAGTTAAACATGATCATTTTAATACTTTATCAGATGGGCTTTTAATAAAAGACACATTTTCAGATGGGCTTTTAATAAAAGACACAATATGCCTTTTCTTTTAATTTTAATGATAACCCCATATCAGATGGGCTTTTAATAAAAGACACATTTTATATCAATATTGATATTATAGTTATTTATTGATAAAACTGTGAGTGAGTACATTTTGACAAATTTTTAACCGCTTTAGTTCTCAATACTTTTTTCAAACAGCTGCGATACATATACCAATTATATGTTTCGTGATGAAAATTGTTTTAGCAGTTTGAAAAAAAGAATATGTGTAACTAAACTTGTTGAAATTTAGTCAATTTCCCCATAATTATTTATGACTGATGAGAGTATTAATTTAAGACCGAATTACACATTCAGAATTGCTTTCTCACCCACCACTCCACCAAGGCCACCACACATTCACTCTGCAAATTTCCGCTATTACTGCCACCACCTTCATTCATTTCTCTCTCTCTAAATTACTTGTATTCATTCAACTTCTGGGATCCTGCTGGTTTACCCACAAACTACATGGTATTTCTTTCACTATCTTTAGCAAATGTTTGTTTCAGTCTCACTATAAGGAGCAGCGAACAAAAAAATCGCTTAGGAATTTATATTGATCCAATTAGCAACTCAAATTTTACACAGAAAAACCAATTTTTGAACTGTAAACAAATAAACAGCAAATTAAACAAAATCAACCCAACCCAAACCCAAACCCACCAACTACACGACTAGGAGAGTTTTTTGCCGGACGTCGGACATACGGTGGCGACGGCAACCACAAACACAACAGAGAGATAAGAACTTACAAACAGAGAGAGATAGTGAGGCTGGCGAAACGTCGGGACAGAGGAGAGAGGGAGGAGGACAGATGAACTGAAGAAAGGGATAAACAAAGGAGATGATGAGATGGCGAGGCTGGCTAAACGCCGGGACAGAGGAGAGAGATCTATTATAAATTGGGTTGAGAAGAGAGTTGTAGATGGAGAGATCTAAGGGGTAGAAGACGGATGAACTGAAGAAGAAGAGAGACAGATCTATTATAAATTGGGTTGAGAAAGGAGATGTAGAGGGAGTTGAGATCTAAGGGGAAGAAGAGAGATGTAGAGGGAGTTGAGAATAGGACGGGACAGAGGAGATGCAATAGGAATTGGAGTAGAATTCGCCGGGAATAGGAGATGCAGATAATTGGTTACTATAAATTGGGTAGAGTAGGATTAGGAGAAGTAATAGGAGGAAGAGAGAGAAAACGGTTGTGGATATAAAAAACGTGTAAAAAACAGTTTTACATAAAATTTAATTCTGGTTGGTGAATAGCTTTGGTAAAACTAAATCCTGCACTACAAGAAAATATGGCAATCACAACGTTTTAACCACAACGTTTTTTAGAAAACTTTGTAGTTGGTACGTATTAGACAACGTTTCTACAATAAACGTTGCATATAATCCTTTATACATCGTTTTATTATATAAACGTTGTATTAGGCCTTATAGATTTTGGCAAACTTTGTAATTAAGTCAGGATTTACAACATTTCTTTTTAAAAAATGTTGTGATATCCCCACACCAAAAAAAAAAAGCGCGGCATTTCAGTCAGGTATTACAACATTTCTTTTAAAAAAACGTTGTGATACCCCCACACCTAAAAAAAAAGTGCGGCATTTCCCCCGCTTAGTCTATTTTCCCCTCGCCCTTAATCTATTTTCCCCTCTCTCAATTAAACACTCACAGAAGATCGAGAACGCACACCAGGGAATAAACGAATCCTAAAATTTCCACCGCCTACGACTGTAACACATCGGCATTCACCGTCGCCCCTCTACCACAGAAGTCCCCCGCTTAGTCTATTTCCCCCTCCCCCTTAGTCTATTTTCCCCTCTCCCAATTAAACACTCACAGAAGATCGAGAACGCACACCAGGGAATGAGCGAACCCTAAAATTTCCACCGCCTACGACTGTAACACATCGGCATTCATCGTCGCCCCTCTGCCACAGAAGTTCCAATATATTCTTCTTCATTGTAAATCCCTCCCTCCTCCTTTCAAATTTTAGTTTATGTTTCGTGATTTCCTTCGAAGAAATATAGGTTATCGAAAATAGTTTGGAGTACAACAGATACATATTCTTGACCTGCCAGACTACTTTGAAGGTAAAAACATATTTCCTTTCTGTAATTCTGCTTATCATTAATTTTTTTGGTGTTTGAGAATAAACAATGAATTTGTATGTTAATTTTAGTCTTTAAGTTACTAATTAAAAACTATAACTGAAAATTGCACTCAATGTGTTTGATGAAATGACAAAAAGAAGAAATTTGATAAATTTTCAAATATGTCTATTGGGTATCAATTTATTTCACTGCGTTGCCCAAGTTTCTTTCTTTTCAAAATTGATGACTTATCTCCACTTAATACTGGCCTCTAGATAAGTTCTGGTTTCCTTCTTCAGCACCCATTTAGACCTTTCAGATTGAGCCATCTCAACTTTCCGCACAATGTTTAGAAGACGACGTGCAACCACCTCTTGCTTAGATCTGACCCGGGCCATCTTTCTCTTAGTCTTCTTCAGGATATTACTTGCTTGAGCTCTTCGTGATTGTAGTGTAGTGATTTGTTCATTGAATTCTTCAATCTCCAATAACGCAGAGTTGATTTTAGCCTCTAGACAAGCAGCTTTATTTCTTGATTTGTTGTCCTCACTCTTTAGATTAGTAGCCAGGGTTATGTTTGCCTCCAGCTCAGCAAAGAACTTCTCAGCCTCCGCTTCAACTTTCTTAGTCTCCTCAAAATCCTTAATTGTTGTTGGTATTTCTTCAATCAAATTCAAAAGAGAACGTTCTGGACCAGTAATGGTTGAATCTCTTTGAAGCTTACTGGAAAGAGTTACAATTTGAGTAATTAAATCTTTGGAGGAGAGCAATGCACTGAGATCCATATTAAGAATTTCATAGAGTTTCTTTCTAGCTTGTGCCATGTCTTGTGTTAGTTCTGCAGTAGGGAGAGAAAATCCAACTCCTTTAGGTGGCATGCCTTGTGTTAGTTCTGCAGTAGGGAGAGAAAATCTAACTCCTTGAGGTGGCTGGGCAAGAATGTCATCCAGAGAATTGATATAATCATCTAAATCCTCTATAATTCCTTCAGCTGATACTCTATCAAGGGTGTGGGAAGTAGCAGTAGAACTGGACGCTGGATATTTACTGTTGTCAGACTCGGTGCTATTAATTTGAGAACTATTCGAGTCACTTGTTGTTTGGTCACCAATGCTTGTTCCATCATTATCCGAATACAAGTCGATTACAGTGTTTGTATACGTCCCGGACCTTGCGAACCGTGCCAATAGTCTTGAAGATCTCCTAGTTTGTTGCCCATGTAAAACTTGCTTTGGTGTCATTTTGCCCTGGGACCCTCCTCCAACAACCTTTCCAGCTTCCAGCTTGCAAAACTTTTGAGGACGAGGGGTATCTTTCACTGCAACAAGGTTACAAGGAGAGGTGTCCTAGTTAATATGAAACCAAGCACTCTGCCTCAAATGTCCACGGGCACTGATGAGAGTATATTAACTCTCCCTTAAAGGGAAGGATAGATTCCATAGGACTGAGGCAAGAGAGTTGGATTAGGATGTAAAATATCAGGGAACGTGGATCATTCTTGTTATTGCTACTTGTTTCTGATTAGTTTTCTCGCTTCTATGGCTGTGTATTTGCCATGTTTATTATTCGTCATATATGATCTTCAGATTTAATATAGGATGTGTTTGGAAAGGTACACCATAATAACTCGTCTCTTTTGGAAAGTGGATAATCATTTTCAGATGGATGGAAATGCAAAGAATGACATTGATTTGGGAACATAGCAGCGTGTGACATCTAAACTTCAAATTATCCTTTACATTGAAATTCCAATGTCGAAACCAAAACTTCTGGAAGTTTACTTGATCACGATAAATTACTATAGTGGGCACTAGAGTACTTGTCTAAGAAATGGTTCACTGGAGTTCTAACAATATCAGTTTTTCCCTAAGTAGATTAATGGTCCTCAGCTAAATGATCTCAGCATTAATTGTCTAGAAAGATTGCTTAAAATATCTTATAGTTCCTGTTACTTCTACTGAATGAAGAAAGAACAAACAACTATTTCTTTTTTGACACTGATTCGCTTTTTTGTGTAGGTGACTGCAATATACCTGGAAATGCAACTCTTGTCTATGACATCAATTTCATCGGTGTCTACTCAGGCAATAGGCCCAAATGATCTTCTATATACCTGATGAATACAAGAATCAATAACCTGCAAGAGCACAATCAAGTAAGTCTGATACTATTCCCTACAGATTTGCAATAGACAACTACATGTTGAAATGAGTCAGCATCAGATACTATCCTCTACGCACTATTTTCTTAAGGGTGTAAATTTTTCCTTCCATTTTTTGGTTCCAATGAATCATTTGTCTCTTTCTTTCAGTATTGAGACTGGTTGCTCAATCCTTATGAGAAAACATTCATTAAGTGCATAAAATGGCCTTCCTCTTTTTCTTGTCTTAAATGAAGGGGTACACCCTCCTCTTTTGTTTGTCCCAAGTGATGACTTTAGTACCCTATGAGTTTGTAGATGATGAGCATAACAATGTCAAAATAACTAAAGCAGGTTGAAATCGTGGTCACACATTAGAAGAATAGTTTAGCCAAAAAAAAAATTGGGTTTTCAAAAAGACTATCTTGTTTGACTAAACCCATGGATTAAGAAAATTATTAATTAGAGTCCATTTTTCCTAAACTACCACTATTAATTATAACAATACTTTGTTGTTACTCTATTAACAATTCACAAAGTTACAATAATTTTGTACTTAATAAAGGGTATGGTAGGAAACAATTCATTGTTCTCCTTTTGGAATGGTATACAAATAATACAGCAAAAGAAGAAGATTTGGGATCAGGACATAATGAAATGGAAGTGTTTGGTGGAGAGCACATTTTTGGTCAGCCTATCTGTCGGTTGGTGATGTTTCCATCAGTTTTGGCATTTGCACAGATGGTGTCTCTTTCCGGTGGCGGCTGTTAGGTGCTGGATCTTTGTACCATGGTGTTTAAACAGGTTAGGTGTCCATGGTGGTTTTTTGAGGCAGTCTGGGTTTCTTTGGAGCCTTTTTGTCATATGGCAATTGTGGGTCCCAATGGACACAATAATAAGCTAGAAGGGGGGGTTGAATAGCTTATTAAACACTTAAAACTTTTAGTTAAATACTTTGAAAGATACTTGCAATCTATCGAAAAGATTCAAGTAGCGGAAGACCTTCAAAGTAGTTGTTCCAGGTCTGCCGATAAGGACTACCGGTAGACCTTTACAAGTACTTAAGTTCTGATGTAAATGGATAAAGATAATCAAAGTAATTATGCAGTTCAAATATCAGACAAACAGTAAGGAATAACACAAGTATTTTTGGGATGGTTCACACTATAATGAGTGCTACGTCCACCACCAAGGCAGTCAACCTTGGATTTAAATTGTGCACTATGTTTTCCACTAGATCAATTACAAAGAATATCCCTAATGGATCGTGTACAAAATATTGACTTGTGTTTGGGGTCTATGGAATTAAATATCTATAAAAACAGGATATTTAATTCGTGCAGAAGTATAGTTAATGAAAGTAAACAATAAGAAGATAAAACAATAAATGTTGATGAGCAGCTTCTTGTTGTTGACGAGGACTTCTAGATCTGTTTAGGATCTCTTGATTGCACTGAGTTGTAAGACTTGGAGTTGTGGAGTTTCAGAGCCATCTTATTAGTGTTCGATTGATTCTGTACAGTGTCTTATGTTCCAGTCTTCAATGGCAGCATTTATAGTAGGTGCACTTCAAAAGATCCGTTGGAGAAGACGAATACTTCAACAGCTCTTTTCAACAATGCATTAAATGCATGGGGCTGTCAGTCAAGGATTTTTGTCTTCACAGATATCTAGAGCAGGGAATGATTTCTGAGATCTTCAAAAAGGTGGGCGATTTAGGTGTCAGATCTGAGAGTTGTTGCAGAAACTAGGGAACAATCTGTTTTTCCTGCTTTCATTGTTCAGGACGAAAAAGTCTTCCTGCTTTTCGGAAAATTGCTTTCGGCGGCTTGATATGTCAGGGAATGTCTTGGATTAATTCAAATGATAATTAGATCTGTTTGAATTAATCCAATGAGTTCTTGCTGGACAGGACACGTCATAGAAGATTGGGTGGACACGAGGTCTACCGTTTGTGGGCGATAGGCAGGTCTTCCGATAAAGCTTGTGGAGAGGTCTTCCGTTTGAACCTGTGAAGTCCTATAAAACTATACTAGGCAAAGTTCTATACATAGTTGCCACGCTAATCGATATGCAGCCCGATTAGCCACTGAAGTATAAAACTAATGTAATGAATTGAGCAGATATAAATCTAACAAGAGAATCAACAACAATGATTCAGAAAATGGAGGCAATGAAGACGAAGCGGCGGCAATGGGCTTTTGTATGGTGGGGTGGGCGGTGATGGCAGCTGCATTGACGGTGTTGGCGGAGATGCTAAGTAGGTTTTTGATGTTCTTAAGTGCATTGGGCCTGAGGTGTATTTAGAAGCCTTGGGCTTTGTGTATGGTTAGACTTGTGATTTTAATGTTTTATTGGGAGTGTACTAGGTGTATTGGGAGTTTAATGTTTTAATGGGAGCACAATGAGTGAGCTTTCTGGAGTATAATGGGTGTTTTGTTGGGAGTGTAATAGGTGTATTGGGAATTTAAATTTGTTGGAGTTCTTGATGTAAGGATACAATTGGGATTTAATGGTGTTTGTTAGGAGTGTTAATGGTATTTGGTGTTTAAGTAGTGTAACTTTCTTAATAGTTAATAAAAATAATTTTGGCCTTTCAACCAAAAAAAGTAGAAAAGGTAGAAAAAAGAAAAAGAAATGAAAGTATTGTAGCATTCAAGTGAATGCTTTTTTCTAGTTTGTCCAACAAGATGATTAATGTTTCTTTGTACGTCATCTTCTCCATATATTAGTTCTCATATCACACAAGGTAATGGAGGTGATCTTTTACTTTTAGAAATACTCGCTTCGTAATTGGATGAAATAGTACCTCTTCATAATTGGCACTATTATTTGTCCATGGTGTATGTGATTAAGCGATAGTTTCTTCTTTGATCTCTTTTGGGGTTACTTCTATCACATTAGTATTCTGATTCCATTATGCACTCGCCTTTCACTTGTCATTTTTTATGGTAGTTTCATCGCCTTATATATATGGATGGAACCATCAATTGCAGGGAATACAAACTTCTAAACCTACTGGAATTCAATAGCTCGAGGAAGAGGATGTCCGTCGTAGTAAGAGATGAAAATGGCCAAATATTCCTCCTTTGTAAAGGTGCCGACAAGTAAGTTCGATGCTTCAGTCGGTTGAAATGCCCAAGTGAACTCTTCTCCGAGAATAATTAGTGCTCGACTTGAGAGAGTAGAAGTACAAATTCAATCTATTTTTCATACTCTTGGTGTGCAATTTCTATGATAAAATGGCAGTTTTGAAACAAAATCATTGATTTGCTTCTCTAATTAGAAGAAACCATAGTCCAGATCTATAGACGACCTGTAATATGATATTTCTATTGTGATGGGGCTGCAGCATTATCTTTGATAGGCTTGGTGATAGTGGTAGGACGTACCAACAGGCTAGAACAATGCATCTTTCAAATTATGCGGAAGATGGTTTGCGAACTATGGTGTTTGCATATCGAAAAGTTGAAGTGTCCGAGTATGAACAATGGAACTCAACATTTTCGAAAGCAAAGGCCACAATAGGTCCTCAAAGAGAAGAGTTGTTAGAGAATGCCTCTGAAAGTATCGAGAAGGATCTCATCTTGTTAGGAGCAGTAGTTGTTGATGGCAAGTTACAAAATGGGGTAGGTTCTCTCTCTCTCTCTCTCTATCAATCTATCTCTCTCGCGCATTCATTGGCTTTTTATTGATATCGGTGGCGAGTGCATACATAAACTTGCACTAGCCGGCTTTGAAGATATGGCTTCTCACCGGTGACAAGAAGGAGACTGCAATCAACATCGGGTAAGGGTTGTGGCGATATAAAAGCTTGCAGCTTCTTAAGTTCTAATTCTAAAAATACTAAAAAGAGGAGAATAAGGGAAAGTCTAATTTAGTTAACTCTATTTTCAATTCTCTTCCATCTGGAAGATTTGCTTGCAGTTTACTTCGGCATGATATGATGCAGTTCCATATCAGTTTGAGCAGAGAGGCTGACTCTGACAATCGATTGAAGGTGCGGATTTTGCAAAACCGTCCTTGTGATCCCGTGGCAAATGCATGAAGTGTGATTTCGGGTCTTGGTAAAGTCCCTGGGATCAGAACAAGACAATGTTTGTCTATTTAGTTTCCTTATTTCTGTCTTACATATCTTTTTCCCCTGAGCTGAAAAGCATTGAGATTTGATATGCATTTCAAGCATATTTCTACATGGTTATATTTCATCATTGGAATTATCTATTTCTTCCTTGGTTAGTGCCATAATGTTGGAACGTGGTGATAAGCGTGGTGTAGAAACAGGCTGCAGGAGATGATATCTATTAGATTCACAAATATGTTTGCTATAGGTGGCCTGCGGTGGCTGATTATGTATGACTTGGATATATTATGTGTTGTCAATGTTGGCATCTGAATTGTTCTGTTGCTTTTTCTTGCAAACCTATAAACCATGATTGCTTTTGCTAGGTGGGGGTTTGAAACAAGAACAGGATTGCTATTTTTTTTTTTAAATAGCTATTACAACGTTTATAAAACGTTGTAATAAACTTTTTACAATGTTTTATAAAAGTTGTAATAGATATTTTTACAACATTTTATAAACGTTGTAATAGCTATTTTTACAACATTTTATAAACGTTGTAAAAAGTTTATTACAACGTTTTTCAAAAGTTGTAATACAATTTTTACAACATTTTTCAAAGCTTGTAATAACATTTTTACAACGTTTTTTAAAGCTTGGAATAGACTTTTTACAACGTTTTCTGAAAGTTGTAATACAACTATAACACAACATTTTTAAAACGTTGTACTAACCGTTTTTACAACATTTCTCATTAACTGTTGTGTTAAACTATTTACAACGTTTTAGAAATGTTGTCATTTGTTTTCCACAACATTTTTTAAATTTTGTGTAATAGAAATCCATTGCATTCAAAAAATGACAACGCTTTTTGTAATAGAATTGACAACGTTTTTGAAACGTTATCATTTGTTTTCCACAACGTTTTTTAAATGTTGTGTAATAGATATCCAAGAACTACATTAAAAAAATGACAACGTTTTTTTTAATAGAAATGGCAACGTTTTTGAAACGTTGTTATTTGTTTTCCACAACGTTTTTTAAATGTTGTGTAATAGAAATCCATTGCATTCAAAAAATGACAATGTTTTTTGTAATAGAATTGACAACGTTTTTGAAACGTTGTCATTTGTTTTCCACAACGTTTTTTAAATGTTGTGTAATAGATATCCAAGAACTACATTTAAAAAATGACAACGTTTTTTTTAATAGAAATGACAACGTTTTTGAAACGTTGTCATTTGTTTTCCACAACGTTTTTTAAATGTTTTGTAATAGATATCCAAGAACTACATTAAAAAAATGACAACGTTTTTTTTTAAATAGAAATGACAACGTTTTTGAAACGTTGTTATTTGTTTTCCACAACGTTTTTTAAATGTTATGTAATAGAAATCTAGGAACAAACGTTGCATTTAAAAAATGACCTATTACAACATCGCATATCACAACGTTTTGGAAAACATTGTAAAATAGTTATCACAACGTTTTAAAAACGTTGTGAAAGACCATATTTGTTGTAGTGTTGGCCGGTAAATAGCTTTTGTAACCGTCCCGATCTGTTTTATATAATAGATCACTATGGTCATAAGTGGCTTGATTCTTTTCGGTTTTAGTATCGATTTCAAAAAAAAATTTAAATTGAATTGTACGTATGTTAAAACCGAACTGAACCACTTGATTTGATTTGTTTTAATGGTTTTAAATTAAAAAATATACTCAACTTATAAAATATCTAAAAGGCAAAACCTCTCATTTGGTCACTTGAACTTTTCAAAAACTTGCAAGACGACCACCAAAAGCTTAAAACTTGGAATGAGGCTACTGAACTAAATTAATTTGTAAACGTGTCTATATTTTGGATGGCCGTTAGCTCCACTATTAAATATAAGTGAAATCCCTATTTTGCCCACTTTAAATAACAATTATTCCCTTTATGTGATATTAGAAACCCAAAGGGAAATAACTGGAAAAAAAAATTATACATGTCATTTATGTACAGAGTTTGGGGTCTAACTGAGGGGTTTTGCACCTACAATTAATCAATCAATTTAGTGTTCCAATTTATGGAGACCAAGCTTAAAGACTTTCCCAAATACCAATCACCCCAACACCCCGAACCTGCCATCGATGATGGCTCCAACAAAGACGACCACCCCCTCTTCAAACACACTTGACCACCACCGCCACCTACTTCACCCATCAGCTAGGCATTAAAAAGTTGAAGAAGAAATACGCCGCTTACGTCTGGTATGACGTGTACAGTACCATCGGACGCGGTGAGCTTCCCTGGACTGAGAAGGTTCTGCATGCATTTGCACTGGTGTAGACACCCCAATTTCGTACCCCTGGTATGTGACTGACATAAAATATCAAGAACTGTTAAAACTTAACAAATGTCAAGTTACAGGAGTCAAAAATGCGAAAGGAAAAGCAGAATGCGCGAAACAGTGAACTGCAGGGGGGAAGTGCACAAAATTGAAAGTTGGAAAGTTGCTTGGTGCCGCACCAAGGGTCCCCTTGGTGGCACCAAGCTATCTCCTGTAGCGTCTCTCAGATGGGAAAATGTACAACTCCTAAAGCGCAAGGTACAAGTGGCTGATGCAGGAGGAAGAAATCAAAGAATTCCCATCGTGTCCTCATCCTTCACTATAAATAGAAGCCTCGGCCTCTCAGTTTCAGCGTTCATTTTTATCGCAACGAAGCGCTGAGAAATTCTCTCTGTGTTCCTTCGAAGCGAATAGTTACGAGAGGTGTGAGATAGGTGAGTGGAACTCCCTAAAGTCTCCAAACCCCGTCCAAACTCCGCCAAAATAAATATCCACCGATTATAAGTAATCCCTAGCCTAGTTGTTAGGTATCCACCTCACTTCCCCGGCCCAAAAATCTCAAAGTAAGATGTTACTCTGCCCGAGTAACGAGCTGAAAAACACCCTCTATAAGTCATTATTCCGCCCAACCAAAAAGGCCAAAACCACAAAAATTAAGCTGTCATTCCGCCCGACCAAATAAGCCAAAAACCACTACATATAAGCCGTCACTCTGCCCAAATCAAAACAACAACCACACAACAAACAACAACAAAAGACTCCCTCTCCCTGAAGGACAGAGCGAGCACACCGCCGCTCTAAAAGGTAAAACCTTTAAGGGCGCCGTTTATTTTATTTATTTAATTTTCTGTCATTTATTTATTTTTAAAATTGTTATTTAAATCCGGCGCAATGTAGCCAATATAAGCCGTTGTGTTGCCCGGATCAGAATAGGAAATATTTTGTAAAAGAGTCGTTATAATGGCCAAATATTCTTAAATATGTTTGTAATTATTGTAAGGAAATGGCTGCGAGTCCGTAAATAATGTAGCCACGAATGTATTTGTTTAAATTTCATGTCTCTTTAATACCTTATTTATTTGCGAGATAAATATGACAATAAGCATACTTCAGCCAAAAACCATTTTGAGACCGAAAGGGCGAGTTGGGTGCCTAACACCTTCCCAACTCATAACTTAGCCTCCGAACCCGTTTTCTTTTTCTCTGGTTTATTTTTCTTTTCTTTGGTTTTGCTTTATTTGCCTTAAAATAAAGATGGCGACTCTAAAACTTTCGGATTCAGTGGGGCCTCGCAACATTCCCTCTTTACACTTTCCCGTTCTCCCCTAAAAAAGGGAGATATGAGAATGAAGGGGTGATGCATTCTTATATCCTGGTATCCCCTAAACAAGGGATAACTTGATGCGGGAAACCCAAAGCTCCCATAGTAATCTGAATGGGCCATAAGGCTATTTTTAATAAAATCCATAGTGGGGGCGTCGCAATATCCTTTTTTGCACTTTTCCGTTTTCCCCTAAAAAAGGGAAAATGGGAATGAAAGGGTAATGCATTCCCATATCCTGGTATCCCCTAAAAAAGGGATAACTTGATGCGGGAAACCATAAGTTCTCATATTGGATACAAAATCCACTCAAGGCAACCGAGGCACATTCAAACGTGCTAACATAGACAGCACTCCTCTCGCACTTTTGATTTTGTCTTCCCCTAAACAAGGGAGGGTGGAACGAGAGCAGTGGTGTCCCGCATTCGCACGTACGCGCACCCCTATCCAAGGGCGCGCGGGGCGCGGGAGCACATCTCGGGAACCTCACAACTAGTAACGCTCGAACCAAACCAAGTGCCGCCACCACCATTTCTACATTTCTGTGATCCAGCTATATTAATCGAACTTCTGTCACCGCCATTTCGTTCCGTTGTCATCGGATCAACCTTCGACGTTGGCCTCGTTGCGGTGGGCTTGCAAGTTGATTGATCGGGTGTGGTAGTACGCGGCGACGACAAATTAGATTCGGTGGAGAAGAAGCGTATGGGACCCACCTGCATACCTAGGTTTGGTCCAATGATGGAATCAACAGTCGTTGTCAGGATTGAGCCTGGAGCTGAGCCGTAATGGGTTAAGCCAAATTTAAATTTGGAACTGGTGCGTTGGGTTTCGAAGAGAGATTGAGATTTATGTTTTGATTCGATTCACGCTTGCGGCAAGCCACTTTCTCCCCCACTACACCTAATCGTTGCCTCCAAGCCCTGATTCGCCCTTCACCCAGCTCCGCTTTCAGTAATTAAATATGTGAGGGTTTGAAACAAACTACGTAGGGTGTAAATGGTTCAACTTGGAACAAATTATGAGCTGAACTGCATGCCATCGTTTTGAGAAAAATCAAACCGAAGCTAAACCGTTTAAAGTCTTGAGTTGAACCCAATCGAACCATAATGGTTCAACTCTGTTCCATGGTTCGGTTTCACGGTTTGGTTTCATGGTTCGGTCTGCATTTAGAAAGAGTTCTAATCATTCAAAATTTAAGTAAACCATAGAGTACTAATGTATAAAGGTTAGAAATTCTAATGAATTTGTTGTTTGGCTCGGTGGTTCGACTTGGTGGTTCGGCTCAAAATGGTTTGGTTTGGTTCGATTTGACTCGACTTGACATGTCAAGCCACAAACTAAACCAAACCGTTCGACTTCACAAAATCTCAAACCGAGTCGAATCATATAGCACCCAAAACCGAACCAAACCGCATGGTTCGGCTTGGTTCAACTCGACTTGGTGGTTTGGAGACTCGGATTGACACCCCTAAATTAAAACTATGGGTTGAAAGGTTGGGGCTTTTGATCTGGGTTTGTGAAAGGCAAGTAATTAGGAGTCGGATCTGGGTTTGCAAAGTGTCCTCTACGTCGCCGGAAATCCACCGGCTGGGACCGGTCTTGGCCATAAGAAGCATCGAATTCAGACAAAAGGGTTTCCCATAAATGACATGTATAATTTTGATCCCCTACTGTTTACATTATTGACATGTATTTAAAAAAAAAAATTGGACCCCTTTGGGTTTCTAATATCACATAAAGGGAATAATTTTTATTTAAAGGGGACAAAATAGAGATTTCACTCATATTTAATGGTGGAGCTAACGGCCATCCAAAATATGGGCACGCTTGCAACATTAATTTAGTTCAGTGGCCTCATTGTAAGTTTTAAACTTTCGGTGGTCGCCTTACAAGTTTTTAAGAAGTTGGGTGGCCAAATAAGGGTGTTGCCTATCTAAACTAATATAGTCAAACACATGTATTTTTCCAACACCAACATACAAACAAATAAAGAGGATATTAACTATTTAGTGTTTATCATTCACATTTTTCTTGTAAATTGGAGTACATGTTACAAAAAAAAAAACACATATAATGAAGTTTAGACGAAGCAACAAACAAACAAACATGTGTATGCATGACTAAGTGTGAAGTGTAAAATGTGAATGCGAATTAGTGTTTGGTTACTTTGACCTTTAGTACTGCTTTGGAAAATATAGAATACTAGAAATTAGAATAACGAATTATAATATGTAACTATACGTGTGTAATATATATCAAAATAGTGGTTGGATTCGATTCAATCTGACACCAAAAACTACAAACCGATCCAAACCTAAACCGAACCGTCCTAACTCAAAACCAAATCAAACCGATCGAATCAAGTCGATTTGATTTCGTAATTTGGTGGTTCAAGCTTACACCCCCAATTGTCATGTTTGACCCGCTATACAAATTAAGAAAAAAATTGACTTGACTATTAATATTGACATAATGAATAGTTTTCTTTAAAGTGCATGTATATGTGACTCAATATTAAAGTAGAGAAAAAAAATAAGGGTAAAATGATAAATATGTTTTTTTTTTTCTAAAAATGAGTCTTTTCAAACAAAAACAAAAAACTAATTGGGACCGACGAAAAGAGAAAACATGATAGTTATTTAGGAACAAAAGGGTGAAATATGTACATATATATTTAACATATGTTACTACTCAACTTTTTTATCCTAAATAACTAATTACACTAAAACATTTTATTTTGTGTTGTTAAAGAAAATAAAACTATAACATTTGAAAAATACTATAAAAAACTACTCTCTCTCGATTAATAAATTATTTCCTTATTTGACTTTTTGAGTCAAAATATGTGTTCTTCAAATAAGAATTAAATTATACTCCCTCCGTCCAGATAAAAAGTCTCTGTTTAAAAATCAAACTTTTTAAGAAAATGACACTATTAATAGCTCATTAGTAATAAAATAACATTTTCATGTCTTAATTTTTGAAAGTAGACTATTTAAATAAAACATACTAAAATGAAATAGTAGACTCTTTATGTGAAACAAAGAGAATATTTTTTATTTTTTTTTAATCACAAAGCACGTAATTCGTAGTAATTTTTAAAAACTAAAAATTATGTATTTTGTGATTTTAAAAAAGATAAATTTTATATATACACACAATATTTAATTTGACTCAAAAAGTCAAACATGAACAATAATTTAATAATGGATGGTACTTGGATGCCTTGATCCCATCTCTTGGAGTAGCTCTTCCATCTTTCATTCATCTTGTCAAGCGAAATTCTTACATGATGATGGATAGAACTTAGAGCATCGTCAATATAATACTTCTTATTACAACTTCTTAATTAGGTCACATTGCTACTTATACATTTTTCTCTTCTTATCAATTTAATAATATATCTTCACATTATATACTATTCTTAACATATTCTTAACTAGGTCTCATTGCCACCTCATTAACTTTATACTTCATTCTTATTTTTATACTTATCAACAAATAAATTTAAAACACGTTATTTAATATATTTCATATTTAAATATTTTGTATAAATAATTAATTTATAAATTAAGACATAAATTAATTTAAAAATAATAATTACATTATTATTTTTAAATTTTATAATTTATAATTTAATAAATAAATTATCTATAAAACACATATTATACATAACTCGTACAATAACATAAATATAAAATTACATAAAACATAAATACTTAAAAATTACATCAAAACAATTCAATAATTAGAATTACATAAAAAAGTCTATAATTAAACTTTATCACTAGTTGTCACCGTAACGACGTCATATATTTTCAACCAAGTTGGATCGAAGAGCATGATGGGTGCTTCTATCACGTAGCTCTGAATTTCGCTGCATATATTCTTGAAATGTTTGTGTTGACCCATGGTTCACTTGTGTAGAGTCATAAATGACATCATCAGCCCAGTCCGTAACGTGATCACTCTCGGCCTCCACAATCATGTTGTGTAGAATAATGCATGTGAGCATTATTTCTTTCAAGTTATCTCTATACCAAAACCTACTATGACATTTAATAATTACCCATCTTGATTGGAGCACTCCAAATGCTCGTTCGACATCTTTTCTTGTAGCCTCTTGCATCTCTTTGAATTTCTTTCGCTTAGCATCCGACGGGCATGAAAAACTTTTCACAAAAGTAGCCCAATCAGGATAAATTCCATCTGTCAGGTAGTTTCTTTTTGTAAAATGTGTGTCATTCACTTCAAAATTGCACGGCGGTGCATTTCCTTCGAGTACGTTATTGAATAAAGGTAATTCATATGACAGATTGAGATCGTTACGAGAACCCGTGACCCCAAAAAATGCATGTCATATCCATAAATCCGCAGACGCAACTGCTTCGAGCACAATTGTTGGCTTCCCATGACCTCTGGCATATTGACCTTGCCAAGCGACTGGACAATTTTTCCATTTCCAGTGCATACAATCAAGACTTCCTAACATACCTAGAAATCTGTGTCTTTGCTCGTGCATTTGAAGCAGACGTTGTGTATCATTAGCATTTGGTCTTCTCAAGTATTGACCTCCGAACAATTCAATAATACATCGACAGAAGTTGAACATGCATTCAATGGCAGTTGTTTCAGCTAATCAGAGGTATTCGTCGAGATGATCGGCCAGAACTCCATAAGCCAATTGACGGATAGCTGCCGTGCATTTTTGAAGTGGTGAGAGACCTACTTTTCCGTATGCATCAGGCCTCTGTCGAAAATAACTTGAATGATTCTCCAATGCATTAACTATCTGAATGAATAAGTTTCTATGCATTCGAAAGTGTCGTTGAAATATATCATCGGGATACAATGGTTGAGATAAAAAGTAGTCATTGACAAGTTGAGTATTTCCCGCTACACGATTTCGATTTATATATCTCCTCTTTTTCCTTTGACGACGCCTCTTGATGTTGGCTCTCTCCATTTCAATCATCTGTTGTTGTAATTCAATCATTTGCAAAACAATTTTTTCACCTTCAGACATGTTGGATTCGTCGTTTGATTCTTCGATATGACTGCTTGTGTTAGAGCTATTGGTAGAAGAAGAAGAAGAAGAAGACATCTTTAGTGGTAAAATGAAAGAGAAAATGAAGAAGTTGTGAAGTAATGAAGAAGGTTGAAATATTATTTTTATAGGGGAGAGAAAAAGGATTAAAACATTCACCTACCCTCCCACCCGCCCACCCACATAAAAGTAGCCGCCCCCCTCCAAAAAAAATCAATTGTTTCTCCTTCAGACATGTTCAAAGTTATATTAAAAAATGATATAGAAACATTCTACTATTGAAAGTTACATGCAAAAAAGTAATAATAAAATTTACATAAAAACATTATAATATTGAAAGTTACATGCAAACAATTAATAATAAAACTTACATAAAAACATTCTAATATTAAAAGTTACATTAAAAAAATAATAAAACTTACATAAAAACATTCTAATATTAAAAGTAAACTTACATTAAACTACGAACACTAAAATTCATATCCTTTCTTCCTCAACTGCACATTTATTTGCTCACATCCGTATTCATACATGGCAAACTGTGCCGGACTTATGTGGGAGGTATCTTGAGTAAGAAAAGCAATGTCTTTCACGAGTCTTTCACGCTCCTTTCTTTCTTCTCTTGATCGTTCAGCTTCATCTTCAATTCTTTTTATTTCAAATTCTTGTTTTTTTTATTTCCGAGTATTTATCTATCGACAACACCATCCCAGAAGAAAGCGTATGCATCCCATCTACATCTGAAGATGTTTCGGCTTTTCCTTTAGCTTTAGCTTTTCTCTTTGCCGCCTTTTGTCCAATCGGACGACTACGTAAATTGATTTCTTCCACATCTTCAACATCCACACTGGTCTTAGTATGATCGCCCTCAGATTCAGACGTCTTCGATTTTTTATTGGTGTGAAACATATCTGTTTGTGGAGAAAATGATACTGAAAAAATTTTTAACACATCTCAAACATGTTCAAAAAGAAAGTGCTAACATTTTTCTTGATGATATAGATCCCTTGCATTTTTCATTAAAATATCATCACTCCAACCACTGTTTTTAGCATTGAGAAGCCTATTGTAGATTTCGTTGAAGCTTCTCAATGATGGAGCAATTCTAGTTGACCAACGTGGTAGCAACTTCACAATATCTCTCGGTATCGATTTACTTGGACGATGTTCGTTGTAATAATCAGCTATACGCTTCCAATATTGCGCATTCTTTTGATTATTACCAACTAATGGACATTGGCCAATAGTTTGCACAGCTTCCCAAAACGCAAGATCTTCATCTTTGGTCCATCTTGCACGTGTAGAATTGTGTTTACTCGGTACTGATTCTGATTCAGGTTCCAGTTCGGCGTCCAAATCAATTGTTTATAAATTGATTTGCGTCTCAGGAACCGATGATGGCGTTCCCGACAAATTACCGGACGAAGTTGCATCTACACTTGTTCGACGTGAGTCATTCGAAGGTATGTAAAATGGAAAAAATGCACGAGGCGGACCTTGCGGCATGAAAAATTGGTTTCCCGTAAGTTGCCAATAATTCGGAGGAAATGAAACGTTACTAGGTGGGAAATTTGGAAAATTTTGCGGTATGTAAAAATTTGGATAATTGGGAACATTTTGATTGTAAGAAAAATTAGGCGGGTATTGAGGAGTAGATGAAAATTGGGAATTTTGAACATTTTCAAGAATATGAGTGTTTTGAGTATTTTGATGTTCTTCAAAATCTGAAGAATTCAGTAAATTTTGAAGAAAAAAAATTATATTACCTCTTGGATCCATTTTGAAGATAAGTATGTAAAGAAAGTGATTTTTTAGAAGAGATGATGAAGAAATAGAAAAGAGAATAATGTGGAGTAAATATGAAATGTTGAAGTGGTATATATAGGGGAAGAAAAATAGAATTTAAAAAAAAAAGTTTAAAAAAAAAACCAAAACAGCCCCCCCTAAACACTCTCAACACACGCCCCCAACACCCGCCGTCACCTCCCACCCCACACACCCTCTTTTGTGAAAGGCGCCCAATACACCTCCCATAAAAAAAAATCCCAAGCCGCCCCATTTCCCAACAGCCTTTGCACTTTTCCCATTTCCCAAGCAACTTTCCCATTTTCCTATGTTAAATAGGAGCTTCCTATTTTGGAAGTGTAATGGAATCTCTCTCCTAGGTGGCGAATATGTGGAATATAAGAAGTGTACAATGATGATATATTTGATGAATTCTTACTAAGAATTTTGTGAAAAATGTACAATGGTGATGCTCTTAGACCAAAAACAACGGCAGCTCTTAACCAAGAGCTTATCAGATTCATTGAAATAACAAAAGATCAGAGGAGTGCTTAGCTAAGCAAAAAGGTTTTTGGAGAGCATCTTAAGCTCTCGTGCTTAAGGAATAAATATCAGCCAAAACGACACAGTTTGACAAAAAAAATGAACCAAAACAGTGCGTTTTGGTGAAGAAAGGAGACAAGCCGCCTGACAACTCTTTCAACAATTCACATGCTACTTTCCACTTGGCATTTTCTCATTGGACCGAATAACTTTTTCACCTCAAATTTTCTTGACCAATTTTCAGCCTTAAAAACTATTTTTTTTATTTTTTTTTTCCTGAATTAAAGTACACATTTTTACCTATAAATAGAGACTTGATTTGTTTCATTTGGATATCAGAAACTTTTTCTACTAATTTTTCAAGTTTCTAGTCATTTTTCTCTCTTCCATCTCTTTAAATTTGATTTTTAATCAATATTTAATATTGTTATTAAATATTTAGATATTAATATTTATTTACTTGTTAAGTAATTTATAATTATTTACTAGGCAAGATAATTTTTTTGAGTGGCCCTAAATGCCACACAAAAAACACTAAATACCACATTAATTAAATAGTTTATTTACTAATTACTCCTTTTATAAAAAAGAGTTACAATTAACCCTAAACTCTAATTACTAATTAATCCTTATCCTTTTTCTTTTATATAAAAGGAGTTTCAATTAATCCTCCTATCAATATATGTCAAATCCTCTTTCACAATTAACCCTAAACTCTAATTACTAACCTAGCGATTTTTTAATTTTTTTTAAAAAAAGAATGGCGATTTTTTTCATATTTTTTTTAAAAAGCTGGCGTTTTTTGTCAAAAAAAATTTTAAAAGGTGGCGACTTTTTTCAAAAAAAAAAATTTTAACATGGCGATATTTGTCAGAAATTTTTTTTAAAAGTGGCGACTTTTTATTATGTGAACAGGCCATGGATGAAAAGCTTGGAAGGATTTCTAATGCAATCTAATGCTTTTTAAACAATGGCAATTTTTTTTCATATTTTTTAAAAAAAGCTGGCGTTTTTTGTCAAAAAAAATTTTAAAAGGTGGCGACTTTTTTCAAATTTTTTTTTAAACATGGCGATATTTGTCAGAAAAATTTTTTAAAAGTGGCGACTTTTTATTATGTGAACAGACCATGGATGAAAAGCTTGGAAGGATTTCTAATGCAATCTAATGCTTTTTAAACAATGGCGATTTTTTTTCATATTTTTTTAAAAAAGCTGGCGTTTTTTGTCAAAAAAAATTTTAAAAGGTGGCAACTTTTTTCAAATTTTTTTTTTAAACATGGCGATATTTGTCAGAAAAAATTTTTAAAAGTGGCGACTTTTTATTATGTGAACAGGCCATGGATGAAAAGCTTGGAAGGATTTCTAATGCAATCTAATGCTTTTTAAGATTCAGGATTTCTATGGTACAAGAACTTGAGAAAAGCCATCACCTTGATAACTTCTTCATTGGCAGGCATTCGCTGAAAATTTTACTTTTGTTTATAAGATTCAAGAATATGCTTTTAGTTTTTTTTTTTTAATGAAATGAGGGTAATTTGGTAAACAAAGTTATTTTAAAGTTTAATATTTTTCTTTTAAAATAGAAGGAGTACAATTTGGTAATTTAATCAAGTGATGTCGCCACTTTTAAAAAAAATTTCTGACAAATATCGCCATGTTTAAAAAAAAATTTGAAAAAAGTTGCCACCTTTTAAAAAAAATTTTGACAAAAAACGCCAGCTTTTTTTAAAAAATATGAAAAAAAATCGCCATTGTTTAAAAAGCATTAGATTGCATTAGAAATCCTTCCAAGCTTTTCATCCATGGCCTGTTCACATAATAAAAAGTCGCCACTTTTAAAAAAAATTTCTGACAAATATCGCCATGTTTAAAAAAAAATTTTGAAAAAAGTCGCCACCTTTTAAAATTTTTTTTGACAAAAAACGCCAGATTTTTTAAAAAAATATGAAAAAAAATCGCCATTGTTTAAAAAGCATTAGATTGCATTAGAAATCCTTCCAAGCTTTTCATCCATGGCCTGTTCACATAATAAAAAGTCGCCACTTTTAAAAAAAAATTCTGACAAATATCGCCATGTTTAAAAAAAAATTTTGAAAAAAGTCGCCACCTTTTAAAATTTTTTTTGACAAAAAACGCCAGCTTTTTAAAAAAAATATATGAAAAAAATCGCCATTCTTTTTTTAAAAAAATTAAAAAATCGCTAGGTTAGTAATTAGAGTTTAGGGTTAATTGTGAAAGAGGATTTGACATATATTGATAGGAGGATTAATTGAAACTCCTTTTATATAAAAGAAAAAGGATAAGGATTAATTAGTAATTAGAGTTTAGGGTTAATTGTAACTCTTTTTTATAAAAGGAGTAATTAGTAAATAAACTATTTAATTAATGTGGTATTTAGTGTTTTTTGTGTGGCATTTAGGGCCACTCTCTGATTTTTGATTATTAATGTTGGTAATAGATATTAATATTAGTGTAATTAATATTTCCATTGATATTGTTATTGTTCTTATTTAAGTAGTATTGTTGTTGTTATTATTATTATTAGTAGTATTATTATTATTTAGTAGCCAATTAATATCATTATTGTAGTATTGTTATTTTTACTGATTTAGAATTTCATCGATGACTTCACGTAATTCATCTCGTAAAAAAAATGATGAAAAATAAGATAATTCACGTTCATCTATGCCAAATCAATACTCTGCTCGTCAAATTCCCCAACCAACTTCACAAAACCAAGCATCATCCTATCATAATATTTTTGATTTCAAAATCACCTTCAAGATACAACAATTCCAAAATTTTCCAAATATCGGAGGTATGCAAAATCTTCAAAATCCTCAACAATTTGGAAATTTTCTGCCATTTTCTCATATGTCGCACCAATCATTTGCCTCATTTTCTCATATGCCGCAATAACAATTTGGAAATACTCATTCACCTTTTTCATCACAACAATCACAGTTCAGCCAAGGGTATTTTCCTATGGGAGTGATGGGAAATTCTACTCATGAATATGTTCCAGATAGTCCCCCCCCCCCTTTCAAATTTGCCTCAATTTTCAACACAACCAGAACCAGTTAATGTTGAAGAGGCAGATGAGGATGTCTTGGTTGATGAAAATACTCCTCAAAGTGGAAAATCAACAACAAGAGTAAAGTGGTCCATAAACGAGACCAAAAATCTGTGTAAATCTTGGGAGAATGTGACTACCGACGCTTATGTTGGTACAAACCAAACTTCTACCCAATTTTGGCAAAAGTTGCGGATTGTTACAATACACATAAAGAGGAGGGTCTTAACCGAAATAGTTGTCAATGTAAAAATCATTTTGGAAAGGTGTCAAGGCGTGCAAAATTCTCAGGAGCCTTTAACCATGCCTTAGCTACCAAAGCAAGTGGGTGGAATGATGATGATGTCATTAACAAGGCACATATTATTTATCAAGCTGATGAGGGAAAACGTTTCACCTTAATGGAAGCTTGGGGAGTCCTTCGAAAATACCAAAGTGGTGGGCGACCAATGTTGAAACGGTTCAAAATTCGAGACAGAGTGGCTCAAGAGAAGTCGAATAAATGAAGCCGGTCATTTTTCGAATTCTTCCTCCAATGCCGAAGAAGCCTCAACCGCATTTCCGCTCGACCACCCCAAAAAGCTTCAAAGAATAAAGGAAAAGGAAAAGTTAAGGAGGCTCAACTTGAAGAGTTAAAGAAAGCAAATGAAATCGACATGTGTTTAATGACAATTTTAACCGATGGATGAACTTTGCACAATTAAAGCTAGAGGAAGAAAAAAGGAAGAGAGATGAGGCCGTAAAGGATCGTTTATTCAAACAATGGGAGATTCTGGTGAAAAAAGAAAACAAAACAGCAGAAGAGGAAGATGATTGCACTCGGTTGTACCGTGAACTGTTTAAGTAGATATTATTCTAATTTGTCTTTCTATTTGTTTTGATTTGCAATTCCTGTAATTCCTGTAATATTAATGTAATGTGTAATATTAATGTAATGTAATGTGTAATATTAATGTAATGTAATGTAATGTGTAATATTAATGTAATGTGAACTATTTAAGTAGATGCTATTTATTGTGTACCGACAACTCTTCATTATTGTTTAGCTTTAGCTTTAGCTTTAATCTTTTCTTTTAGCTTTATCTTTAGCTTTATCTTTTAACTTTTCAAATAATTTATTAATACCCGTGACATTTCATTATTTTCCCTTGGCCTATAAATATCGTAGTATAAACACTCCAACTAATCATCCCAACACTTCATTTCATACCTAACTACAATCATGTCTTCAAGTTCTAGTTTCAATTCTCAGATGCCCAATACAAATGAAGAAGATGTCAATGATCACGAAGATATAGATACTTTGTTTGAAAGACAACTAGAAGAACGTATTTTAGACGCTCCGGCCGACGACGCCTAAGCGCCAAATCATGAGGGAACTAGTAACCTCCACCAAGTAGAAACAGGAGGTCGCCAACGCACGTACGTATAGACGAGATCGTGTTGATGGCCATCGACGCCTATATGCACTACTTAGCGGAGAATCCACCATACACCGACCAACAATTTCTCGCACACGATTTCGGATGCGAAGACATGTCTTCCTCCGAGTAGTGAAAGCTCTAGGTGAACATACTCCATATTTTCAACAACGATACGAAGCATCAGGGAAACCTGGTTTATCGCCACTACAAAAATGCACTGCTGCTATAAGAATGCTTGCTTACGGAATGTCCGCTGATGCGTGTGATGACTATGTTCGTATTGGAAAAACAACATCAATTCAATGCGTGAAGAATTTCGCTGAATGTGTGGTTAATGTTTTTGGAGATGAGTAATTAAGAAGACCAACAGAGGAGGACCTTCAACGCTTGCTTCATGTTGGGGAGACCCGCGGTTTTCCAGGTATGTTAGGTAGTATAGATTGCATGCATTGGGAATGGAAGAATTGTCATGTGTCTTGGCAAGGTCAATATGCTCGAGGGGATGGAAAAGCGACCGTTGTACTTGAAGCAGTCGCTTCCTACGACTTATGGATATGGCATGCATTCTTTGGTACTCCAGGTACTTGTAATGACATTAATGTCCTTGATCGATCGCCGGTATTTAACGATGTTTATACTGGTGTAGCTCCGATAGTAGGTTTTACGGTTAATGGTAATCAGTATAACTTGGGTTACTATTTAACCGATGGTATTTATCCTCCATGGGCAACATTCATCCAGTCTATTAGATCGCCACAAAGTGAGAAACATAAGCTTTTTGCTCAACATCAAGAGGCAGCAAGAAAGGATGTTGAGCGTGCATTTGGGGTGTTACAAGCACGTTTTGCAATAATACGAGCCCCAGCACTTATGTGGGAGCTAAGTAGTTTGGGAAAAATTATGATCGCATGTATCGTGTTACATAATATGATTGTTGAAGATGAACGAGATACTTACGATCGTGTTCCAAATGCTTCCGACTATGACCAAGTTGACATTACAGATGGTAGCTTAGCATGGGAATATTTTAACGAGCGTATTCCGGAGCACGAGAGATATGTTCAAACAAGGTGTGTCGTTAAGGATAAAGAAACACATCGCCGCCTGAAGCATGATCTAATTGAAAATATTTGGAGACTTTTTGGTAACTAAATTTGTTAGTGCTTGAAATGTCACGTTTGCTTTTATTGTTGTTGTATTTTTCCTAATTTTCAGCAATAACTTAATGTATTGTTCTCGAATTTTCTATGTCTTGTTGTATTTGTGGTTACTATTCTAATTATTGTACTTATTTGGGAAAAAATATTATTTACTTAATTATTGTACTTGTTTTACTATTTTTAAAATTACAAACATAATTATTAAATAATTTATTAATAATTATTAAATAATTTATTAATAATTATTAAATAATTTATTAATAATTATTTATTTATTACTAATTTCGAAAATATTTTTATTATTTAATATATTAATGTAAGAAATATGTAAATAAAATTGAATAAACAAAATTATTGGTTGACATAAGTAAGATAAAAAAATATTAAATTAATGGATATAAAGATGGTGGGATATGTAAAAGTGTTGAAATCTGTGTATTGTTGGAAGAGTGTTTTTGGTAAAAAGCTTAAGTGAGGAGCTTAATGACATTTTTGTAATAAAATAGAAAAAAATGGAGCTTAAGCTCCCCAAGTGAGGAGCTCTGTTGTTCTTGGTCTTAGAAGCTCCCCTGTCCCAGTAGTTCTTTGCACTATGAATGAAATGGTTGACTTTGACTTTACTTGATGATGATTGATGGCGAATAAGAGTATACAACTCTTCTTTCACATAGTGGGAAACTGACTGACCGACCTATTAGAGCCCTTAATTGAATTAAAGGTCATCTATGGCTCTTCCCGCAGTAAAATTTGGGGAGAGATAAAAGGCTAATCAAGAGATAAGACTAAATTCAAATCTTATCGGACTGGGAAAGCATTTTAGGTCCAAAAAAATAAAAAAATAATTGTAATTAGAAACAAAATTTACAAACCAAAAACATATCAGAAAAACCTGCTATGCAAAACATTAAACCTAGGGTAAAGACTAAAGATTTGGGTTGTTCAGAACAAATTACAGCATAAATTAGCCTATCAAATGCACAACAATGGTACACGTAATAATCACAGAAAGAGCACATGGACTCCCCATCTCACTGAGGAAGAGGAACTCCCTAAGCTAAGTAAACTAGAGAATTATCGTCTAATATCAACCCTATTGCTCTAAATATTTTTTAACACTGAAGAATGCTGAACAACTCGAGATTAGAAGCCTCGTGAAATAATGCAGAATCAAATTAAGCTGTCGAACTCCGGTATTAAGATTGGTTTACATAGAGTACAGGGACCAGACCGGCCATTTTACCATCCCTACCGGGGCGTTTTTTCTTCACCTGCATTAAGTTTGAAATGCCAACGCATCAGTCAACAGATTTATTAAGGTAGAGGCAAAAAAGAATGACATCCACACTGAAATGCTACCAAAAAGTCTGATTTACAGCCCGACAGACAATGGAAAACTATAAATACACACACACACATGAGTGCATATATGGTGGCTCAATTGCCAAAGCAATGTACAACTTTGAACTGCAGTTGTACGTGATTTGGCAAAAGATTTACTGCTGCAGAGCTACCTCATATTTAACACATAGTTACGCCACTGCATAGCCCTTGGTAAAAAGGGCATGTACGTAATACACATATTTAATAGCTGTAACAAATCTGACTTGGTCTTGTCTATTTCTATCTCCAAGTTTCAGAGTAAACTTACATAAAACCAGCCATCTACTTCATCTTCAATTTCAACTTCCTCTCCAGCTGTCAGATTTAGCTGTAAGAAAGAAACCATTCTTAATCGTCCCTACGTCTTCTTTGAAAACTAAAATGAAAGAATAATACAACTGGGCAAATAATTCAAAGAGTCGCCGATGCAAAACTCATCAACGAACAAATCCAACCAGCTGCACATGAAATTACTGGTTAATCTATGGAGACTATCTTATCTATCAGTAATTTGCTGATAAATACCAGATTCCCACTTTATGGCGGAGGTTGGATTCTGATCCAGTACAAAAAAAGAACAAGAAGGAAAACATCTGGAGTAGATATCAGTAGTAGCATTATTCCCAAAGAGCAGTACCCAGATCACTGTAGATAACGTACCTCATCGTCACCTCCAGCAGTGAAATCATAAAGCGCTGTTCCGAATTTTGGGTTGCCCGAAGAGACTCGTTCCTCATCGTGAGACCCAAAACTGCCAGGCCCAGCCAAGGGGTTCTCAAAAGACTCGTATCTTTGATGAACTGGTGATGAGTACGGAGGAGGCTCTTCTCTGATCTGAAAATTGATCAAGAAGAAGAAATGAAACTTCTGCTGGTAACATCACGAAAGTAAAATTGATTGGTGAAAAGTCCTAACCGGAGAACCAAGACCCTCGTACAGGGATGAGCCAGAGGAAGGATTACTAAATCTGCTTGCAGCTGGCCTCTCCTGTTATAAGAAATTAAATAGTGTCATAATTCCTATAAATGCATCTACTTGAGGGTTTATATCCTTGCACATGCGTATAAAATCAAGATAATGGGCTATACAGGGTGTTGAAGTCTTCTCAACACCAAGAGCACAGCTCTAGAATGAGGCATTTAACCCCTGTAATCATTGTGGGTATCTTCGTAACTAATAAAAACTCAGCCTAATGTCCAATCCAAATACTTGTACACATAGGAAAGATGGGATCATGCTGTGAACCAGATGGAATCGACCATTAATCTACTATATTTAAAAGCCGGTTCAGAAATACCAGCTCAGCTTGATTTTAACCCGATTATGAATGTAAAAAATCTAGACGCAGTCCAGGATCATTTCAATTCAAAATATTAATCAAAGCTATCTGCAATCCAGCCTAGAGTTTTAGCAAAAATTAATCAATGCTCTATTACATACCGTGGGTTGTGAAGACCCATAGGTGGATGGTTTTGAACTGAACAATGATGGATAATTCATTCCCCCAAAGTGGGATGAAATAGATGTCTCAACAGATCCTACAGAGTCTGGGGAGGAACTCCCAGAAGACCTGGCCTCATCTTCCTGCAACCATAAGCATACATCACAAATTATTTCATCTATAAACATGCAAGAGGTGAAAGAAAAGGGTCGGGACTCAGGATTCAGACCTCAAGTTCTGTTGTTTCTAAAAGAGTTTTGGCCCACATATCATCATAACTCATTGAAGGTCTAGAAATGATATTCTCCTCGTCAACATCAGGAGCATCAGTGCCAGCACCAGCAAGAAACTCATTTACCTAACAGACAGAGAAGATCAGAAAAACTTGTCAGATATAGGACAATGTGGAAATGAGAGTTCAGTCATGATTTTTTTTCTCGTAAATCAGTGTTGGTTTTCTTATTTGATTAGATCTATGGCCCTAAGATTGACAAAACAGACTCTTCAACAGCTTGGATGAGTTGGATCTATGGCCCTAAGGTCAATAAGAGAGATTTTTCAGTAACTTTCTTTCTAATTAATGCAGATGATATGAACTGATATTATTCATTTGTGGTAATAACTAAATAACTGCTTCCATCCAGAATTTGATAGGCAATTCACCCTCCCTAGAAGAATGGTCATTTGATTTTAAATGCAACTGACGACAAGTAGGAAAGTATAGTACTAAGGAAATCACAGAAGGTAAAAGTGGAAACCCATCGTTGATCTACTTTTCTTTTCTTTTGTATAAAAAGACCAAAAGGAAGTGTCTCAAAAAACAACTTGAAAAGAGGAACCCTAAAGATGACCAATTATTGCAATCTAGTCATTCAAATAAAGTTCAATGTTATGCACGAGATAACAAAGCTATATATTATCTGCAAAAAAAAAAAGGATGGCATATTTCTTACCCTATTCATTGCAGGTGCATTGTTACCCCACAACCCATCATTATCACCAAGACTTGTTGCCCAAGCATTTACAAGATCATCATCAAGGGGATCAGGCTCAGCAGCTGCTGGTTTAGTAGCTTCATAAATAAGATCAGAAATCCCCGTGACAACAGCTACATCACTCATGCCAGTTGATGCACTAATGTTATGCCGAGTACGATATATGTCGATAAGTTTTGCACTGCGGTAATATTACAGAACATGGAGAAGTGAGGAAAGAGTAAAGAGAACTGTTGATAAGCCACATAAATTATGACATTCCTGGTGCCGCTACAAAAGCAGCACAATATAACTAAAGCATTGCTAAACTACTTCAATTGTGAATCTCACACACCACATAATTGTGAAGGCAAAAAGAAAATATAATTTTGAAGAAAGAGAACCATTATATAAGTACGCGTGTCTAACAGAACAATTGTCATTCAACTCATTCCTGCCTAAGCAAAAGTAGTATGTGTGTAAATTAGAAATTGAAGTTCTCAGGAAGTGGCTAAGTCCTAATTAAACCTATTTTACCACTGGGTCTTTCAACCCTCTTACAACCTTGTTAGAAGTATTAAGGGTTTAGTTGATATAAGGTATATGTTTGGTGGGTCTTGGTGTAATATTTGTTATCACAAACATATATATATTTCTGCCTAACCGAGATTTAGGTTACGGCTTCTCCAAAACTCTTCTCTTCTTCTTCTTCAATATAATCAACATGGTATCAGAGCAGGAATCTTTCTAATCTCCTGTGCTAATTGTTCTTCATTAGTTCTTCTTTCTTTTCCTTTTTTTTTCTTTCTTTTCTGTTCTTTCGGGTATGCGCAGTCAGACTTGCGCACGTATATGAGTCGCCGGAGGAGATGCGACTGATTTGAAGGATTTGTATAGGAGGATTGTGTCGCCCAGTCTAGGCGACCTGGTCTGTGCATTCGCCGCCACCGGAGGTCGCCGGAAACCTGCTCACGCGCCCCACGCGCCGGCGCGTCACCGGAGAAGTTCGCCGGAATCTGTTCGGACCGGCACAGATCTGGTCGCCTGAGCCTGTAGGTTCCTGTTTCAGGGTTGGTTTTTTGGTTCAACAAGTTTTTCGGGGTTTCTTAGGTGCGATCAGTTGGCTGGTTTTTTGTCTGTGGTTCTGTTTGCTTGCTGGTTGGGTTTTGGATGTCGACATCAGGGAATATGGGGACTACGGAGTCTAAAACCTTGGTTTCAGAGGTTTTCTCCGCTAGTACAAAAATTACAGATAAGAAATTAACCGGCAAGAATTATTTAATGTGGCGGCGGGTTGTTGAAATGAATTTAAAAGGGCAAAATAAGGAAGATCATCTCACTACAGTTAACTCTACTGATGCTGCTTGGGTCCGTGCCGATGCTGATTTGTATTGGAAGCTCATGAATTCCATGGATGATGAGACGGCTGAATTGGTAGCTCATACTACCAATGTTCGTGATTTGTGGGAGTATTTAGCTGTGTTGTATGGGGGCAAGGATAACATGAACCGGATGTATGACTTGTCGTGTGCTATGTTTCGCCAGGATCAACAAGGTCGTAGTGTTACACAGTATTTTGCGGACTACAAGAAATTGGCGACTGAATGGAGTTCTTTACTTCCTTTGAGTACCGATGTTAGTACTATGCAGACACAACGGGAACATCTGATTATTCTTGGATTTTTAGCTGGTTTGAGATCTGAGTTCAGCACTGCTCGCTCTCAAATTTTATCGGGCACAAGTGTTGGATCTCTTCAGGATGTGTTCTCTCGTGTGTGTCTCTCTCGAGTCCTCTTCGAGTCTTGGCCCCACTAGCGGTATTGGTGATTCTTACGCTCTTGTGAGTCAGACATCTCACCCTAATCGGGGTCCGGAGACTAGTGGTCGTGGTGGTCGATCTTCTGGTAGAGGAGGTCGTGATGGTGGTCGTGGTGGCCGTGGTGGAGGTAGGGAAGGTAGAGAGGTTCGTACTTGTTATCACTGTGGGGATACGAATCATGTGGTTCGTAATTGTTGGAAGTTGCATGGTAAACCGTCTGGTGATCGATATGCGCATGTTGCCTCTCACACTGAGTCTGCTCCCCCATCCCAGCCGTCTCCACCTAGTGCAAGGTAATACGGATGACTGATGATGAGTTTGCGAGATATACTCAGTATCAGGCTTCTTCCTCTGCTTCTTCCACTGCTACTTTTGTCCAGACAGGTATGCCCACTGCATGTGTTTCTTCCTCTCCTTGTAAATGGGTTATTGATTCCGGTTCTTCTGACCATCTGAGTGGCAACAGAGGTATTTTTTCTTCATTCCGTCCATCTTCGACATTACCGAGTGTTATTCTTGTAGAGCCAATGGGTCTCATCGCTTTTACATTCAGGCGGGGTGATATTTGTCTCACATCCTCTCTTTCATTATCCTCTGTTTTGTACATTCCTGGTTTTCCGTTCAATTTACTGTCTATTAGTAAGTTTACCCGTGATCATAACTGTGATGTCTCATTTTTTCCCACTCATTGCATCTTTCGAGGATCGTGTGACGAAAAGGATTATTGGTAGAGGGCAGGAGTCTGGCGGACTTTATTTCTTTGAGACTTCATCTACTCCAGTTGCGTGTTCGAGTGCCTCTTTGTCTCCGTTTCAAATCCATTGTCGTTTGGGTCATCCGTCTATGTCGAGTCTCAAGAAATTATGTCCAGATCTTTCCTCTTTACCAGTTTTTGGATGTGATGCTTGTCAGTTTGCGAAGCATCATCGCATTTCTTATATTTCTAGGGTTAATAAACGGGCGCATGCCCCATTTGATGTAGTTCATTCAGATATTTGGGGACCTAGTCCTATTGTCTCGAAGTTAGGTTATAGGTATTTTGTTACTTTTGTGGATGATCATTCTCGTGTTACGTGGATTTATTTAATGAGACATCGTTCTGAGTTATTTGATATTTTTTCCATTGGCTGAAATTAAAACTCAATTTGGTGTGCTGTTAAACATCTTCGCAGTGATAATGCTCAAGAATATTTCTCCACCGTTTACTCCAAATTTATGTTGGCTCATGGCATGCTCCACCAATCCTCTTGTACTGATACTCCTCAGCAAAATGGTGTTGCTGAGAGAAAAAAATCGTCACCTCCTTGAGGTTGCTCGTGCGCTTTCATTTCAGATGCATGTTCCTAAACCGTTTTGGGCGGATGCGGTGTTAACTGCTTGTCATCTTATCAACCGTATGCCTTCTTCTGTTCTTTCTGGAGCGATCCTCATCAAGTCTTGTTTCCTTCGGAGTCTCTATTCGGTGTCTCTAGATATTCGGTGCGTCGCCTTTGTTCGTGATCATCGCCCTAATGTCACCAAGTTAGATCCTAAGGCACTCAAGTGTATCTTTTGGGTTATTCTCGTACTCAGAAAGGATATCGATGCTTCTCTCCTGACTTGAATCGATATTTGGTTTCTGCTGATGTTTCTTTTCATGAATCGGTGTCCTTCTACCCTACATCGGATGTTCCACCTGTTGAGTTTGTTCCCGATGATGATTTTCTACTCTATCGGGTTGTGGAGTCCACTTCTTTCCCTTCCCACGATCTACCTCGTCCTCCTATTCAACAAGTTTACACCCGACGCACATGCTCTCGAGGGAATATGCCTCCTGCTCTCCCGCCGAGTCCGTCCTACCATCGTCCGCCCGATCCGGCTTCCGTAGAGGTACCTTCGATCTTGATATTCATGTTGCTCTTAGAAAAGGTAAACGTAGTTATGCGTTACATCCTATTTCTAACTTTGTTAGTTACGATGGTTTGTCTCCCCGATCTTTGTGCCTTTGTTAATGTCCTTGAGTCTCATTCTCTTCCTAAGTTTGTGTCTGAAGCAAGCGGTGGGTCATCCCGGAAGGCTGCATGGACGAGGAAATGACCGCCCTTACGCACAATCAAACTTGGGATTTGGTTCCATTGCCATCGTAAACATACTATTGGGTGCAAATGGGTCTATCTTTGTTAAGGTTAACCCGGATGGTTCTTTGGCTCGTCTTAAGGCTCGCCTTGTTGCCAAGAGGTATGCTCAGACATATGGGGTTGATTATACGGACACTTTTTCTCCGGTTGCTAAGCTTGCCTCGTTCGTTTACTTATCTCTCTTCTTTGCCTCTTCTCATTGGCCTCTTTATCAATTGATGTCAAAAATGCATTCCTTCATGGTGATTTACACGAGGAGGTCTACATGGAGCAACCTCAGGGTTTGTTGCTCGGGGAGTGGGTTAGTTTGCGGCGGTCATTATACGGGTTAAAACAATCTCCACGTGCGTGGTTTGGGAGATTTAGTGAGGTAGTGCTTGAGTTCGGGCTTATGAGATGTCGAGTGATCACTCGGTATTCTATCGAGGGGTGAAGGAATCATTTTTGGTTGTTTATGTGGATGATATTGTTATCACGGGAAGTGATAGTGCGGTATTAGTGCACTAAAACGGTTCCTTCGGGGAAAAGTTTCAAGCGAAGGATCTCGGTAATTTGAGATACTTTCTAGGGATTGAGGTTGCTCGGTGCAAGCAAGGCATCTTCTTGTCCCGAGAGAAGTATGTGTGTGACTTGTTGAGTGAAGCGGTATGTTGGGAGCGAAGCCTTACGAGACTCCTATGGATCCGAATACTGAAACTTACAGTGAAGGGGGTGAAAGCTTTACGATCCGAGAGAGATATCGGCGGCTTGTTGGGAAATTGAACTATCTTCTTTGTGACGAGACCGAGATATTGCATTTGCGATTAGTGTAGTAAGTCGGTTTATGTCCTCTCCGGACTACACATTGGGAGGCTGTTAAGATTCTTCGGTACCTTAAGAGAGCTCCGGGGCTAGGCATCTTGTATCGAGATCATGGACATATGAGAGTAGAAGGGTTTCTTGATGCGGATTGGGCGGGATCCCCGATAAGAGATCTACTTTTGGATATTGCGTGTTTGTTGGGGGTAACTTGGTTTCTTGGAAGAGTAAGAAACAATCGGTTGTGTCAAGATCAAGTCTTGAATCGAATCGGTATGGCTCATGCTACATGCGAGTTAGTGTGGATTAAATCGGTTACTTGGGGAGATCGGTATCGGAATCCAATGCCTATGCAATTGTGGTGTGACAACCAAGCAGCTATTCATATTGCTTCTAATCCAGTGTTTCATGAACGAACAAAGCATATTGAGTTTGATTGTCACTTTGTTCGTGAGAAACTTCAAGAGAAAATAATTTCCACGAGTTTTGTTCCTACTGGCGATCAACTAGCAGATGTTTTCACGAAGTCTTTAAATGGCACAAGAATAGGATATATTTGTAACAAGCTGGGCATGCATAACATTTATGCTCCAGCTTGAGGGGGAGTGTTAGAAGTATTAAGGGTTTAGTTGATATAAGGTATATGTTTGGGGGGTCTTGGTGTAATATTTGTTATCACAAACATATATATATTTCTGCCTAACCGAGATTTAGGTTACGGCTTCTCCAAAACTCTTCTCTTCTTCTTCTTCAATATAACCATTATATAAGTACGCGTGTCTAACAGAACAATTGTCATTCGATTCATTCCTGCCTAAGCAAAAGTAGTATGTGTGTAAATTAGAAATTGAAGTTCTCAGGAAGTGGCTAAGTCCTAATTAAACCTATTTTACCACTGGGTCTTTCAACCCTCTTACAACCTAAATTCCATTATTTAGTGTCAATTATTGAAGAGATAGTCAGATAGATGATGGAGATGAGGTTAGTCCTGTTCCTGTCAGGTCCGGAGAAGAGAAGCACGTCTGAAGATTTATGTGATCCACATACCTAAAGTACAGCCCTTATTTATTTACTACCTCTCTCTTAAAAAAGCACTCATTCTTCCTTTTCACTTTGTCCCAAAAAAAAAAAAAAGATTACCATTTCTAAATTTCTAATATACATATTAATTGTTTCCCAAATTTATTCTATCATTTCAAAAACATGATGTTGCATTGTTGCTTTTACATGTCATACTGAAAAGATATAAAGTTACTGCAAATTAAAGAAAACATAAGAAAGTCAAAGCATTTTTAAAATGTTTGCCTTTCCATAAAAGACTCTTTGCTAACGGGGAATTCATTTACAGGAAGGACAGCCGTCAGCCAGCTTACTTAATCCTATTGGAATGTTGAGTGAAAAAGAAAGTACAAATTAATAAAATCAATCCCACAACAAACTCTACAGTGAAAGTAGGGGGAAAAGAACATAAAATTGAAAAGGAATCCATTCATCAGCCAGGAGAAGTAGCCCCAAAAGGCTGTAGACCAATAAATACATGTGTAAGAAAGAGTGATAATATCAATATCAACGGCAATGATAGACATATGGGAATGACCAAACCAACATGTACGTTGTGCAAGGAAGAGTGATGATATCAATATCAACGGAAATGATAGAGATGGGGGAATGACCAAGCTAACATGTACACCTATACTTAAGAAGGATATCGTCAAGTGAGATTTAATAGAAAATCTTGCTTTGGATAGAACCAAATAGCAAAAAAGTGACCATGTAACCGACTCCATAAAGTTGAATAAAAGTTGAATTAAGGTGGGTAGAAAACCAACATTGAGTTGAAAAGATACAGAGTTGAAGACTACAAAAAGAAAAGATGTCACCAGCAAAAGGCAACATAGACTAGACTAGTCCTCTATTACCTTCAATTGATCATTGTCTTGGTTTGTGCCAAACTTTTTTTGATAAAGAAGAATTTCAATAGAAAGGCGTCTAAAAAGGAAACGCATCCTTGTACACGGGATATATACAAGATTCCGTCACTCTAAAGACCTATGAAACTATCCGAAATACAAACATAAGATTCCCCCATAGAAAGATTTAAATGTAAGCACCACAACCCTATAGATTGTAAAACATTCTTCTTGAGATGATCGACATCTGCTTCGATATTGTTAAAACCCCTTCTGTTTCTATCTAGTCAAATGTTCCACCAAATCGCGAGCGGAGCAGTAATCCAGCATTCATTATGATTATGACTATAGTCTATACATATACAAATTTGTCACCAGGACAAGAATAAAAGGCCAGGAAGGAGACTACCTTAACAAATGATTTAGTCTATTTTCCCATTCACAAGAAAACTTTACCAAAAGTAGTTGGCATTATCCCAAAAATTTGGCAGTTACCTTTTCAATCAGCTTAAGATGTACAGGAGAAAAAGTTACCTAGTTGGCCCTTGTGGAAGATACTTTGCTCTTGGCACATAACAGAATAAGGAAACAAGATCTAGCAGCCGTTCGTGAGTCTCATACAGCTTCTTAAGTTCGTCATCAGTCCATTCCTTTTTCGCATTATCGTGGTTACGCATCTCCCTAGATGTTCAAGTGCAGAAGAATGCATTAGGTACTGTGACAGGCTACTCTTACTATTTCTCGAAGAATCACTTGAAAAGTGAGGAAACAAAACCCTGATCTTACTTTATTAGGTCATCTTGTGCATTATATATTTCATCAAGGACCTTTAACATAGGACTTATCAAAGATCCGAGGCCAGTACCGCTTGCTCCTTGATCTTCACCGTTGCTGATATGCATATCGGAAAATTGAGATTGCACACCACCCTGCGCTAAAGCATGTAAGAATTCGTAGATCTGTAGCCTGTAAGGCTCACCAGATCTGATTGCCATGGTAGTAAGAGCTTGAGCAGCAATGATGCGAACCTATGAGAAAGTTTGAAGCAAAGCAAAAAAGAAATCAGTAACACAAACATATACAGTAACTCTCAATGTGATAAAAGACATGACCTAGATTATTCTGCAAATGAAATAGATATGCACTCGAATGGAACAACTCGTCTGCCCGTCAAAGGCAAGCATTAGGCCATGAACGAGGACAGTTGGTACTTGGATAAGTAAGACATCAGAAATACTAAAGATGGAAACATGCACAGTACCTCCCAGCTGCCACTGAAAGCACATCTTTGGAGTCGAGTTAGTGCACCAGCTAGAGTCGGATTGCGTGAACTGGCAGCAGCAACCATTTTATCTGCATCTAACATCATTAACGCAGTACCAGGTGGGGTTGCAGACTCCCAAGCATACTCAGAGGCAGCATAATTAGCATTTTCTCCTAAAAACCATACCTGGAAGTGTACAAGTCAATAGAGAAGGAGAAGAAAAGCAGTCTTTGCCGACCAATAACTATTCCACTCTAATTTATTGACAGAATAAAATGCTTACTGCTGCTTGGACTAATCTCTGCAAAGCCAGAGCCGACTTTGGATCAGATGCAGATACCCTGTCAATTGACGTAAGTCCAGACATTGACCCAGGTTGCGGAGGAGGTAGATCAAGAACTATTGTAACTGCTTCCAGAGCTGTATGTTTTCCATCAGGACCAGCTCCAACCAGGCATGTCTGCAAGGGCAATGGCCAGCACACTAGTAAGGAGTAATGATAGCGTACCAAAGACTGATCATAGTGATAGTTAACTATGGATTTGTGAAGCAACTCGACTATCTTATGAAAAAGATCAACTGGGAAAAGGAGAGAAGCACATTTTTTTCTAAAGATAGGTAAAAAATGGTATGTAGCACTAAAATATCGACAAAGCAAAGACTACAACGTGTGTAGCAAGAATTAAGAATCTTATGGTGAAACTAAGAATATGAGAAATGAAGAAGGTTAATCATATTTGAGGATTGATTGCAAACCTACCTTCCATAGTAATTGCAGCACGTCAGCATCAATCTTCCCGGGAACTTTTGTAGCAAATACTCTAGCAATTTCAAGAAGAGTAACGGCCATATCTGGAGTAGCCTAATAAGGAATACATGTAAGGAGACAGTACCATGCATGCATATGACAGAAGTAATGAGAAAATAAGTATGTACATAGAACCATAAGCGCAATTACTGTCACTACGCCAGCCATAATCATACAACAATGACATGAAAGCGGCAAATGCAATAAGAATTTCAAACAGTACTGAGCATCAATGGGAGTATAACAAACAAAATACTCCTAACGATCACCCATAACACTTGTGACTTTAAACTAAAGAAATTAAAGAATATAAGAAGAAAGCACCATGCTTGCCCATGATAGAAGACAATGTACATCAAAACACAAGCTCAACAAGAATGATCTTATCATTATGTAGGCCATTAGTCATAGTATCATACAACAACAGATGAACTCAGAAATATAAGAACAATCATAAGCTCAGTGACAACGATCACGTCACGATGCATGACATTAATCACATATCAACGAGATGAACAGGCAAATATGACAACAATATCTAACAGAACTGAAAAGAGGTGGGTGTATAATAAACAAAATACTCGTGTTTGTCACTCGTAAACAATATCTAACCTTCATGCATGTTGACAAATTTCACATTTTGTTTGTTTCCAACATCATGACAGCCGGTACTCCCCCGACCCAAAATCAAAAGAATCCTACCTTGTCATTTTTTTTATTTTGTACTTTCACATATACCCTTTGAATTGCACTAAAATGAGATATCTTTGATATGACACTTGAGTAACATCACGTCTCTGTGGCAAATTGTAATCGAATTTTGAAATAGAACTCTTGTGTGTGTGTGTTGGGAGGGGGGGACAAAATAAACTGGGAAGTATGACTTTTGGGGACACGGGTAGTATTACTTAATTTGGATTCAACAAAACATGATTTATACATGGCTTACCATAGAATAATTTTACACGAACTCCTTCCCGAAACATGTAATATGACTTCACCAGTATACCGAACATTAGCAATTGTTTGCGAGAAAATTTACAATATGCCTAACAATGTATACTTGATTAGTAGAATTAGAATCCACAAGATTTATTTTATTAAAAAAGGGTGTTAGAAAAATACATCCTTGGACCATTATGAAAAACACTAGTAAATTACACTAGTAAATTGTGAAATATATAGCACAAGTTCCACACTGCAATTGCCAAGAACAATATCCTAATTGAAACAAAGAGCGAGCATAAGCAGCAAAGATGACAATAAGCTTATTGTGCCACGATATTATCTTGACCAATTATCTGTCCCATAAAATGAGTTGAATGAAATGGTTGTCCCCTCTATCAACCAACTGAAGCAGTTTAATTGTTGTTCTACAATACCATTTTGGAGATACGAAAAGGATCGACAAAGTGAAGCAATTTGTTGACACTTTCAAAAGTGATTTAGGATATACAAAATATGGTTCAATGAATTAGGGAACATCACAGAAGAGAAAAATATACAATAGTAGCCGATGAACACAACCTGAACAATGACAGCAAACGTTATTTGAAAGTAGGCGCCAGAGTCACCTAGTTACAAAAGTCACAAGTTCATAATAATTTTTCTCATATAACAGATGGAGTACCTTGAAACGAGCATGCAATGTGAGCAAAACATCATTCAGCAGAGTTGCCGGCCAAGCTGGATCAGATAGCTCTGATGCAATAATTGACTCTAGTTCGTCAAAGGATTCATGTGGGCTTTGCATCCAAATCAGTGCTTTAATTACCATTGCACGAACATAAACACATTCACATGCGACTGTTGTCCGCACCACCTCCATTAATGAAGCTAGTAAACTCGCAATGGTATCCCTGCCACCTGTTCCATTTGACATAGAAGAAACACCCCGACCTAAAGGGAAAGAAGCAAAGATAAAAGTAGATAAACTGCAGTCAGAAAATGTTTAATAATGATACCCTCCGGGCATACTTAAACAATTAGGTTAGTATCAAAAACTATTCTTTCCCCCAACGAAAAGTACTTTAGTTAACTTGGATCAGGTACACGGAGTTTCCTGCTGACGTTATCTTCTCGGATAGGCATTGGTGGTCCACTATGAAACATAGTTACCCAAATAGAATATAAACTGATTTATGCATGGCTGCAGAAAATAAAGAACATTACCTTCAGCCTGAGAAATCTCATTAAGATCCGGGTCAATCGAATCATTATAGTCAGAAAATGTATTAACATTGGCTCCTTCATCAATATCTTGTAAGCCTACAGCAAAAGCTGCAGCTCGACTTTTCCCCATCTCCTGCACTACCCTGGCTGCTGCATGAAGAACCGGCCGGGAGAAACTGCGGAAAGAACTCTCCAGCCTAAAGCAATTTCAAAAAAAAATCCCAATAAAATTAATTAGGGAAGACAAATGTAGAGCATCATTAATGTAGAATCCATAACCAAACATAGATCAATGTACTACTGTACATACATGTCACTGACAAGGTAATTCCAAACAGAACTCATGCACCGACAAGAAAAAAGTAAAGCAAAAACAAAAATATATCATTAAAGGGCAACAGAACCTTCTCATTACAAGTTTGATAAGGAGTTGTGGACGCTTCGCCTTTTGAGATTTATCTTTGGTTTTCTTCGGTGGAGGTGTATCTTTTGATTCAGGATTAGACTCTTTAACAGAAGGTGCCTCTGGGAGCTTAAGAATTTCTCTGGTTAGACGATACCACCCAGCAGCACGTTCCTCAGTCCTACAATGGTCAAATATTAGTCATCTAGGAGCTAAGAAAACTTAAAAAGAAGAATAACAGTGTATGCACAGCATGCAGTTTTAAATTTGTGGACAAATGATAACCTACAAGAGATGACCCAAATTTGAAAAAATACCTTTCGGTTTTGTCAGATTTTCCCAACACACAGAGAATAGCCTCAAAACAAACCCTTTCACTGGGATCCAGGAGAAGTTGATAGAGCAAAGAGTTAAACTGAGCTTTAATGTCCGGCCTTTCTGTGTACAAAACATTTAGTTTTCTATCCATTCCATTGTCAAAATTATCATTTGTAAGTAATATGTAATACGCTTACCATCCAGGGCTCGGGCTCTAGATATCGAATGACATAACCTCGCCAGAGCAACTCGAGCAAGAACATCATGCAGATGCAGAACATCCTGAAGAGCCCCTGATTCATATCACATCTACATGACTTATAACCCAGAAAACCAGGTGAGTTATTGATTATAACTAGGCCTAGCAATTGGGTGAGTTGGTTCGGGTATGAGTTCGGTTATAACGGTTAACGGGTTGAAGTGGGTCACAACCCGTTATAACCTGTATAATATTCAGTTTAATTGGGTAGTGTTAGATCAGGTTGGGTTAAATCGCGTTGTCCGGGGAAGAGGGAGGGATGGGACTGTTGGTTAGTGGAATGAAATTCATGTAAAAACCAAACAATCTCAATCTTACATGACATAAAACAGTAACCCACTTCACCTACCCCCCCCCTCTCTCTCTCTCTCATAAACCCCCTTCACTTCACTTCAGTCTTTTCCGTCTTCTTTACTGGACTGCGCACACACAATAACAAACTCACGGTCCTCACCACCATGTCTCCAGGCCACCGCCACCATCATCAACCCATCTTCATCGACCCACTACCTCTTCCGTTAGCGCCGCCGCCACCCTTTCTTCTCCGGCGATGATTGCTAATAGTAGATCTGCACACCCACCACGATATCTACAACGAACATTTGTAGATTTGTCATCTCCACCTCCAAATCTACAACTAGATCCGTAACCCCCAACCAGATCCGACGATGATGGTTAGTTTTGATGCAATTCTAATAAGGAACAAATATAAGTGTTTTCTAGTAGAAGTTCAAATCAGACTGCATGTGGCAGTTATTGGGCAGTTATCAAGCAACTAACTGCCAACAGACATAACTTTTCCTACAGATATATACCAACAGACATAACTTTTGGGATTATTCTCTTTTATGTATTTTCTAAGGCCTATAAATATGCCTTTCTTTCTTTGTAATCAACATAGTTTTAACTGATATTTGAGTATTAATACCGAATTGTTTCTTGTACGAAGAGCGTTTGTCTTCTACATTCATTTTAGTCCCGTGTCAAGTGGTATCAGAACCTTGGTTTTCCCTTGGCCATGGCTAACAACAAAGAACCTTCCCTCCCAGACTTGTTAAGAGAAATTCAAGCAGTGGCAGTAACGCTCCAAACTCTAACTATTCGTGCTGATCGAACAGAAGCAGCATTACGAGCGGGGCATGCTGGCCACGATAACCCAGATGGTGAAGGAGTAAGAAGAGTTGCTCATGCACCACAAGGTAATCATGTGGTTCCCCCACCCCAAGTTCAGAACAACGAAAATGAAGGAGTAAGAAGAGTTGCTCATGCACCACAAGGTAATCATGTGGTTCCCCCACCCCAAGTTCAGAACAACGAAAATGATTCATCAGATGAAGAGGTGGCAGAAATCCTTGGTGGAAACCCAAATCATAGGGAAAATCGACGTTATAGACAAGATGAGTTTCGATTGAAGGTGGATCTTCCTCCTTTCAGTGGGAATTTAAATATTGAAGACTTTTTAGATTGGGTGGCGGAAGTCGAAAGATTTTTTGATTTTGCAGAAATAGCCGATAATAAACAAGTGAAGTTGGTTGCGTATCGTTTAAAAGGAGGAGCATCATCATGGTGGGAACAAGTTCAGGCCCAACGACGACGTTTAGGTAAACAACCTGTCAGACTGTGGCCAAAGATGAAAAGAATGTTGATGAACAGATTCCTCCCTTCGGATTATGATCAGTTCTTGTTCCATCAATATCTTTTTTTTTTGATAAGTAAATAATATCATATATCAAGCATCAAAAGAGGTGACACAAGGACAAAAGTCGGTGGTTGATTATCGAAGCACCAAAATGAAGAGTTCGAACAACCAATTTTTGCATTTCCACGTCAAAAGCCCTTGCATCTCGTGGCCCTAACCTCGGCGTGGTCAATCGATGGAAGCGAAGTTCCAAAGGCAAGCAGGTTGCTAGATATGTTCATGGGTTGAGGCCGAGCAATTCGTGACAAAATTGGGTGTCAAGTTATCCTAACCCTCGTGAGGCTCGAGAACACAATGGCGCGCAAGCGAAATCTATGGGGTCACGAAACTTCTATGGGAGGGAAGAGACTCGAAAGGCATTGAAACTTAGAGTCATCCGGAATAAATCTAAGCCAAATGCATGGGAAGTATTTATGATGTAGCACTCTTAAAATGAGATTGGGAAAAGGCGAGTAATAACCCATACGCAAAATCACTTGACAACAGAGCTAAGTGCTACGGATGTCGGAAGTAGGGCATTTGTCAAATAATTGTCCACGACGGCGTCCGGTTAATATGGTGATTTTAATGATGGTAAGGCTGCGGGAATCACCAGTATGAAGATGAGAACGAAGGGATTTGTGAACCGGATGGAGGTTTTGCTTTGGCGATGGAGAAATGCAACGAGCCTAGTGGTTCGGAAAATTTTGTTCACACCACGAAGAGGCGACTCATGACGAAGGCAATGCATTCAGTGCACAATTGGGTACCCATGATTTTTGAAGTGATTATTGACAGTGGCGAGATTGCGAAAATATCATTTCTCATCGGGGAATTCAACACATTAAGATTATCTGAGAGAAGCATCTGAGCCTTATAGTGTTGTTTGGATTAAGAATGGTGATGGAATTAAGGTAAAGGCTTGTGTCGTGTACCCTTAACTATTGGTAAATACTATAAAGATGAGGTTATGTGTGATATAGTAGATAAGGATGCATGCCAATTATTATTTGGCGGGATACATGGCGGTGATCTCGGTACTATTCATAATGGGCGAGAACATATATCGATTTATGAAAGGCAGAAAGAAGATAACGTTCTTGTTGTTGGGGTTCAGCGAGAATGTTGATGCACATAAAATAGAGAATTTCTTGACCATCACTCGTTAAATCGATTTGATAAGTGATGCCCGACATGCTAAGGAGATTCATGCCTCGATAGTGAAGGCGGTGTTGTTGCAGTGGATCTCAATCGGGAAAGCAAGTCCACGATTCAGTGTGTAGCTTGTTGAAGGAATTCCAAGAAATAGTACATGAAGAGCTTCCTACAGAGTTACCACCAATGAGGAATATTCAGCATGCTATTGACTTGATTCCTGGAGCCATTTTACCAAATTTACCTCATTATCGGATGAGCCCAAAGAGAATCAAATTTTGCGGCAGATGGTGGAGTTGTTATTAAAAAAGGATGATACGAGAGTATGAGTCCTTGCAGTTCGGCCTTACTAACTCCAAAGAAGAATGGGTCATGGCGTATGTGCATGTAGATAGTCGAGCAATAAACAAGATTACGATGCGTTCTGATTTCCAATTCATGGTTAGAAGATATGTTGGACTATTTGTGCAGACACGTAATTTTCGATGAATAGATTTGCAAAGTGGTTATCATCAAATCGCATCAGGCCAGGAGGCAGTGGAAGGCGCATTCAAGGCGAAGGAAGGTTTGCACGAATGGCTTGTTATGCCATTTGGATTGTCGAATGCTCAAAGCACCTTCATGCGTTTAATGAATGAAGTATTGAAGCCATTTACGGGTAAATTTGTCGTAGTTTATTTTGACGATATTCTGATATATAGTAATAATGAAGAGGAGCACATGGAGCATTTGCGACAGGTTTTGACGGTATTGCAAGATAATAAGCTTTACATAAACAAAAAAGTGTGAATTTTTTCGAGCAGCCTTATATTCTTGGGTTTTGTTGTCAATAGCGAGGAATTCATGTGGATGAAGAAAAGGCTAAAGTAATTTGAGAATGGCCGATACCAAAAACTCTTTCAGAATTATGTAGTTTTCACGGACTTGCTACTTTTTATAGGCGATTCATTGAATTTCAGCACCATCGTTGCACCCTTAACAAATTGCTTAAAGAAAGGAAAATTTCGGTGGGGAATTGAACAAACAAGAAGCTTTGAGGGCGATAAAAACAAGTTATGTCTGGCGCCGGTACTTGCGCTCCCGGTTTTGAAAAAATTATTTGTCGTGGAGTGTGGCGCTTGTGGAGTAGGGGTTGGTGCGGTTCTTTCTCAAGAAGGGAAACCGTTGCTTATTTCGGCGAAACTAAGTGAACCATGACAAGCAGTGGTCAACCTATGATCAAGAGTTTTATCACGATTATTCGAGCTTTAAAGCATTGGGAACATTATCTTATCTGAGGACAGTTCATTTTGTATACTGATCATCAGGCCTTAAAACACATCAACAATCAAAAGAATATCAGCAAGATGCATGCACAATGGGTCGCATATTTGCAACAATTTCCATTCACATTGAAGAACAAGTCCGGTAGCGAGAATAAACCCGATGCATTGAGTAGGCGCTAATTTATTGATAACAATGAGCTACGAGGTCCACGGGTTTTGAGGTTCTTGAGACTTATATTCGATGATGAGGACTTTAGTTCTATATGGGTCAAAGTCCCATTTGAGGATTTTTATAAGCATGAAGGGTATCTCTTTAAAGGAAATCGTTTGTGTATTCCAAGAACATCATTGAGAGACAAATTAGTCATGCGATCTGCATGGTGGTGGTTTGAGGGGGGCATACGGGTAGAGAGAAGACTATTGCTAGTGTTGAGGAAAGATATTATTGGCCTCAATTATAAAAAAGAGAAGTAGGGAGATATGTAAGGAGGTGTTATGTTTGCAGATCGGCAAGGGACAAGCACAAAATACTCGACTATACATGCCTCTTCCAGCCCGAAGCTATTGGGAAGATTTGTCAATGTATTTGTTCTAGGCCTACTCGGACTCAGCCGCTGGGTGAATTGGCTCATTGATTGTTGTTGTGTTTTCTAAAATGGTGCATTTCATTCCTTGTAAGAAGACGCTCCGATGCTACAAATATTGCCTATTCTTTCGGGGAAGTGGTTCGTTTACATGGTGTGCCTAAGTCCGTTACTTGGTCGTGATACTAAATTTCTCGATCACTTTTGGATGACCTTGTGGCGTATGTTTGATACATCTTTGAATTTTAGTAGCACGAGCGCACCTGAGCCGATGGACAACCGGAAGTCGTTAACCGAACCCTTGGGAACCTCATTCGTTGTATTTGTGGGGATCGACCAAAGCGATTGGGATCATGCGTTGCCAGCGAGTTTGCCTTGACAATGGTTCTCTGGGAGAAAGTCGCCTTTCTCGATAGTCTATCGACCTCCTCCGACATGCTTTGGACTTGGTGAAATTTACCC
>CM028384.1:64325241-64441210 GCA_013146195.2 Codonopsis lanceolata | reverse complement strand
TTATTCCTTTCCCTAGCCTTACTTTGATTTGGTCATCTACCAATCCGCCTCCCTGAAAATCGAAAGTAAATTCCCTATTCCTTTCCCTAGCCTTACTGATTTGGTCATCTACCAATCCGCCTCCCTACAATTGAGGATCTCAAACCCCTGTCCTCAATAATGTAATAAACCCCATGACGGTGTGCTTTTAATAATAATCTAAACGCCTTTGCTTATTTCTTAGTTGCACCTACATTAAAAGACACATTAAATAATTATAATAATGAGTCATTTAATGACCAAAAGAAAAAAAAAATCTTGAGCTTGTAAAGTCAAGAGAGCCAGAGACATCATCATCAACAAAGAATCAAGATCGATCCACCATCAACTGGGCCGACAAGGAAATCAAAAGAAGTCGAATCAAGAACTACCGCAAGGCTCAAAAGAACACCACCCATGGATCCTTTCAAAAGTTCGTGGACATGCTTACCTCGGTTCTATGAAGATGTGTCGAAGTGACCCAGCCATAGTCAAACACCGACCCTCATATGTCCGGATGCTCACCAATCGACAAAAGCTCCACCGATCAAGTCGAATGGTCACTACAAGTTGAAAAAAAGCATGAAACAAACACATCCTTCATTCGTAAAATAAAAAATATAATAATAATACAATAATAATACAAGCAAAAAAAAATAAAAAAAGTAGTAAAAAAAGTAAAAAAAAAAAATACCCGATCTGGCTGTCCAATATAGTGATCATTCCTTCCCAAATCTTTTTTAACAACAAAGATGTTATAGTCAAATCAAAAGCAGAGACCAAGAAAAGACCTCACCTCGGGACTTAATCGCTATCATGTCATGCCGCTCTGGCAAAAAAAATGCCGGGGCTACTTATCAAAGGTCGCTACCCTCTCTTCCACGATGTGTCAGATATTGCCAAGAGATCCCGTCAGAGATGTCGATTCCACAAGCCAAGAAAGAAGACCTTGTTCAGCCCCCAATTTCAACAAGTTCAAAAGGTACGGTGCTCGATCCATTCTATCCAACAAGTGCTTCCTCTCCAAACTCGCTAGGTGAAAACCCGAAAGGGCGGCCTAGGCAAAAGTTAGGCATTCAAAAAAAAAAATAAAAAAAAAATGATGAAAAATGAAAAGAAGAATAAGGGCTCGCTAGGTCAAACCCGAAAGGGCGGCCTAGGCAAAAATTAGAGCACACAAAAAAAACACATTTATTCATAATAAAAAAATAAGGGCTCGCTAGGTTGAAACCCGAAAGGGCGGCCTAGGCAAAAGTTAGAGTCAAATAAAATAATATATAAGGAGAATAAGGAGAGGGAAGACACTCTTGAAACCTCGACATCTTACCTCCGCCTCAAGATGCAGGGGGCTCGACCGACGTAAGAAAAAGAAAACCACGACATGAAAGCTCACAATAATACACTAAAATATAATATTACGGGTCCTAAGGTGCAACTTAGAATAATTGCAAAAGAAATTTAGATTATGCATTAATGGCATGTACATATCTATTATTGCCTCTACCCCTTTGTTTCCCCAAAACTATCCTTCATTTGCGCCTTAAGCCCCGAGCAATCCATCAATGTCTGTGGGCGTCCACCCTACGGCCCCATATACTTCTTCACGAAGGCACGAAAGCTCCGCCTCATCAGATGAGAAACCGTAAGTATCCTCGCCCTATTCATCATCTGCGTTGCCATTGTCCCCAAATGATGACTTGATTCGATCATCCACGCCTGCCTCGATTATGAAGAAAAATGCAGAGTTGGAGAATAGGCTTATGCCAAATATACCGCAACAATTATATGGCCAAGGAGGTATCCGCTTTTTCCTTTCCCCGCATCTCATAAAAAAAAAAAAAAAGGAAGCTCGCCGAACCCGAAGGTATTTTCCTTTTAAAATCCATTTTGAAATACATCGTGCCATTACCCGTAGGGCTCAAGATAGCTTTATTTGTCGCGCTAAGCGTCTTGAGTCCGTGCATGTGTTTATAAATTTTGTACATATAAAATTAGGATGCATTGTAAATATTTGTACAAAGTTTTCAAAAAAAAAACAAACAAAAACAAAAACAAAAACAAACAAAAAAAACAAAAACAAAAACAAAAAAAAAAAACAAAAAAATGTATCATTCTTTACGTAAATACACACTTGCCATTTTTTTAAATATATATATATATACATGAACAAAATTTACATGTAAATAAACATTTGATTTTATTAAAAAAATGTATATATTGTACATATATACCATATTCTTTACATTCCTCCAATAACAAAAAAAAAAACAAAAAAACAAAACAAAAAAACAAAAGAAAAAAAAAAGAGAGAAAAGAAAAAGAGTGAGCAAGAATAAAATCCTCTGACAAAATGAACTACGCTGGTCCGATTTCCTTTAATAATACGAGGGCAACTATCTTTATGTCCTGACCGTCACAAAAAAAAAAAAAAAAGAGAGAGAAAAGAATACCCTCAAAGAAGAGCAAGGGCAAAAAATGCCAAGAAAGCCGATCCGCTACAGCCCACCCGGCATTAAACAAGTCGTACAATATTCCTACTCCCGACTTTAGAATAATTTTTAGGAAAAATTTAAAAAAAAAAAAAGAAGTTTGCTTTTGTTCTCAAATAAAAGAAAAACTTTCGATTGAGTTTTGATTTCAAAAAAAACAAAACAAAAAACAACAAAAAAAAAACAAAAAAACAAAAAAATGAAAAAACAAAAAAATCTGGAGAGGGAGAAATGCATGTACAAGAGAGAAAATTTTCGTGTAATGCAACAAGAATGCGGCGTAGAAGAAGAAATTTTCGGCTAAAGCTTGAAAATGAAGCAAAAAGAAAAATGGAAGAAGAAAGAAAGATGATATCACCGATACCAAAAGATGCTACAAGAAGAAAAAGGAAGCTTCGACCAAGGTTAGAAGGAACAAGAAAATCTTCGCCAAAGATCAAGAAAGATTTTCCACCTAAAGTCAAAACAAAGGGATTGCGGAAAGATTTTCCATGAAGGGTCGGAATGTGCGATTAAAAAAAGAAAGGAAGGTATTTTCCTTTAATGGGGCATTTTGTTTGATGTTTGGAAACTTTCCTTTTAAGGGGTACACAAATTCCTGATTGATAGGAAAGGTTTTGTTTTTCTCTGGTTGGGTCGAAAGTTCGAGGAGCAATGCATTCCATGCATTTTGGCTATGTGGGAAACTTTCCTTGCGGCACATAAAATTACCTGATTTATAGTGAAAGGTCTTGTTCTCCAAGAGGCCGAGTTCCTAGGAAACAATTACACCGCATAGCCACAAAGCGAACTACGATTATCCGATTCTCGACTAAGGATACGAAAGGCGCCTATCATGAGACGCGACCATCACAAAGACATATTTACCTTTGTCGTGATTTATTTGATAAAGCTTTGCCACACTTGCTCATTTAATATTGCCGCACTTCGCACCACAACACTTACACCGCCACATTTAGTCCCTCACAGGGACTAACTACGCCCTGGCCCGATTATTTTGTTAGGAATACGAGGCACTTATTTCTCGGAGGTCCGACCATCAGAACATTAAAATATTTTCTTATCTCGAATTTGGGAGTCTATTTTTTCAACGATGTTTCGCTCACTTGGTGCTTCGGTTACCCCAGAACTCCATCGTGAGGGGCTCATAGACACCCCAAATTGCACTCTATTTTATATCGTCCAATAAATATTGAATATTGACTACTAATTATTTCTTGTATGTTTCAGACATGCTAACAAAAGTACAAAAAATCAAGAAAATGAATAAAAAGAAAACAAAATGAAAAGAAATCAAAAAAATAAAAGAAACAAAACAAAAGGAAACAAGAAAAAAACAAAAAAGAAAAGAGAAAATAAAATAAAAAGAAAACAAAGAAACGAAAAGAAAGAGAGAAACAAAAGAAAACGAAAAAAAAAAAGAAGAAACAAAAGAAAGAAAGGAGCAGCCGGTCCCCTTTTTCCTTCCCCACTAAGTATTCATCCCTCCACCATATATACTCCCCCATTTTCCCAAAAAAACTCTCCCTCACAAACACCCAACCGGCCCACTTTCTCCTCAAATCCCTCACTCTCACAATCTCTCTCATATTTCCCTCACTCCAGCGCCCACTCTCCAGCCATCCCTCACTCTCTCAATTAATCACCACTCCAGCCGTCATAAACCAACAGCCCCACTCACTCACACACACTCACATACATATACTCCCTCCACCTCGTCTCCCTCTCTCTACCCCCACACACACACACACACACAACAAACACAAATACATACACACAAAAACACACACATAAATATACACCCTCGGCATACGCATTACTCTTAGATTTGATTTCGCACAACAAAATCAATAAATAGTTAGCTTACGCCCAAATAACACAACACACAATAACACACCTGACACACAATACACAACACACAACACACAATACACAACACACAACAACACAACAACAACAACAACAAAAAAGACTCCTCTCCCGGTATGACAGAAGGACGAGGAGCGAGCACCGCCGCTTTCTAAAAGGTAATAGCCTTTAAGGGCGTTTTTATTTATTTATTTACTTTTCGGTTCATTTATTATTTAAAGTTGTATTTTAAATCCTCGCAATGTAGCCAATATAAGCTCGTTGGTCGCCCTTTGCGGATTAGATTAGAAATATTATGTAAAAGAGCCATTATAATGGCCAAATATTCTTAAATGTGTTTGTAATTATTGGAAGGAGGCGCCATGAGTCAGTAAATAATGAACAATGTAGCCCACGAATGTATCTTAATTTTCCTTGTCAAAATAAGACCTTATTTATTTGCTAGATTAATATAACAATGAGCATACTTCAAACCAAAAACGCTTTGAGATCGAAAGGGCGAGTCAGGTGCCTAGCACCTTCCCAACTAAATAACTTAGCCCCGAACCCGCTTAAAATCTCGGTTTTCTTTTTGTTTTCCTTTATTTTTGCCTTAAAATAAAGGTGGCGACTCTAAAACTTTCAGATCCAGTGGGGCCTAATATAGCTCCCATAGCGATCTGATTGGGCCATAAGGCTATTTTACCAAAATAAATCCATAAGTGGGGCGTCAGAATATCTTTTTCACTTTACTTCTATTTTCCCCGAAGATAAAAGTGGAGAATGAGAATGGAAAGGTAATGCATTCATATCCCGTTATCCCCGAAATAAGGGATAACCCGACATGAGGAAACCCTTAGTTCCCATTTTGGATACAAAATCCACTCAAGGCAATCGAGGCACATTCCAACGTGCTAATATAGGACAAGACTCCTCTCGCACTTTTGATTTCGCCTTTCCCCAAACAAGGGAGGATGGAAGAGGCGAGGTGTCCGCGTCACTGCGTCTGCGCGCCCCCATCGAGGCGGCGCGGGCAGGGAGGCACTCAGGAACCTCACATGTACCTCGACTAAGCTTGAGGCGGAGTGCGGCGGCAACTCAACCTAGAACCCTCCATGTGAAGTGGGGCGAATTTCACTAACAACACTTAAGTATCACGACTTGTCTAGGGTTATAAGGACCTAGCCTCGTGATGACTTGTGTCCGGGCTGTGTAAACTGGCTAATTTGATAAATAGTACAAGAGATTGATCAAGATAAACAAACTTCAACAACAATAGTGGGGGTGATAAGGACGAAATTGGTTTGATTGAAGATATATCTCGACCTTGTATACTTATTTTCAGCTCCTATTTGTTACTTGGTATTTAACTACGAAGTGTGTTATAAATTATTCTAAATGGTATCATGGCACACGATTTATGTTGCATACATGCGTAATAGGCATAAGCATAGTATATATTACTGAGTTTCGACTCACCCCATCTTATTTGTTTTCTTTAGATTGCAGCCGATCTGAGGGTTAGTTCGTGTGGAGTGGGAAGTTCTTCAGAGTGCTAGAAGGCATTCTTCTTTTAGGTAGTACTTTTGGTGGTTGTTTCGTAGTAGGGTTGTGTTGGGAGACTTGTAGCCTTCTCTTGTAATAAATTGTAATGATTCTGCTTTTGTAAAGCTATTGGTAATCTTTTGAGACCATATGTTATATCAGTTTAGTTCTTGGAGTTATTTCCATATCTTCTTTTATTTTCTTTTTGTGGGTTTATATTGTGTTAATAGCAGGTTAGTCGCAACTGAATTGAGTCCCGCGTAGGGACAAATTTGGGGCATGACATCTACAACCATACGTGGATGCTCTTAAAAAAGTATGAACAAGGTGGCACCTTGGCTTTACTTCAGTGATAACTGTGACTTAAATATGTACTTTGCTTTAGAGGCAAAATTGTCACCGGGCTAGTAACTTTAGCATTATTGTTGGAAAAATACTTAGAAGTAGAGTGTCAATTAGAGCCATCAAACCTTACCAGACTGAGTGGCTTGGTTGGTTTCATGACTTATATAGTTTTGCTCGATTTTGTTTTTTGAAAAACTAGACGGTTCGGTTCATAACTTGGCCTATCGAATCAAACTGAACCATCGGTTTGTGATTTAAATATGACCGTTGATTATAAATGGAATCATATCGTTCGTTGAGTTATACTCTGTAAAGACTAAAATCAAAGTACGTCATTTACAACTTTTAGTATTCTCAGTCTATTTACGCCATCGACTCCTCCCATTTGACTCCCCTCGCAATCAATTAGAAATAATCCTTCATTGTTTGACTCCTCTTCCTCATGGATACGGTGTGATTTTTGTCAATTTTTTTTCTCTACGAGTTATTACTTGTTGATTCAAATGGAATATATTTTTAGAATTGTGTATGTTTGTGTGCTAAAATTTTCGTACTCATAATTTGAGTTTATTTTACAAAATTATATTTTCTTTATTCCATTTTTAAAATTCGGAAATCTGTATGAAAGCATATTTTTTTGTTGACTTTGTATTATACTTACATATTTTGTTATTTCCTTTGGTTTGTCTTTTTTATTCTTTTCATTTATTAAAAGTCAAAAACCCAAATATCTCTTTAAACTAGACCGAACTGCAAACCCCACCTGTCGTGATTTCGTTTGTTTTGGTTTAAGACTTTATTTGATTCAGTTAAGTTGGCTTTTTACGCAACAATAACATGCGGTTGAGCTCGTATTTTATTCAAAACCAAATCAAGTTGAACCATTTATACACATACTTAGAAGCACTTATAGTGTATTGTTAAGCACTTATAATGTATGTTTTTATCCCGCGAAACATATTATTCAGCCGTTTCTAAATCATTGTTCTAGTTGTATTTTGTGATTCTCGAACAAAGTACACAAAAATACGTCAAATATTAATCTGAAAAATATTTAATTTCACTCAAATAATCACAGTATGACAATAATTTTAAAAGGGTGAAAATAATATATGATTAACGATAAATTCCTTTTGACTTTGTTTCCATCATTTACCCTTGGTAGCATGATGCATGTCCCTTAACCTTTGGTAGATGTGCACATCCCCGTCCCAGAACCGAACCTTTCACTGAATCGGAACCGACGATTCACTGGTTCAGTAAAGGTTCGAATATTTCATTTTTGGTAAACCGGCGGTTCGGAACCGTGGAGTGAACTGCCAATTCACGGTTCTAACGGTAATTTTTTGAAAAATGGGCGGACTTTGAAATTGACGACCCATATCTCTCTCAACGGACGACGAGGATTATCCTGGGCGACTGAAGCCTGAAATGGTCACATTACCGTTTGGTTTTTTTTATGATTGTTGTTTTTTTTTACCTATTTTACTAACATATAAATAATCTCACTCTTTCTAAAATATTTCCTACTCATCTTCTCTCTAATTCTCTCAATTCTAAAACTCTCAAATTATTCTAAAACTCTCCAAGTGTGCTACTAGCCTACTTACAAGTTACAACTCTTCAATTATTTAGTAAGTTTACTAATTATTTTTATTAATTATGTTTTTTGTTATAATTATATATAATATTTATTAAGTACTATAAACTATAATAACTACGTTTTTAATTATCTATATTATTACTAACTACTATTATTATAAGACCCTAAAACCTTGAGTGTTTAACTTTCTTGTTTGGTAGACTTTTTGTGTGTCTTCGTGTTTTGGGTAGATTGGACCATAGCCAATACACTGGAGTCGTGGAGTTACAAGGTGTAACTTGGCGTTGTTGGAAACTCGACTCGGTAGAGCGTTACGTTCCTTAGTTCTTCTTTGCGACCTTTGAGATATCATAGGTCTTCACACACTTGCTTGGATATATTTGATATCCTTATAATCATATTTAGAAAGTTTACATGTGGTCACGACATTGAAAGTGTAGTCGTCGTCGTAAGTTGGATTTCACGATTCACGTTTCGTTAACGATCGCATTTCGTACTTTTATTGCACTTAGTTTTGGTTTAACTTTGGGTATGTGTTTGAGACCCTTCATTAAGTCTTTCAACATGTGTTTAAACATGTATGTATGCTTGTTCGTTCGTTGTTTCGATCGTCGGTTTGTTCTGCATAGTTTCGTTCTTGATACAGTAGTTACAGACCAATTTTGGTACGTTGTGAAAATGTTTTGACCTAGATATCACCCAAGGAGGTTTTAGTTTGGTTTGAGGCTTTTAAGGCTTTTAGTTTAGGTCCTTAGGGTCATCCTGGCGAAAAGTTTGTGTCGTTTCAATACTCGAAATTCAAAAAATTTCATGCATGAAGGAGAGGCGCCGCTCTCACGCCTATATCCCTGTGCGCCCGCGCCATTACACGGTAGACTCTTGTTTTTATAATTTTCAATGTGAAAACCCGTCCCTACCCTTAATGGAGCCGGCCCCTTGCATTTTATGGTCACAATTAGAGTACTTGAGTTCCCAAACCCTCTTTCATTCACTTCTAATCTCATTCTTCCTCCATCTTCATCTTCTTCACCAACATTAGAGAGAGAAACAACTTAAATAAGTGTTTGTGTGTGTTGGCTTTCCCATTGATTCACCCATCAGATTTGTGAACCGAGACCACCATTGGAAAGCTCTCAGCTAGGAGATTGTTTCCCATCTATCCATTTTCATTTTCAATAGGTTTGTTAAACCTGGATTTGGTAAGTTACTAAACATTATTTTTTTCTCTCTCTAGCTATAAATGGTGCTAGGATGTTAGAGATTTGTTCTACACGTTTGGTGGAGCTATTCCTTGTCTATAAGATAAGTTTGTGATGGTTTGTGATGGTGAATATGAAGGCTTGAAAGTAAATGGGTTTGCTTGTGTTTATTTTGGTGATTTAGTTTTGAAAGACTTGTAAATGGGGTTAGGAGCCCGAATAGTTAATAAATCACGAAATGAGTTTGTGACCTATATTTTGGAACTTAGTAATTCAAATCAACGGAATCAAACAGAGTTTTAATATCTTTAAGTGAGTCTTGAAATAAAATCCTACGACGTTTGGAGATCGTTGAATTTTATTTGTGAAATCCCATTATTATGTAATTTGGGAGATGTTGGATTTTTGTGATATTTGATGATTTATGACTTCATTATAAGTCCTCATGAATGTATTAGTAAAGTCTAATAACCTTATACACATATCTCTATAATAGCTAGAACGTAAACTAATGAGAGTGTTGAATTTTGGTAAGTCATCTTTAGTGTACAATAGGGCCCAACTTGTTAGAGAACCTAAGATGTGATCTTTGTGGGATTAATGGTGATTTGGTAATATGATTAGATGACCGATTGGTGTGAGATGGTTATGAGTGTACCCTTGGATACTCTATGATTTGAGATTAAGGAAGATAGTCTTGGGTTATGAATTTAATATCAATTTTTATATGCTTAAGCAACTCGGGTTTGTGATGATTGATATAAGAATATCGATTAAATTATGGTTGGATGAATTTTATGGTTTTAATTAGTGTTGTCAAACAGACATACGGGACGGGCCTTGAAAGCCCGCGAACTTGACGGTACTTGAATCTCTTGGCCCAATGGACCCCGCGTAGGGTTGCGGGCAAAACGGGCAAGTCCGCAAAAAATACATTTATTTATTATTATTTTATTTATTATCAATTCACAAACTACATTCAAAATACTTCAAATTTCATCCACCAAATTCTTCCACATAGGCGAGACCACTGCTTGCAGTTGTAGCCTTTAAACAATCAAAACTACAAATGATATTTATACAGATGCTAAAATTGAATTCCATCAAATACCCAGCATAAAAGAAACAAAATGTTAACAGACTCAATTAAGTAAATGTAATCACACCACTCTTGTTGTTCTTGTAGATGAATAGTGATGATTTCGAAAAGAAATTCGACTGAGAAAATGCAATAGCCATCGTCAGCAAGACAACAATAGCAACTCAGCAAGTCTTCGACTCGTCGTCCTCGACAGTCGGTGCGTGATGAGCACTGTGGCGTAGCAGTGGTGATGGAAGTCCCCGAAGTCGCACATAGTGGTAGAACAGAGCCGGAGGCCAGGGCCTAAGAGGTGCCGCAATCGTTGGATGAAGAAGTCGGAAGCTGTGCGGCATGAGCGTGAGAGAGAGAGTTTTTTCAATTTTTGATTTTTGAGAAAGAAAGAGAGAGTATCAACTGACAACTACTAACCCTAACTCTAATTTGAAGGAAATTGAATGGGCTTGGGCCGCTTGGGTTGGAAAGTTGGGCTATGCAATGTAAATGTTTTTAAAACTTTCGAGAATTATAAGAAAATGCGTGCTGCCCGCCCCGCAAACGCCCGCAGCCCATGCGGGCAAAGCCCAAAACGCCCGCATCCAAACGGGTATCTAATACTTCAGCCCAACCCACCACTAATAGATGGCGTGGTGGGCATGTCCACGGGTTTTTGCCTTGTTTGACAAATCTAGTTTTAGTCAATAATGACCTAAAAGATGAAATATAAAGTTAAGACTCAACGGAGTCGAATATAGATTGAAAATACGCTAAACAAAGTAGTGTTGGAATCTTATGACGTTAGAGACATGTATGATCTTGTTTGTGAAGATTCAGATGATTTCTTTGTGAGTGTCCAATGTGACACCTAAACCGTAAGGGTTATTATTATGACGATAGGTTGTCCCTTAACTAACTTAGTAAGCCGTATTACTAAGTCTAGTAACGTCAGAGAGTTGACTATGGGTGTGCACATTAGGACACGAGAATACTAGAGATCATTATATGGACTCAAATAAGGTTTTGAGATTGAGATAATTGATGGACTACCATTCCATATGAGTAAGATTGAGAGCACTTATGGGTACTCGCGTATGTGTGAGTATGGGGGAGTCTTGTTTACGTTTTGAGCATGACTTGAAAGTAATGGTTAATATACTATAGTTATAAACTAAAGGAATGGTTTTGTTAATGACTAAGTATGTAGCCTCGTAGTATGAGTGGTTGTGGACTAACGAAGTAGCCTACACTTTGTTTGGGAGTAGGGGATCTTTAAGGATCTCAAGATTTGATTGTTGGACTAGATAGAGAGTCCCGATATGGCTTTGTTTGAAGGCTAATTATATGGCCTAATGTATAAGTGTTTATATACTAACCTAGTAGTCTTTACTCGTTTGTGGGTTGAGGATCTTGGAGGACCTCAATGTGTTATTGTTGATAGACTAAATATGTAGTCTCATTATATGAATGAGAATTAGACTAATTAATAGTCTAAGTATGTTTGTGATTTGGGGATTATCGTGTACCCTAATAATTGGACACTTGGACTAAATATGTGGTCAAGTTATATTTGAGAGTACTTGCAAATATGTGTATGTATGTTTATGCGAGTCAAGACAAAATATGTAGTTTTGGGATGTGTTGAGCATTACCTTCAAATATGTGTTTGGTATTATGTTAAGGTAGAATCATATATCTACTTTGTGTTGCATTGGAAGTCCAGCTGGCATATGTGGTTGATTGATTGAGTCGATGATGGGACGACGCATCGCCTACACGAACGTCAAAGTTCGTGATCGCTATGGGTCGCCGTATCAAAGACATTTTTACACGTACCCCTCATTTGTTAGGCGCAATGGGGATGTAGCCCCACTGTTGTAACAATACGTATGACATTGGTAAGCTATGGAACTCGAGTGGGACTTGGGGATGTCGATATCACTAGTTGGGTATTGAGGGCACATATGACTCGAGTGGGACTCGAGAGCACAGTTTTGTTTTGTACGTGTGTTACATGAGCAACACAGTGGATGCGGATCAAAGGAATACACCCTGGTCTATATGAGTTGTTTAAGAGCAATATGTGATCATCACCATACTACGTGGAAATTGTAGTACTTCTGATTTGTTGATTAAGTACTTATTATTATGCAATACATGTTTATGATGGTAATTACATTTATATGATGCCATGATTATTTATGATTGAGTATATACCAGGTCATATTCTTATTTATAGTAACTTGTTGGGTCATTATGACTCATTCCGTAGCTTTGTTTCTTTAGTGTGCAGTGTGATTGATAGCTCGCGTTGAGGTCGAGTAGATCGTAGCTGTAGCTGTGTGTGATTCATTCGGTAGATCGAGTTGAGCATCTTGGTAGTAGCTAACTTCCCGAGTAGTAACTTGCGGAGCCTTATCTCGATTATTTTATTTATCATTATATTTATGTGAGGACGCTTGCATATGTCAAGTTAAATAAGTTTTGTCTTGGGTAGAAGTATGTTTGGATAATTGTAGTTGTATTATCGTGGAGCCAACAAGTTATGTCGTGCCATGGTTTCTACTTAAAAGTTTATTCTAGATTCTTTCAGAGCATGTTTTTAGCTCGTGGTGCTTAGTTGTGGTTTATCCGGCATGTTGTGGTCATTGGTGTTGTATGTTCCAGAGTAGTAGACTCGTGGTTGTAGTTGTTGGGTTCCGACATGTAGTGTTGCCGACGACTTGAGTTTTATATTCTAGTTTTTTTTAGCATGTGGTTTGTTGTGTGTGTGCAATGTTGCGCCACGCGATTCAAATTTTTAGACCAAGAGATTTACCCTCTCTTTGGTTATGTTAGCTCGGAGCTTGATAGCTCATACTCCCTCTCTTGTATTTCAATTCCGCAATTTGTTATTGTTGTTATTTTGTATTGCCATTACGACTTTACTTCTTGTTAGAGCTTTGTTTCGCTCGTTTGTTCGGGGCGCATCGTTGTGCTTAACATGTGTCTGTCTGTTGTTTAGTCGTTTTAGCGACACGACCTTAAGATTTCGTATTATAATTCGGGTCGGGTCGTCACGATAATTTCATTATTAGTTATTAACTTTAATATTAAAGTACGTTAATATTTATTAATTTCGTTTTAATATTATACTTACTAGTTATTAACTGTTGTTAATTACTACGTTTAAAATTATCTACATTTACTAGTTACTATTTGAATTGTTTAGTAGTTATTAATTTATATTATTAACTACATTTTATTACATTATTTTATCACGTTATTTATTATTTTACAAAAAAAAATGTCTTCTTCTCGATCCGTCATGAACGAGGGAAAAGACAAAACTTCTCAAGGACCCCAAATCCCCAAGCCGAAAAGAGTTGGGCCCGAGGATACTTTTTTGTAAAACTTAGACATATCAATTAGTTTAGATTTTAACGATAACGAATATGATGTAAACAATCCAATGGATGATGAGCCGGTAAATCCTCACACCTCGGAAACTAATCCTCGTACTCAAGAGAGTATCACTTAAACCCAAGACCAAGGTGGAACAACAAGAGATCGAGTTTAAGGTAGAACAACAATAAGAGGTCGAACCAAGCTGTGTATATAAAATAAATGGTAAATTTGATTTGTACTTAAAGTCTACCATTTAATTTTACAAATGATGTTTTATGGGTAAATTTTGCACAAATGACATTGAATCAGCCCTGATTGGAAGCTTCCCAAGGCCCGAAAGAGCTGACACACGCAATCACCAACTCCTTGACAGCGCCCAGTCCAATCATCCCTGATAGGGCTGCAGACTATTTATTACCAGCTGTAATATGCTCCCCTATCAAAGGCGCCACCTCACAAGGCCAATCGGGTATAAATAGGAGACATTCCCCACTGTTGAAAGGTAAGCCATTTTTCAGATATCCTAACTTGTTTATCATATTCACTTATTTGGATCCAAAAGACAAACGGTCATAATCATTACACATTTATTATACACCCTATCGGAAATCTCACGCCGGAGGGTTCCAGTCGGGGCACTCCCGACTCCTTAACTGCATTTGTTTGTCTTATCCAGGTTACAATTCAGGAACAAACAGAACCAGCCACCTTTGCTTCTTACGTGGACAAAACGACAATGTCACCACAGATTTTGCGTGATCAGTTTGGTTCCATTATCGGGAACTCGCTAAGTTTCTTAGTCACACTGTGTCCGCGAACAAGTAGAGATGGTGAAATCCAAGAAGCAAGCCTCCAAAAACATCACCCTCGCTACGTCAAATCATCCAGAAAAAAAGCTCGTGGGGGCACAACGAGAGAAGAGGTGAGAAGGGTCATGCCCTCTCGACGAGGCAAGACTCTGACCCCTTGGTACCCAAAGTGTCGGCAAGGGCCCAGAGGAAGCTCACAATGGTGAAACAGATCTCCAATGACAAAAACCAAGAGCCAGAGGCTGACCCCAGGGATGGTCGCTTCACGGACGTCGAGTCCTCAAAAGCCCATAGGGAAGAGGAACAACCCCCTACTAAAACAAAGAATCCTATAACTCAAGACCAAATCGACAGAGAATACGCGTATTGGGTGCATCAGCGAATCTTCTACACCAAAATACAGGAGGCCGAGGCCAGGATGCACGAGCTACGACAGGTGGCCCGAGCCCCTGATCCAGAGCCCGTGATCAACGTGCATAGCACACAAGGTCGCTCCAACTCAATCTAGCAAAGGGTGGGAACAACGAAACCAAAAAAGGTGAGGTTTACCACTAACATCAAATTAAGGCTCAGAAAAAGAGTTATCGCCGAGGGTTCGAGAATGAGCATCCATTATTGTCTAAGATTCCCCCCCGAAACATAAAATCACCCGGCTCACAGCGAGGAAAGAGAATCTCAGCCGTGGGCTCAGGCCTCAACTAACAAAGGTCCCTCAAAATCACTACACCCTTCTCGCCAGCTCGCCAAGGAGACTCGCCTGGAATCCCCAATAAGAAACACGCTCGAAGAGGAAATCGTGGAAGCTCAAGCGGACATAAGGGGAACGGAACGCCCACACCAGCAGTAGGTTCGGCACAAGGCAATAAACCCATGATGGATGCCGAGATAAGGGCATGAATGGAAAAATTGGAAGCTCGACAGAGCACTGGAACAAACGCGTGCATCAAAAAGATAGGAGGCCCTTTCATAAAGCAAATCAGGGTAGTGAAAGTACCTTCAAAAGTAAAAATCTCATACTTTGAAGATTACAATGGGACCACGATTGTCCTGGATCATGTGTCAGGGTTCGAGCGAAAAATGATCATCGCAACTAGGCTCGATGACATATGGTGTTTAGTGTTCGCAGGGACCCGAAAAAGCAGGTCCAACAGTGGTACAATGGGCTAGCCCATGACTCCATCGCGTGTTGGGATGACTTTAAAGGGGCCTTTCTGATAAAGTTCACCTCGGTAGGTGCCCTCCCCAAAAGCGAGATGGACATGTGCAGTGTGAAGCAAGAGCTCGGAGAAACAATGCTCTCGTACATGTCCCGTTTTAAGGAAGTCCTAGACCAAATACCAAATATCCCCGATACCTCGGTAAGAATGTCCTTCGGAGCTGGCCTGCTGCGAGGAAATTGTCGGACCGAGCTGCTTATGAGACCTCGGGACACAATTGGGGAGATGTTCCTAGCAGCACATAGAGTGGCTCTGCTGGATGACGAGAAACCCATAACCGCCACGAACTCGTGACCAGTCACGTTCTCTTCAGGTGTAACTAACGTCACCGAACAGCCACTCACCACAGACAAAGGACATAAAGTAGGGCTGAGCAAGGTTTTAAAAAAAACCGGATCGGACCAAAGAATCGGACCGGACCAATGAAAATTGGACCGAACCAATTTTTTGGTTTGGTCTTGGTCCATAATTTTTTAAGAACCGAATAATTGGTCTGGTCCCGGTTTTTGGTTTTTAAATTTGGTTCTGGAATTGGTTGTGTAATGTATATGCACTATGCAGCAGCTTCCCGCCTTCCTCCCCTCAAATTCAATCACAATAGAAGACTAAAGAATGAAGACTCAACCATAAATCGCCAGATGCTAGTTCCCTTCGGCCTTCACCGTCGGCTACTCGCCAGTTCTCTTCGTCGGCGGCTACTCGCCGACTCGCGTCTCTCTCTCTCCCTCTTTCGCGTCTCTCCTTCTTTCAGTCTTTCGCATCTCTCTCAGCCCTCAGAATCTCAGATCTGTCATCTTCCAATTTTCCATCCTTGTAAATCCACCAACCGCCACCGCACTGGATTGTAAATCAATCATCAGCCCTTCGAGTACAGGTACCAAACCCTCTCTCTTTCTCACTCTCACACACACACACACAAGCTCACTGCTCACGCACTGCCGGCTGCCGCACTGGGATTTGTTAAATCAGCTTTTTATTTGACATTTGATGTCAGTGAATTTGTTTGGTCAGTTGAATCACATGATTCTTGACCCAACAGTCATGTATACAGAATCTTGTTAGAGGGTTAATTAAGGCCTAAAGAAAATGGAAAATCTGATTCCAGAGGTTTTTGTTTTTCTTGGTTACATGATTCTGGCAGTATAGGGGAATATTTGAAGGGTTAAGTGTAAAATTATCACATAACATGAACAATAGTTTAGATAAGTTGCTTTCCTGCTCGTTACATAACGAAAACTTCCCTAGCAGACGCAGAGCCTATAAAGTTTTGTAGGAAAAAGAAACTATATTGGAGGTCGTCTTTGTTGACAGATTGCTAGCTTTTAGCAATTGTTGTTTCTTATTTCTTACGAATTTCGTAAGATTCCTCTTGGTCATTTTATATTTCTTAAAATAAAGATTATGGTTTATTATCATCTGTTTGACAAGAATATAGGCTAAATAATTTGAAGTCTCCCCTTTGATACAATTTTAAGTTTACCATTTACCATTTTGGTTAATTCTTAATTTCCATCGGTAAAAGATTTAAGTTATTGCTCTCCTCATCAAGTTAACTCTTCCTCAATTTATTCCAAGTTAGGGTCGTCATAAAATCCAATATTATGATCAATGGGCTTAGCTTGACCCAAGCTACAGAGTATACGGTTTGAGGTCGAGCTTGGGAGCAGTAACGAGCTCGAGTTTGAGTAAACCAAGCTCATGATTTAGGGTTGAAATATGATCGCTTAGCTAGATTCAATCGGATCGTTACGATGTACTGTACTTAAAATACAATTTGTAGGTGTAACTGAAATGCTAAATTTATCACTATTGGTTTCATTTAGTATTATTATTATTATTATAGTTGGACTTGGGGAGTTGGGGTAGAGAAATAGGATTAAGCAAATTAAAGAAAGACAATGTAGGTGCATGTACTTTGTGCTTTAATCGAAGGTTGTTTCCAAAAAACATGTTTCATTTTGAATGTACTTTTATTGAAGTTTGTTTAATCTTTTTATAAAGTTTAAGTCTTTAAAATTTCATTATATTTGTATTAAACAGTTAAAAAGTAAAGAAATCATAGTATTGGTTTGGTCCTGGTTCTGATACGTCTTCACTTGGTTCTGGACCGGACCAATGTATTGGTTCTCACACATTTATTGGGTTGGTTCCGATTCTAAATTTTTTGAGAACCGAACTATTGGTCTGGTTCTGGTTTTCTCTTTTTTTCCAAAAAAATGGACCAACACGGACCCAGCTCACCCCTAACATAAAGGCAAAGACCAAGGAAGGACTCGACAAGCCGAGGTCCACCCTGCAAGGAAAAAGGAGGAAAGATGTGCAAAGTTCACCGACAAAATCAGGGGCCCAAGATGAGACAACGAGTTAGAGGACTTTACCCCTCTCAATGCATCAAGAGAACACATCATGAATGTTCTCCTGACGGAAAATAAGGTACGACCACCATACCCCATGAAATCACCCCTCGAGACCAGAAATCTGAGAAAAAGATGCGCCTTCCACAATGAGATCGGCCACTTAACGGAAGAATGCATCTAGCTCAAAAGAGCTATACAGCGGGTCATCAACGAGGGAGATCTAAGATTCGAAGCACGAGAGCCAAACAATCGCGCCCCCGGACCGAGGGCTCCGGGGGGCGACAATCGACAACCAAATGAGAGACCAGTGGTCAACACCATCCGAGAAGAGGCTCAAAGTATCGCATAATTAAAAAATGCGATCAATAGCCTGAACAACTCGGTCGACAGCATGATGGAAGGGGTCGTTGAGCATGAAATAGTGTTCACAGATACTGAACTAGCCGTTAATACAGCAGCTCGGCAACATCCATTAACCTTGCAAATTGGGATCCACAACAGCCCTGTCAAAAGAGTGTTGGCGGATACATGCGCAGGAATAGACGTGATGTATTACAAATGCTTTCTAGCACTAGGGCTCGACGATTCTCACCTCACACCAAGCCGAATCCAATTGGAAGGATTCACAGGCCATAAAGTGTCGGTAAAAGGAACCGTAGCTCTCAAAGTTGACCTAGGGGAGGGAGACACTGCCAGAAGCGAAGAAATCACCTTTCTAGTCCTCGACCTCCCATCACCATATGACGCCATTCTCGGTACACTGTCTCAAGCAAAATTCAGAATGGTTGCCTCCATGGCACACCAAAGGGTCAAATACATGATCTCGAGTGGGGTAGGAATCCTAAAAAATGATGCAAGAACTACGCTGGAATACCTCATAAACGAAAAGAGAGAGGCGGAAAAAAGAATGAAGAGGCCGAACAGAGGGAAGACGAACATGTTGTCAAGTGAGCTCATGGACTCAACGGAGAAAGCTCCACCCAATAGCAATCAAGGCTGGCCAGCAAGACCAACCCGCACCAGGAAAAGGAACCTTCGACAGCCGAGGGCGAAAAAACGGAAATCGACAGCCTCGACAAACGAGACCACCCGGTATTACAACCTTTGGAGGACGTCGAAGAGGTCATCATCAACTTCAACTATCCCGACCAAAAAAACAAAGTAGGGATGGAAATAGTAGGCGAGGAACGGAGAGCAATCATTGAATTCTTAAGAAGTAACATAGACATCTACGCGTGGAAAGCTGAAGACATAGAAGGCATAACTGAAGAGGTAGCGGTCCATCGATTGAGCATCGACCCGACATTTGCACCCATCCAGCAAAAGCTGAGGTACTTCTCCCCTGAAAAGTAAGAGGTAATCAATGAAGAGATAGCCAAACTGTTACGAGCTAAAATCATAAAAGAAATCCATTACCCCACGTGGATTGCAAATGTGGTGATGGTGAAGAAGAATAACGGGAAGTGGAGAATGTGCGTCGATTTCACCAATTTGAACGAGGCATGCCCGAATGATTGGTACCCACTGCCGAGGATAGATCAACTGGTTGATTCTATCTTGGACTACAAAATCTTGAGCTTCGTGGATGCCTATTTGGGATACCACCAGATTAGAATATGGAAAGATGATCAGCGAAACACGACCTTTCGAGCAACATGCGCTCTTTATTGCTACAACATGATGTCGTTTGGCCTAAAGAATGCAGGCGCCACCTACCAGCGAATGATGAACAGGGTTTTTGGGGATCAGTTGGGAAGAAACATTGAGGCCTACATAGATGATATGGTGATCAAAACCAGGGAATCCAGTCGCATCGACGACCTCAGAGAAACGTTTACAAACCTCAGAAAAAACAAAATGAAGATCAATCCTGCCAAATGTGCCTTCAGCGTAACAGCAGGAAAATTTATGGGGTATATGGTGAATGAACGAGGAATAGAGGCAAACCCCGAAAAAATTAAAGCATTGGTCAAAATGAAAGCCCCAAAGTGCATCAAGCAAGTGCAATAGTTGAACGGGAGAATTGTGGCCCTGGGAAGGTTCATCTCAAGATCGGTAGAAAAAAGTCTCACCTTCTTCAAAATCTTAAGAGGAGCAAAGAAATTTGTGTGGAATGAGGAATGCAACCTCGCCTTTACCGAGCTCAAAAAGTATCTCGGCAGTCTACCATGCTCAGCTGCCCCGTACCAGGAGAGAGACTTTACGTCTATCTCTCAGCTACGGACACGGCCATAGCATCGGTCCTACTATGAGAAGAAAGAGCATACCAAAGACCCATCTACTATGTGTCCCATGCGCTCACCGGGGTCGAGACAAGGTATATGAAGATAGAAAAAGTGATACTCGCCCTAATGATGACGGCGAGGAAGCTAAAGTCATACTTCAAAGCACATGAGATCGGGGTGTACACCGATCTACCATTACAGAAGGATCATACACAGACCAGATGTTGCAGAAGGATGATGAGATGGGCCGTCGAATTGACAAAGTATGCAATCATCTACCTTCCGAGAAAGTCAATTAAAGCTTAAGTCATAGCATATTTCATTGCAAAAACCTCCTTTAACTCGGCAGAGGAGAAAAGCCCCTCCCCAGACCCTGAACCCCCCACGAACGAGCAAGTGCCCAGGCAAGAGTTGGCTCGTCCAAAAAGACTAGCTCAGCCCTGGACATTGTTCGTAGACGGGTTATCGAGCAAAAATAGAAACGGAGCAGGCATCCTACTCACGGCACCAGAAGGGACGGAGATCAGCAAAGCACTCAAACTGAACTTTTCAGCATCGAATAATGTTGCCGAATACGAAGCACTAATAGCAGGTGTCGAGTTAGCTGTTGAAATAGGAGCAACTCAAATCCTGATCTTCAACGACTCCCAACTCGTCGTGAAGCAGATTTCAGAGGAGTATGGGGTCAACCACCCAACACTGGACAAATACAAAGAGCTTGCCCTGAGCATCCTTACCAGATTCGAATACTAGGAACTTGAGCAAATAGGAAGGGCCGAAAATGAAAAATCTGATTATCTCACCAAAATAGCCACAAGCGAGCTCGGGGAGCTCCCTCCAGAAACATGGATCGAAATCCTCAACACCCCGGCCATTAATAAATAAAAAATGATGATGATAGAACAAGCCACAGAATGCTGGATCGACGATATCAAAAAATACATCGACCAAAGAGCTTTACCCAGCGACAAAGAGCAAAGATGGGCCATGGCGAGAAGGTCAGCCAGATACACGGTAATTGGGGATACACTGTACGTACGATCTTTCACAAAGCCTCTCCTAAGGTGTGTTCGCCCATAATTCACACAAGGACTGCTGGCCGAGGTACATGGAGGGGTATGTGGAAGTCACCCGGGAGCTCGAACGCTCGTCGACAGAATCATCTTTCATGGGTACTATTGGCCCACGTTGATGAAAGACGTCGATGTATATGCTCGAAAATGCGACAAATGTCAAAAATTCGCAAACATCCCAAGACTACCTTAGGCACCCTAAATCCCCGTAGTAGCAGCATAGCCATTCGACATGTGGGGCCTCGATCTGATCGGGCCATTCCCTCTAGCAAAGGGCAAGAACAAATTTGTAATAGTGGAAGTAGACTATACAAAATGGATCGAAGCAAGACCCCTAGCAAGCATCGCTGTAGACACCCCAATTTCGTACCCCTGGTATGTGACATGACATAAAATATCAAGACCTGTTAAAACATTAACAAATGTCAAGTTACAGGGTCAAAAATGCAAAAGGACAAAGCAGGATGCGCAAAAGAGTGAAATGCAGGGTTCAAAGCGTCAAAAAAGAAACTTGTGAATAGTGCTGGCGCCACCCACATGAAATATGGGAGTGGCGCCCAGTTTTGGTAGGAGTGGCGCCCAGTTTGTTGATAAAGCACTGTTCCCTTGCCGTAAAATGCAAATTCCTCAGCGACTGGTAGAATCGACTGATACGCGAAGAAGGAAATTTAATTCCTTCGGTGTCCTCACTCCAGCCTATAAATAAAGGCTTCAGGATCGACCTTCAGCACACCAATTCATCCGCAAAACACTCCGCGTCCTCGTTACGCTGAAAATATAAAGAGCGAAGTGAGATAGTGAGTGATCACCTCAAAGCCTCGAAACCCTGCTAAACCTCTTCCAAACACAAAACCAACCGGTAGAAGTAAGCCTTAGCCCCCCGGGTAGGTATCCACCTTATTTCCCCGGCCCAAAAACCATAAAGTAAGCTGTTACTCTGCCCGAGTAAATATGCTTAAATCACCCGAAATAAAGTCGTTATTCCGCCCAACCAAATAAGCCAAAACCACCACAAATAAGCCGTCGATCTGCCCGAGTGAGTAAGCCAAAAACATCACAAATAAGCCGTCACTCTGCCCAAATCACAGCAGCAGCAGCAATAAAAGACTCCCTTTCCCGAGAAGGACAGAGCGAGCACACTCCGCTCTAAAAGGTAATAGCCTTTAAGGATGTTTTATTTATAAAGTTGTTATTTAAAATCCGGCCCAATGTAGCAATTATAAGCCGTTGTGCTGCCCGGATTAGATTAGGAAATATTATGTAAAAGAGTCGTTATAATGACCAAATGTTTTTAAATATATTTGTAATTATTGTAAGGAAATGGTTGCAAGTCCGTAAATAATGTAGCCACGGATGTATTTGTTTTATTTTCCTGTCGTTTAATGCTTTATTCATTTGCTAAATAAATATAATAATAAGCATACTTTAGCCAAAAACTATTTTGAGACCGAAAGGGCGAGTTGGGTGCCTAACACCTTCCCAATTCGTAACTTAGCCTCTGAACCCGTTTTCTATCTCTGGTTTTCTTTTTTCTGGTTTTGCTTTATTTTTGCCTTAAAATAAAGATGGCGACTCTAAAACATTTTGGATCCAGTGGGGCCTCGCAGCATCTTTCCTTGCACTTTTCCGTTTTCCCCTAAAAAATGGAAAATGATAATAGAAAGGTGATGTATTCATATATTCTGGTATCCCCTAAACAAGGGATAACTTGATGTAAAAAACTTAAAGCACCCATAGTGATCCGAAATAGGCCATAAGACTATTTTCATAAAATCCATAGTAGGGGCGCCGCAACATTCCTTCCTTGCACTTTCCCGCTTTCCCCTAAAAAAGGGAGAATGAGAATGGAAGAGTGATGCACTCCTATATTCTGGTATCCCATAAAAAAGGGATAACTTGACATAGAAAACACAAAGCTCCCATATTAGATAAAAAATCCACTAAAGGCAACCGAGGCGCATTCAAACGCGCTACTTTGACAGCACTCCTCTCGCACTTTTGATTTCGTCCTCCCCTAAAAATGGGAGGGTGGAACGAGAGCAGCGGTGTCCCGCATCCGTACGTACGCGCACCCCTATCCAAGGGCGCACGGGGCGTGGGCGCATTTCCCGGGAACCCACAATGGCGACTCTGCTGGGGAGATCGTTTTATTTTAAATAAAATGGAGGGCTAGACTCATAAAAATTTTTTTTTTTGTTTTTATTTGTTTCTGGCTAAAGTATGCTTGTTATATTAATTTATGCAATTTGAATATTGCATTCCTATACATCTGTATCTATATTTGTGGATATGATCCTCCATCTTGCAGCAGTTTCGTTCCGATAACTGTTACAGGTATATTTAAAAATATCTCTTTAAAAAAAATTCAATAATAATAATAATAATAATAATATATAACAAAATATTATATATATATATATATATATATATGTTTACAATAAAAATTTCGGGCAGCACAATAAGAGGGCCGGGGCTTTATTTTTAATATTGCTTCATTCTCGACTCTATATTATTATTTTGTTCTGTTTATTATTCCGCAAAATTTGTACATATTTGCATTTATTCTGTCATTTTATTTTGGGGACATAGGACAAATTTGTAATTAATAGGGATAGATAGATTCCCCGTTTTTCTTTCTATTTCTTAATGTGATGTGCTTGCTTGCTCGCGCTCAAACTAAAAAGTCGAGAAAATCCATAAATAATAGCAAGACAGACCATATCTATTTTATTTTTTGCTTTTATATCTTTTTTTTTTTGCTTTTTAGATACCGCACACACGCGCACATGCATATAAATATATTCCGAATTGCTACCCTACACCATGGTCATCCTACCCCCTGCATAAGCCAACGTTAGACTGCATATAGATTCTCAGGATACTTCAAAGACCGACCGATTTTTGCATTTTAAATCGTGGGTCAGCCCTTGTCAAAAAAAAAATGTGCGCAAGTCAAAAAAAATGTGTGCAAGTCAAAAAATATATATATATGCGCAAGTCAAAAGAAAAAAGGTGCGCAAGTCAAAATAATAATAATAATACGCTGGGGCTGATTTATTATTTTCTAATGCTCGACCTAGACCATTTCGAATGGTGGATCCCGAAAAGAGTACATGCCCTTCGCCTCGGGATCGGTCAATCTCGTGGAGTCGAAAGCGAGGTGGAATACGTTGGTCCTATACTGCGGAGAAAGAATCATTTGTTCCAGGAAAAGTCCTGAGACCGTCAAAATAAAGCAGGTGCTTATCCGGTCAATTGTAGGGGAAATTAATAAATAATAAAAAAATATTAATAAAGGCACGCTGTACTTCAAACCCAGAAAGCCTTTAGCTAGCCTTCTGATACCTTCTCCATACCATTTTTCCTCCATAACTCATTTATCGATGTCGTAAATCGATCGGAAAACGCTAAGCAGTCCGAATTTCGAGAAGGCTCTAGCAATGCGAGGAAGTGACCAAAATTGGGTGATGATGATCGTATGATGATGCCAAATGGCCTAGTGTAAAGCTAGTCTCCGATGGCAAGCCAAATGGCTAATCTCTTCCCTGCGGTTCCAGGAAGCATCAACAATGTGCCTCAAAATGGCCTTACAGCCTTACCGATCCCCAATCCCAACCTCCACCAACTCGGAAACGGCATATCCTTCCCCAAGACCCTAAACCTATAACCCGCCCAAGTCTACCAAAGTTTTAACCCGCCGGGCCGAGTACCCAAGTTTAAAATCCACAAAGGCCAAGCCAAGACCAAAACCATCAATAACCCACCAACCCAAAATCCTTGTCCTTACCCAAGATACCACATCCAGCCCAAAATCCTTATCCTACCCAAGTTACGGCCAATCCTTCCCAAAATACCCATCCGTATGAAGGCATCGAAAATATCAAACTTCCAATAAAGGGAATTTTCTATGCGGGCCGGCATTACAAATCGGCATAAATTGCCTTTAAAATTCAAAATGCGGAGCATAGAAAAATTTATGCGGGCACCGATGCCTATATCCCACTTAAAATCTTATTCCATTGCATGTAGTCAAGGGAGCTAGCTTTGAGGCTATAGAAAAATTTTCGATGCCCTATATCCCACTTAAAATCTTATTAACCGGCATGTAGTGGGCTAGCTTTGAAGGCCAAGCCAATTTTCACCTCACCTTAATAAAAATGGCTAATGTTGTCTGATAGTGGCACCATGGATACTTGAGACCAGATAGCTGAAGGGTTCCTTGAAAGATATAAAGGCAACACCGACCCTGAAAATAGAAGGGACCTTGAGTCGTGCACCCAAAGGGAAAAAGAAACATGTGCTGAGTTCGCAATTAGATGGAAAAGAAAGTTGGCTCGGACCTTTGCGGACGATCCGTAGAGTCATGCGATTGTTCATCAAAAACCTCGGCCCATTTACTTAGAACATATGCGGTATCTCCCTACACCAATTTTAAAGAAATAGTGGAGATAGGAGCCCGTATTGATGAAGATATACTGACGGGCAATTACAGTCAATCGCCTCTGCCTTTTCCGTTACTCTAAAGGAAAGACGAGCCGCATGACCCCGGCACCAGCCGTCAATATGGTAGGGAATGCATCAGCCACTTTTCCTACCCAAAGTTATGGCACTGTTCCATGGTCTTATGGAGCAGACATGTCTGTCAACACAGCCGGAGGGAATAAGGGTCCGAACAGAAATTTCAGAAATCAGAACCAACATTATGATGAGCTAAGAAGCCTCGCGATCTGTGATCTGGGGGCTAATGGCACAAGGAGTGTTAAAGCCTATGGAAAATTATAAGCCACCAAACCCCCTGCCCAGGACTTGGAATCATGCCCAGTACTGTGAATATCATCGCTGCAGTGGTCACCTCACCGATAAATGTTATATACTCATAGATGCTATCCAGGATCTTATAGATGATAAGGTTATTGAAAAGCCTCCTCCCAGACCAAATATAGTCAATAACCCTCTACCTCAAATCAACATGATTGAGGTTGATGAAAATTTTTGTGTACCCGAGTTTGAAACAAATAAACACCCATTACCATATATCCTTGTTCCTTTCTTTCCATCCCCATCCATAAAAGAGCCTAGCTGCAGTATGCTCTCTTGGGACACTATCCTGGATAGCCGAAGTACTTGTAATATTGAAAAAACCACTTGGGTCGATGGAGATGTTAGCCACCTTACCCGATCTGGCCGAGCCTACCAACCAAACCTGGAAAGAGGTGATCACTCTAACAAAGACCAAACGATAGCTTCCTGGGTATGATAGGCAAAGGCACTGATTATGAGAAGCTCCCTGTTGGGTTTGAGTCTATTTCTAATAAGCTTCTGCAGAACTAGTATACTACGACCGGCTCGCTTTTGACGCTCTCAGATCTGGTGGACCGCTTCGGATATATTATCCCTATTCCTTTCCCTAGCTTTACGGATTGGTCATCTACCTATCCGCTCCATAAAATTGAGGATCTCAAACCCCAGGTCCTCAATAATGTAATAAACCCTGTACGGTTTGCTTTTAATGATAATCTAATTGTCTTTGCTTATTCCTTAGTTGCACCTACATTAAAAGACGCATTAAATAATTATAATGATGAGTCATTTAATAGGACCCAAAAGATGAAAAAAAAATTATTTGCTTGAGCTTGTAAAAGTCAGTAGAGCACTAGGGACAACATCATTCATCAGCAGCAACTGAAGACTTGTCCACTATTAATCTGGGGCTGGACAACGAAATAAAAGAAATCAAAATCGGCAGCTACCTGCAAGGCTCTGAAAGGGTAACACTCATGGATCTCCTCAAAGAGTTTGTGAACATATTTGTCTGGTCCTACGAAGATATGTTGGAGCTAGATCCAGCCATAGTCGAACATCGGATCCCATATGTCCGGATGCTCGCCCAGTCAAGCAAAAGCTACGCCGCATCAAGCTGGAATGGTCACTACAAGTAAAAAAAAAAATCATGAAACAGCCGCACGTCAATTTCATTCGGGTAGTAAAAAAAATGAAAAAAAAGAGTAAAAAAAAAAAGAAAAAAAAACCCCGATCGGGCTGTCCAATATAGTGACCATTCCTAAGCCCAATGGGAAGGCCCAGATCTGCGTAGACTTCTGCGACCTCAGCAAGGCGTCGCCCAAAGATGACTTCCCTCTATCCAGTACTGATATTACGGTAGACGCCGTTGCTACTCACAAAATCAAATTCTTCGTTGACGACATGTTGGGCTATAGTCAAATCAAGGGCAGTAGAGGACCAAGAAAAGACCTCATTCACCATCCCTTTGGGAGACCTACTGCTATCATGTCATGCCGTCTGGGCTAAAAAAAAATGTTGGGGCCACTTATCAAAAGGCTGCCACCACTCTCTTCCACGATGTGCCGTATATTGTCAAAGAGATCCGGTCAGGAGATGTCGTACTCCTCACAAGCCAGGAAAGAAGACCTTGTTCAGCCCTCCAATCTCAACGAGCTTAAAAGGTATTATGCCCAAGCCACCCTATCTGACAAGTGCTTCCCTCTCCAGCTCGCTAGGCTGAAAACCCGAAAGGGCGATCTAAGGCAAAAATTAGAGCAAATATAAATAAAAAAAGGGAGAAATAAGGGCTCGCTAGGCTGAAAACCCGAAAGGGTGGCCTAGGCAAAAATTAGAGCAAATAAAAATAAATAAAATAAAAAGGAGAAATAAGGGCTCGTTAGGTTGAAAACCCGAAAGGGCAGCCTAGGCAAAAGTTAGAGTCAAATAAAAATATATATATCATGAGAAAGAGGGGAGGGGAAGCACTCTTTGAAACCTCGGCATCCTGCCTCCAATCTTCAGCATGCAAGGGGCTCGACTGACAAAAGAAAAAAAAAACCACGACATGAAGCTCGCAATAAAACACTAGAATATAAAATTTTCAGGTCCTAAGGTGCAACTTAGGAATACTTGCTAAAGAAATTTAGGTTATACATTAATTGCCTATACATATCTATTTATTGCCTATATCCCCCCTTGTTTCCCCAGAAACTATCCCCTCTTTTGCAGCCTAAGCCCCAAGGTGGTCCATCAGTGTCTGTGGCGTTCGCCAAGTCGAGCCCATATACTTCTTCTGCAAAGGCACGGAAAAGGCTCAGTCTCATCAGAATGAGAAGCACCAGAAGTGTCCCCGTCCTATTCATTATCCGCACTGCCGTTGTCCTGAAACAGTCAGACGACTTGGGTTATGACCATTCACTGCTGCCCTGTCTGATTGCGAAAAAAAAATGCAGGGGCTATGAGAATAGCCTTATGCCAAGTGTAGCCCTGCAACAATTATATGGCCGAGAACAGCAGGAGGTGACTGCCTTTTCCTCTCCCCGCATATCATTTAAAAAAAAGGAGGGAAGCCCGCTCGAGCCCGAAGGTATATTCTTTTAAAATCAGTTTCTGAGATACAGCGTGTCATTACCCATTAGATATCGGTATAGCTTTGCTTTGTGTGTGCGTTTTGAGTCTGCATTTTTTATTTATTTATTTTACATCATATAAAATTATATTGCATTGTAAATGTTTATACATGTTTTAACCAAAAAAACAAAAACAAACACAAAAAAACAAAACAAAAGAAAAAAAAAATCTAAAAAGATTATATGTATTGTTTTGCATCTAAATAAACGTTTTTGCATTCTAGGCATCATAAAAGTGTATTTTTTTTTTTAAATGTACTGCATTATCGTATGATAGAATAAAGAATGCACATGCATCATGTTAGTAAGTATCCTATAATTTTTATGCATTACATTTGCATTTAAAAAAAAGTAGTACATGCATCCATCATTTGCATTTATTATTCAATAAGCTACATTAGGGGTACGCTAAAAAAGAAAATAAAATGTCACCAATCATAAAAATAAATATTCTTATGGCATTTACCATGTCCCTGCAACATAAGCATGCATGAAAAATAAATTTTAGGGCATAAAATATATCTGTTTTGTCTCATATTTATCTGAAAAATGTGCCCAAAAATGTGTTCAGAAAAATTTGAATTGTACTCCGAAAAGTCCGTCTCATGAACACATAGCATGCAAAAATATATTTTAACCTAGAACATGCATCATATAGCTCCAATTGCATTTATAGTATAAATAATGCATAGTAGGGTCAAATAGTGACCACTAATTCAATCATGCATCGCAAGAATAAATTGCATAAATTTCATGCATTATTACCTAATTGCATCATTTAGGCATAAATAGGACATGCATAAGCATTATTAATAAAGTCAGAATTGCTTCAAAAGTGTCAAACAGTGCTAAAATCTAGCAGATCTGAAGTATATCCAGGCAGAATAAAAGAAAAAGAAAAAAAAGGACAAAGAAAGTGAAAAAGAAAAAAAAGAGAGAGAATAAACAGATAATAAGCATGCAAATAAAGAAAAATGGCGAGCATGCAGAATAAAGAAGAAAAAAAAGAGAGAAAAGAAAAAGAAAAGAAAAAAATCGGGAGAGAGGAAAATGCATGTACAAGAAAAAGAAAAGGAAAAATTTATAAGTGCATGCAACAAAAGAAATGCGGCAGCAGAAGAAGAAACTTTCAGCTGAATCCAGAAAATGGAGCAAAAAGAAAACAGCAGCAAAAAAAAAAGATGATTTCAGCTGGTACCAAAAGATGCGGCAACAAGGAAATGAAGTTTCTAACCAAGGTTAGAAGGAGCAGTAAAGAAAAAATGCAGCAGCATCAAGAAAGATTTTCCAGGTAAAGCCGAAAATATAGCGGAACAGGGAAAACAATTTTCCAACAAAGGCTGGAACTGTGACAAAAGAAGAATCCTCAGTAAAGTGCAGCATAGAGCAGCAAGAAGCAGCAAAGCAATAGCAGCAGCAATTTGCCGCATGGGCACGACAAAGGTAAGAAAAGGAAGGTATTTTTCCTTTTTTCAGTGCATTTGCATGATGTTTGGAAACTTTCCTTTAAGGGGCACGCAGCCCCAGATTCAGAGGGAAAGGTCTTATTTTCCGTTGAAGGCTGAGTTCCTGAGGAGGCAATGCATTCCATGCATTTTTCGCTGTGTTGGAAAACTTTCCTTTAAGGGGCACGCAACCCCGGATTCATAGGGAAATGTCTTGTCCTCTGGCGAAGGCTGAGTTCCTGAGGAGACAATTCATGCCGCACAGCCGCAGGCGAACTACGATTGGTCTGATTCCTTGGCTAAGGATACGTAGGCAGTCTATCTCGGTAGACACGACCAACCACAACACGTTATCATTACCTTTGCAGCACTCATTTGATAAAGCTTTGTAGCACTTGCTCATTTAACATTGCAGCACTTGCACTGCAGCATTTGATCCCTGGCTGAATGAACTATGTCTCGGTCTGATTCCTTGTATAAGGATACGTAGACAGCCTATTTCGGTAGGCACGACCGTTGCATGAATGATAGTTTAGGTTTTGACCGAACTACGTTTGGCCTGATTTCCTTTATTAAGCGATACGTAGGCAGCCTACATTAGTAGGTCCGACCATCAGAGCACTTAATTTACATATCTGCTTGAAAATTACGATAACCTGCTATAACTGACTAAAAAAGTCTAGGATATGGAGGTTTGGTTCACATTATAAATTGTCGCATTATAACTGCTACATGTTATATTTCTCACTCGTATTAATTGCGCGAAATTGGAGAGTCTATTTCTTATCAACGATGTTCGTCTACTCAGTAAGCTGCGGGTTACCCGTAGACTCCGTCGTTGAGGGGCTCTGTAAACACCCCAATTTCGTACCCCTGGTATGTGACATGACATAAAATATCAAGACCTGTTAAAATATTAACAAATGTCAAGTTACAGGGTTAAAAATGCAAAAGGACAAAGCAGGATGTGCAAAAGAGTGAAATGCAGGGTTCAAAGCGTCAAAAAAGAAACTTGTGAATAGTGCTAGCGCCAACCACATGAAATATGGGAGTGGCGCCCAGTTTTGGTAGGAGTGGCGCCCAGTTTGTTGATAAAGCACTGTTCCCTTGCCGTAAAATGCAAATTCCTCAGCGGCTGGTACAATCAATTGATATGCGATGAAGGAAATTTAATTCCTTCGGTGTCCTCACTCCAACCTATAAATAGAGGCTTCAGGATCGACCTTCAGCACACCAATTCATCCGCAAAACACTCCGCGTCCTCGTTACGCTGAAAAAATAGAGAGCGAAGTGAGATAGTGAGTGATCACCTCAAAGCCTCGAAACCCTGCCAAACCTCTTCCAAACACAAAACCAACCGGTAGAAGTGAGCCTTAGCCCCACAACTAGGTATCCACCTTATTTTCCCGGCCCAAAAACCATAAAGTAAGCCGTTACTCTGCCCGAGTAAATAGACTGAAATCACCCGAAATAAGCTGTTATTCCGCCCAACCAAATAAGCCAAAAACACCACAAATAAGCCATCACGAGTGAGTAAGCCAAAAACACCCAAATAAGCCATCACTAAAGCAGAATAAAAGACTCCCTCTCCCGAGAAGGACAGAGCAAGCACACTCCGCTCTAAAAGGTAATAGCCTTTAAGGGCGTTTTATTTATAAAGTTGTTATTTAAAATCCGGTCCAATGTAGCAATTATAAGCCGTTGTGATGCCCGGATTAGATTAGAAAATATTATGTAAAAGAGCCGTTATAATGGCTAAATGTTTTTAAATATATTTGTAATTATTGTAAGGAAATGGCTGCAAGTCCGTAAATAATGTAGTCACAGATGTATTTGTTTTATTTTCCTGTCGTTTAATGCTTTATTCATTTGCTAAATAAATATAACAATAAGCATACTTTAACCAAAAACTATTTTGAGACCGAAAGGGCGAGTTGGGTGCCTAGCACCTTACCAATTCGTAACTTAGCCTCCGAACCTGTTTTCTATCTCTTGTTTTCTTTTTTCTGGGTTTGCTTTATTTTTGCCTTAAAATAAAGATGGAGACTCTAAAACATTTTGGATCAAGTGGGACCTCGCAACATCTTTCCTTGCACTTTTCCGTTTTCCCCTAAAAAAGGGAAAATGGGAATAGAAAGGTGATGTATTCCTATATCCTGGTATCCCCTAAACAAGGGATAACTTGATGTAGAAAACACAAAGCACCCACAGTGATCCGAAATAGGCCATAAGGCTATTTTCATAAAATCCATAGTAGGGGCGCCGCAACATTCCTTCCTTTTACTTTCCTGCTTTTCCCTAAAAAAGGAAGAATGAGAATGGAAGAGTAATGCATTCCTATATCCTGGTATCCCCTAAAAAAGGGATAACTTGACATAGAAAACCCAAAGCTCTCATATTGGATCAAAAATCCACTAAAGGCAACCGAGACACATTCAAACGCGCTACTTTGACAGCACTCCTCTCGTACTTTTGATTTCGTCCGCCCCTAAAAAAGGGAGGGTGGAACGAGAGCAGTGGTGTCCCGCATCCGCACGTATGCGCACCCCTATCCAAGGGCGCGCGGGGCGCATGCGCATTTCCCGGGAACCCACAATCGTTGAACAAAGGGCCATCGACTTCATTCGAGACAACATCTAGTGCAGATATGGAGTACCAAGGGCAGTTGTGTTGGACCATGGCACACAATTTTCCAGCAGAATAACAGCAAGTTGCGAGGAAATAAGGGTCTGTCATTGGAAGTCCTCAGTAGCACACGCACAAGGAAACGGCTAAGCGGAGGCAGGAAACAAACAAATCCTCTATGCCCTGAAAAAGAAGGCTAGACGAGAAGAAAGACGCATGGCTCGAGGAGCTTGCCACCGTTCTATGGGCTATCAGAACATCCTGTCGAGGCTCAACAGAAGAAACACCGTTTTCCTTAACCTATGGGATCGAGGCCATGGCCTCAGTAGAAATGGCCCTACCTACGGTAAGAGTCATCCACTTCAATAAAGAAACCAACACTGAGTCAAGGAAGCTAGACCTTGACTACCTTAAAGAAAGAAGGTTGGAAGCTACGCTAAAAGCCATTAACTACAAAAAGCTTACCAAGGTTCATCATGACAAAAGAATGAATCCTTGCACATTTTCGATCGGCGACCTAGTGCTGAGAAAAATTAAGGTCACTGGAAACAAGCCATGAAGAAACAAGCTCTCTCCTAACTGGGAAGGACCATTCCAGGTCACGAGCATCATCCGGGCTGGAACCTACAGGCTCGCAAAACCAGACGGATGTAGACACCCCAATTTCGTACCCCTGGTATGTAACTCTGGCATGTGATATCAAGACATGTTAAAAACTTAACAAATGTCAAGTTACAGGGATTAAAAATGCAAAAGGCAAAGCAAGATGCGCAAAACAGTAAAATGCAAGGGCTAAAAGTGCAAAATTGGAACTTTGAATAGTGACTGGGCGTGGCGCCCACAAGGTATTATGGCAGCACCCAAAGAGCTACAATACGGCTACAGTACACTCCCCGGTAACGCAAAGTGCAAATCCAGAAGCGCAGTGTACGAGAAAAGGAAGCACGCTGAGAGAAATTGTAATCCCCGATGAGTCCTTCCTTCAGCCTATAAATAGAAGGCTTGGGGTTCGCTTTCAAGACACCGATCAGTGATCACAAACTTTCCACATCGTTGTTACGCTGAGAGATTAGTGAGAGAAGTGAGATAGGGAGCGATCCTTCTATAAAGCCTCGAAACCCTGCCAAAACTTCGCCAAAAGTAAATCCAACCGGTCAAATAATCATTAGCCCTCTAGTTAGGTATCCACCCTATTTCCACGGTCCTAAAAGCCTTGAAAGAGCGGTTGTTCTGCCCAAGTGAAAAGGCCAAAATCACCAAAAATAAGCCGTTACTCTACTCAAACCGCAGCAGCAACAACATAAAAAGAGACTCCCTCTCTCGAGAAGGATAGAGCGAGCACACCACGCTCTAAAAGGTAAAGCCTTTAAGGGCATTTATTTATAAAAAAATTATTTTCAAATCCGGCCCAATATAAAAATATAAGTCATTGTGCTACTCGGATTTAGTTAGGAAATACTATTTAAAAGAGCCGTTATTATGGCCAAATATTTTTAAATGTATTTGTAATTATTGTAAGGAGACGGCTGCAAGTCCGTAAATAATGTAGCAATTGATGTATTTGCTTTTATTTCCTGTCTTTTAATGCTTTATTTATTTGTTAAATAAATATAACAAAAAACATAATTTAGCCAAAAACCGCTTTTGAGACCGAAAAGACGAGTTGGGTGCCTAGCACCTTCTCAACTCGTAACTTAGCATCCGAACCCGTTTTTGCAATCTCTGGTTTTTCTTTGTTGGTTTTTCTTTATTTCTTCCTTAAAATAAAGATGACGACTCTATAAAACATTTTAGATTCAGTGGGGCATCGCAACACTCCTTTCTTGCACTTTTCTGTTTTCCCCTAAAAAGGAGAATATGAATGAAAGGGTGATGTATTCCTATATCCTGATATCTCCTAAAAAAAATGATAACTTGATATAGAAAACCCAAAGCACCCATAGTGATCCGAAATAATCCATAAGGCAAATTTCATAAAATCCATAGTGGGGCCTTGCAACATTCTTTTTGCACTTTCCATTTTCCCCTAAATAAGGGAGAATGTGAATGAAAGAGTAATGTATTCCTACATCCTGCTATCCCCTAAAAAAAGGATAACTTGATACAGAAAACTCAAAGCTCCCATATTGGACCAAAAATTCACCGAGGCGTTTAACGCACGCACGACCCCTATCCAATGGCGAACCCCAGACCCACAACTAACCCCACTAAAAAACCCATGGCACTCAGACCACTTGAAAATGTACTACCAGTAATCTACTTATCTTTGTTTAAAGGAAAAGTCTTTGTAAAAATATGTCTTCTATGCACTTTGCACTTAACACTAAAAACTTCAAAACCTCCCCGCCTAGCCGAGGAGAGGCCAGACTCCAATACCTTCAAAAACTTCCTCGCCTAGCCAAGGAGAGGCCAGACTCTAATGCCTTCAAAACCTCTTTGCCTAGGCCGAGGAGAGGCCAGGCTCTGATGTCTTCAAAACCTCCTTGCCTTCAAAAAACAAAACAGAAAAAGAAGCACCTCGAAACACATAACATAAGCAAAAAATCAAGGAAAATGAGGCACAACATTAAAACCAAATAAAAATTACAAAAATTGATTACAAAACATAAATTGTATCTTGTTCGAAACAGCCCTACGACACTGTTCTACTCCCTCATCTCCTCTTCACGAGTCGCCACTCGCTCGAATTCCCACTGCCGTTGAGATAGCTCATCTCGGTTGGTCTTCTGGCCTTCCAGCTCCTTCATGAGTCGGTCCCTGACATACCTAGCATGAAAAGACAAAGAAATAGCCCACGGGGCTGCGTATGGGAGATAGCTCTCCTTAAACCATATCCGCTCATGGGCCATTTGGGCAAACAAATTCCCCGCATCGGTAGGAACGGGTAGCCATTCAGGAGCATGGGCCGAGAGGTCTGCCACCTTTATCTCACTCAGTTCACTCTCATCAAAAGGAACAATAGAGGAGACACCTTGGCATTCCAGGCCATACGAAGCAAGGCCAGCCAACTTCACCACCTCAGGCAAAGGCACGTCGATCGCAACTGCAGCCCTGAAAGTCTGGATCCGGCTCCTCTCCATGTAATCAAGAGCCTCCTTCTCGTATGCATCGAGCCCCGATACTTGTCCAAGACCTCCTCGCTATCGGGCTTCGAGGTCAGTTTAGCTTGCAAACGAGCATTTTCATTCAATAAACCCTTCAGCTTAGCCTCGAGATCATCAACCACCCTCTTCAGTTCATCTTGTTTGCCGGCCCTTCCTTGCAACACCTTCTCCTTCCCCAACCAGGCTGTCTTCTCAACCAAGAGGTTCGAGATCTCATCCTTCTTGGCCGATAGCTCGCCTTCGAGAGATATTATCTTTTCAGCCGATGACAAACACTCCCCCCTAACACCCACCAAATCCCGTTCTAGGACAGACACAGACTCGGCTGCCTGACCCAATTTGGCGTAATACGCGGCAAGATAGATGTCGAGCTGAAAAACAAAACAAGAAAGTCAAAAGGTGAACATTCAAAAGTCAAACCAATAAAAAACCAGGATCCGAATGAGGGCCCCTTACCTCACTAATCATCAAAGCGATAAGATTGTTCAGCTGAAACCCCTTGAGCGGAACGAGTGTCTCCACTGACTCAGCAGGGACGGTCTGTCCCATCAGTCTTCGACCATAACCGACAAAGGAAGGAGGGAATGAATTGGCTGACTTACATAGATGGCCGAGAATGTAGTCATTATCATTAGCATCAGCGGTATAAGGAGTGTCATCAGGGGTTGAGGCCAGAGTCATCTCGACAGAAGTTGAAAGGTGCGGCCTGGCCACGAGACGGGCCGAGCCTTTGCCTTTTGGGCCTCGGAGCATCAGGGATGAGCTGTTTGCTTTTCACCTTGGGGGCTGCCGAAGGAGGTACGACCGTCGCCTTGGAGGGATCCTCCAAATCGCCGACTAACGGCAAGGATTCAGGATTGCCGCGAGCTAGAGCTCGCTCATGCGAGGCCTTCAGCTCGGCCTCCTTCCTCTCCATCTCGGCCTTTTTCCTGGCCATGATAGCGTCACGAGTCAAGCTCATATCTACAAGTAAAAAGCCTCGCATCAGAAACCAAAAAAGACAGTAAAACAGAGGGCATACAAAAAGACAAAAATAGCAGTATTAACATGGCACGGGGCAGCCAGGCCCATCTACACCCCTACACTCCGAACAATCTGAGCCAAACACCCATCCTCGATGAAGGGCCCACTTATCTCGGCTCACATACTCAAAATTCGAGTAAGCCCTCTCGACCCCCTCGATATCGGCAGCAGAAACCCTAAACTTGGACAACAGGCCCTCATCCCCGACTATGGCTTTCCAGTTGTTGGAGCGGACCTGCTCCCCCTCGGCATTGAGCAAGGGGGCCTCGATAGCACTCTTTACCTCCTGATCGGCGGAACTTAGACTCATGGTCTTCAACAGGCCATGAGGTTTTCCTTCGGGAACCTCAAAATTCCATCCTCGGCTCGACTTAACTAGAATTACCTTCTCCGACCACCGATGATCCTTATTCCCAAAACTGGCCAACAAAGGAAACCCTTGTGCATGCCTTAGAGCAGTTAACTGATTCATCGAAATGCTGACCTTATAGTAAAAGCAGAAAAGTGAGAGGGCAGGCTCGAACCCCTTCGATCGGGTGCAAATTATGAAACTGACCAAGGCCCGGGTTAGGTTGGGAGTCAGGTCCAATGGAACAGAGCTCGTTTGGGTCAAAAACTCGCAAATAAAAGGATCGAGGGGAAGACGTAGCCCCGATGATTCGAAAAGACTCGAATAGAAGCCCACATAATTGCGAAGACCGCGCAGCTCGGTAAGACCCAAGGCATGATCAGGGACCGAACCCTGAAAGAAATTATAGCCGTAAACGCGAGACCATTTCTCTACATTGTGAGATCCTATCTTATTTTCGAAAGGCCTCAAGAAACGAGGAGCCCTCTCGCCATCATTAACAGCTCGTCCAGACACAGAAGCCTCGAGCCCACTCACTATTCTTCCAAGCTGCTGATGATGCATAGCCCTCTCAACTTGACGGTAATGCAGAACTCTCTCCCTTGTAAAAATTGAGTAATCAGACTTAGCGCAATACGGTCTCTGCCCAGAACACCCTCATAGGAGTACTAGAAGGGTAATCAGGAGCAGAAAAGACTTCATCACCAAACTTCCAATGCACGATAACCTTTACTCAAAAGCTCGCAAGGAAGAACCTCGCTTACCGAGGAGTGACCGCTACCCACCTACCCTGATATTGCCGGTACATAGGGCTCCCACGAAGAGATTTACCAAAAACTTACTTTAGGAACGGGCCCTCGTCATCAGAATCCATAGAGGAAATCAAGCACGAAGAAGAAGTACCCGAGCTCAAAGGGTCCATAATTTTTCCTACATAAATAGTGTTATCTATAACTTTCTCTTCGGCCAAACACACACTCACATCAATACCCCTCCAAGCCGTGCCGCGAGAAATGGGCTCAGCCTCGTTGTCACTTAACTGATCCTCTCTAAACTCGGCTTGGACAGGAACCTCGGCACTAGGGCTAGACTCGGTCTAAAGAAGAACTTCGACATGAGGACTAATCATAGTATGATTGGGGACCTCGGCACGAGAAAGGTCCCCAGCACAAAGAGGTGTACTAGAGACACCCTCGGCCAAGGGGGAAACCTTGACTACATTACTAGGGAGGGGAAGGAGAGGGCTTCTAGCTGACAGTGGTATGCGAATAACCCTATTCCAGTAATCTATCAACTCCATGGAGGAGCTACTAGACGAGGAGGATGAAAAAACAGGAAAAGGAAATCTACAAGACATACTTCAAAAAGAAAGAAAAAAAAGGGTTTCCGAAAGCAATACCGTACATAGAAGCGAAACTTGAAGGAACGCCGAAAAACCAACAAACGATGAAGATACGCCTGAAAAAACTTAGAAAGACGACGAAAAATAAAAAACGGGAGAAAACCCCAAAACAAAACAAGTAGTGCTTCAAAAGAAAAAAAAGGATGACAGAGAAAACCACTAGAAAAACAGGAAGAACAGAGAAGAAAGAAAAAGGCAAACCTATGGTATAAGCAAGAGAAAACACACGAGGGATGCCCGGAAAGAGTTGTCGGAATTCGTCTGGGCTGAACAGAAGAGAGGAGCATGAAAAAGTGGTAAGAAGGTGAAAAGTGAAAAGTGAAAAGAAAAAAGTTCTTATATCCCTACCTAAAATGACGTCGCAGACTAGCGGAGCACCCATTCCCATTGGGTCAACCCACGCATTTTTTTTAAAAACACCTAACTGAATGGCACAGTTTTTTCTTAGATTTTTTTGCCCTGGTAAAAAGAGCGGCAATAAAAGCTTTTTGAAATTCGAAAAGCTGCCCAAAAAACATTTAATGCTGAGTCAGACATTGAAAAGACAAACCGTCGTGACTGGACGGTTATCCGAAAACGTCCTGTTATCTTCTGCCAAGCCCCCGAATCAAGAGGCATGATACTCAACCTCGACATAGTCACCTCGTCACCAGGAATTCGAGGAAAATACTTCTCGGCCTTAAGTCAGTAGATACGGCCAAGAAGTTGGGGGCCACTGAAAGGACGAAACCTCGAAAATCCTCCTCGGCCCCACTACGGGACTCACTCATGATAAAGACCATCAACGGGGGCCAGCGAGGCAGTTGAGCCAATGCAAGCTCGGCAAAAACACTCTTCGAAGAACGACTAAGCCGAGGTAAGAAACGAATGAGATCTACTGCCCTCAATCCACTCGGCCTCGGCAAAACAATCAATGATCATTGGCCCTGACAGGAAGCTTCCCAAGGCCCGAAGGAGCTGACACACACAATCACCAACTCCCTGACAACGCCTAGTTCAATCATCCCTTACAGGGCTGCAGACCATTTATTACCAGCCGTAACATGCTCCCCTATCAAAGGCCGCCACCTCACAAGGCTAATCAGGTATAAATAGGAGACATTCCCCATTGTTGAAAGGTAAGCCATTTTTCAGATATCCTAACTCGCTTATCATATTCACTTATCTGGATCCAAAAGACAAACGGTCATAATCATTACATATTTATTATACACCTTACCGAAAATCTTACTCTCACGCTGGAGAGTTCCAGTTAGGGCACTCCTGACTCCTCAACGGCGTTTGTTTGTCTTATCCAGGTTGCAATTCAGGAACAAACAGAACCAGCCACCTTTGCTTCTTACGTTGATAAAACGACAAGGTCACCACAGATTTTGCGTGATCAGTCACAGATTTTGCGTGATTAATACTATTAAAAAAATGGCTAAATTTTGTAGACAAAATACTATGGAACCTATATCATTTCATTTAGATGTTATAAACCGATGAAATTCCACCCATAAAAGGTTAAATAAATCTTATCAATATCGAGAATAATTATGTGCATTTTCCAATCCATAGATTACCCTAATGTTATATTTCCTCATCAATGGGGTATTTGTGAAAATTTAAAGATGATTTTTATTTTTTTTAACGAAACTACCGAACAATTATCCAGTTCTTATTATCTTACTTCCGTATTAGTTTTAGAGTGCTAAAATTAGTTATATATTCAAACATTTTCAAAATTGTCCAACTTTAGGTGAATGTATTGTTAGTATGAGAATAAAATGACTTAAATATTTTTTGAACATTCCACCATTGTTTTTAATAGCTAAAATATTATATCCTATAATAGGATAAGATGGTTTAGAAGTAATGCTAAAATATTATTATGATAATTTATTACCCATGATGTTGACTTATTTTCAACTGACTCTATTTCAAATCCAACAAATGTTTCAAATGAAACTAAAAATATTTTATATGCACTTATTAAGGAATATAATGCAATTTATGATACTAATATTAGTAATGAAAATGCATGTACTGGTAGTAACCAACCTAGTGATGACCCTTTTTGTTGAGTAAATAATTTTATCGATACAAGAACTAAAAAACGAGCACGATGCGATGAAATACATTATAACTTGATTTATATTTATCAACTAATTTTGGTTCTATAGAAATTTTTGATATTTTAAAGTGGTGGGCGAGAATGATAAAAAATTATCCAACTCTATCATTTATTGCAAAGGAGGTCTTAGATGCTCCTGCCTCAACCGTCGTTGTTGAACAAATATTTAGTGTGTCTGACTACGTTTTGAATGATAGAAGATCAAGGGTGAGCCCAAGAAATTTAGAAAATCAAGCTTTGTTGGACGATTGAGTTAAATCAACCCATCGATAACAAGACAAGGTAGTTACGTCCGAGGATGAGGAGGGCTTTGATAAGTATACAACGATCGGGAGTGATTGAACCACACCACTCGTTTTGGTAAGTTAATTGCAATTTTTAGATTATAATTTTTTATTTATAAATTGTAAGTTATAATTTGTAGATTAGATTTTTTATTTATTGATTTTTTTGTAATTTAGAGGTAAGACTCATTTGACTTTAGTTCATTGGTTGTTCCCCTCATTGTAATTTTTTATTACTCCTATATTAATAAAATTGGTCAGAGTACCGTCTCTGTTTTTTTTTACAAAATATTGTTGTTATTTTACAAAATATAAAATGTTTACACAAAGTTAAAATAATAACTTTTTGTTAGTTTTAAAAATGCAAAAAAATATCTTACACAAATGTTTAAAGATAGTTTTTTTTTAAAATCCATAACCTTTAAAAAATAATAATAACTAAAGTTGGTGAACCTTACGGTTCACGGTTTGAATCTGGTTCTTATAATTTTCTCCAAGAACTGTCGGTTCCATGACCATGAACTGAAATCGGGATCGGATGTGCATGTCTATTTTGATATAATATAGATAATAATGATTTTTATTTAAAAAGATGTTTTATTAGTTCATAATTGCTTTATCTCATTCTCTCTCTTACTTCTCTATTAAAGCTGCAAAACCAATTATCGCACCCGACAAATTACAAATGAAAAAAAATTGAAATAAATTTTTTTTTCATCAATCGACGATGTAAAATTCTTTTTATATAAGTTTTATTGGAATACAATATATGCCAATAACATTATTTGTCTTGATTTTTTTAGAATTTGGTTGGCCATATGCCAGTATTCCAAAAAACACTTGTGTAAAAAATGTTTTACACCACGGGTAGATGAAAATTAAATTTAATAAAAATAGAAAAAAGAAAATGAAATTAAGATATAATGGTACGGTACAAACCTCAAATGCACAAATAACTGGACCATATAATTGCACGACACATCTCTAGCAGTGCTCCAAGAAATATTCCTTGGTAGCTACTCTACCTTCCCCTCCCTCAATTATAGTATTATTATATTAAGAGTACTTAATATTTTCTAAACCTATTTATTGCAAGAGCTGACTCTCTTCCTAAAAAAACCCACATCATCCCACGCGCGTGAACCACACGAACCGGGACCAACATCAATGATTTAATTCGCGTGTCATCCACTCGCTTAGAAGACAGTAGGAATCATCCTTTTCTTACATAGGGTCCGACCATCATTATTTATAGTTTGGTTTATTTTGGTGGTTGGTTCAAAATTCAAATACTCTCACGATTTAAAATATATTTTTTTGTTAAGTAAAAACATAAATTAGATTGTGGTAGATATATATTTTATAAAACGGATTATTAGTAAGAAAACTTACGTTTTTAGTTTATTAAAATAAAATAGTTTTATTTATAAATACATTTTAGTGTAATTTTTAAAAATTACAACAACAACAATTTTAAAAAATTTGACTCATTGAATGAAACTAGACAGAAAAATATATCTTAACTTAAAATGGAATTTGAGATTTCATTCCTAAATATAACGAGTTTGTTTACGTAATTTGATTTGTAAAATCAGAATTTTTTATTTGATTTTACTAATTTTCTCTCGAACTTTCTTATTTTTCTAATCAATTCAAATAAAAATTCAAAATTTTAAAATCAAGGTACTAAATTATGCCATCGATTATATTAAACTCTTTCTCTTTCCATCCAAAGTGTTTATAATTAAAAAATCTAATAATTAAAAAATATATTAATGTGAGAAGGTTTGATTATAATTAAAAAATACTTTACAAAAAAATTACAGTAAATATTAAGTATAGGAAGGTTCCGTTTCGATTGCTATTTTTATTTTTATATACGGACATGTATGTATGCGTGTGTATGTATATATACATACGCATATATATATATATATACGACCTAAAACCCTTAAAAAAGAATTTCTCTCCTTGTTGCTTCTTTATCACATCATAATCATACCAAAATCATAAAATTCGAAAAATTGTTCTCCCGCGAAGAGATTTTTGATTTGATTTGGATAAATTTGGTTTCCCCCTTGTTGGTTTCGATTTGGATATTTTTATTTGAGTTTGAATTATTCTTGTGCGTGTAGAATAAGATTAGGAGCATAGATTTGATTTGAGAATTGAATCATGGAAGAAGGAGGTCAACAGGGACAAGATCGAGTTGCTTCCACCTCAACCGCGCCTTTGCCCTTACCCTTACACGGTGGTAGGTCAATGCGATATTTTTTTTTTTCTGTTTCATTCCTGAAACTGTTTTGTATTATGTGTAATGTGAAAATGTTGGGTGAAATTCTCAAAGTCTTGATTGGGGGTTTGTTTTTGTTTTGTTCTGGTTTTCGTGATTTGTTGTTGATGATTTGAGCTTAATTTGTTTCTGATGTGAATTATCCGATCGAGATTTGTCCTAATCATGGGATTATGCTGTATCAAAATTTTTTTATTTGTTTATCTTTTTAGGGTTTATAGAATTGGGAATCTTCGATTTCTTGTACTTGTTTTGGGTCGACAGAGATGGGATGGGATTTCCTAGAGTTTTAATTTGGGGATATTTTGGTTCATTGCATAAAGTTGATCCTTTTAATATAATGCTACATTCTCCAAATGTCTTGCTACTTTTGCTTGACTTCGCTTGTGTGTGTTTTCTCTGGAACTCTCCGAGATTCCTTAAGGATGTTTAATTAACTCAGCCTGCTTCACTCTAGTTAGTACTGATCGTTGAATTTCCCAAAACCTGTGAAGGCTAATGCATCTTTTATTTTTATAGCTGTTTTTGTCACAAACTTGAGTTTCTCTCTCTCTCTCTCTCTCTCTCTCTCTCTCTCCCCGTTGCACAACCCAACTTTTGTACAAATACTGTGTGTTTGTGGGTGTATTTTAAAATTTGCCTTACCTGCTGCATTATTTCCGGTTAATGAATTATCCTATTGGTTAGTTGCTTGTATGTATTTAATTGTCTAAATCATCAAGTCATTGATCATTTTGACCATTAATGCAGGTGAGAGACTTGTGCCTGATAGCTTGATAGAGCAGGTACTTGCTGGCAGTCCATTTTCTTTATAGTGATTATCTTCTTAGGCCTAAATATTTTTCGTTAGTTGAGGTAATATAGTGTATTATTTTTTCTTGTGTAACATCAGCCACTTCCTTCCAAGGATGAAAGGATAGTTTCTCCAAATCCTTCTCCGGATATAGCCATCACGGGGTCTGTAAGGAACACTACAGATCAACCAGAAGCATTGCGTTCAAGTGGAGCTCACACCCCTGTGTACCCATTCAATTCTTATTCTGCCCCGGAGCAAACTTACTTTTATGGAGGTTAGTTTCTCAGAATGGCTATGGGTTCTGTAGGGAGTTTGTTTTCCCATGCACTTTTTATATATTTTCTATTTTTATAAATGTTGAGATTTATTCCAATGTAAAATTTAATTTTTAGGGATTCAAACATTATTGAAGAAAACAAACTAGTATAGTTATTTTCCGTTTATTTTTTGGGGCACAAACTGGCTTTATCTCACATTATTTTGGTTGATGGTGTTGAGGTTATTTTATAGTGTTTTTGCTTTTAATTCCTGCTGCTATTTCAAATACATGTTAATTAACTATCTTATTTTGTTCCAGCTTCAGGTTATGATGATGGCACAGGTAGTTGGGGAGAGTATTCTAACTATGTTAATGCCAACAACTTGCAAATTGCGCCTCCGGTGAGAGCATATACTTGCTTCTTATACTATTTGTTGTGATTGCTGGACTCACTGGGTGGTTCTTTTCTATGTTTTAACCTTATGTAGATTTTCAACGATAATCCATCGATCCTGTTTCATCCCGCATATGGCTTTGATACCCAAATGGCGTATGGTCAGTTTTCCCCATTGGCTAGTCCCTTATCGCCAATTATGGTTGATGGCCAACTGTACTCGCCACATCAAGTCCCTATGTCGCCATCGTACTACCCACAGCAAGTTTCTCCTGCCATGCCACATGGTTCATCTGCACCGTCACTTTCTCAAACTGAGTTCATGCAACCAGCAACTAGTGGCCAAGAGGCTCTCAGTGACAATATGTTTTTCGGTCCAGGATCAGGTTACTATGTACATTATGGATCTTTTGGTGGAGGCAATGTTTCAGGGAATAGCAATCTTGGATACTACAAATTCCCGGGAGAGATTGGATCTGGTGAGCCTATATCAAACAGATCAAATCCCTCAGACACGAGCTTTATGTCTCCTTTGACACCAGGAGCTGTATATCCCCCACCAGTTGGCATACTCGGGCCATATGAGCAAAGTTTTGGACAGGTTGGTTCTCTAGAGATGCTCTTCGACTTGGCAAATAAATGTGTGCACCAAGGAGTAACTTCCGTTTTCCAGTTTTTGTTAAGCTGATTTTGAACGTTACTGCATGGTATTAGCAGTGATTTTACTTCTTGTTGCTGAGATCGTGATTATTTTGCTATTGACACCTCCACAGCTCTTTTGCCATAGTGGTAATAATCTGTAGATTTAAATATAAATGGTGTTAGCACTCCACTGCATTTCTTTCAAAATGAGTGGGCTTATACATAGGAAGTGAAGTTAGTAATAAATGGAAAGCATTTAACCATAAGTGGAATACTTGAGAACTAATATTATTACTCGAATACTCAACACTGTATAAAATTCCTAGTTTCTCTCAGTGCAAGTAGACATGGACAATTGTGGCTGAGCCACTGCACATTTTGTTAAGGCCAAAACGTTTGATGATTTGACATGAGAGTGTGGGGAAAGGAAAACCAGAGTTCTGCACACATGCAAATGAGATCAATTAAGGGGACAGTGGCGAAAGGAGAATTTGATTTTTGCATTATGTAGTAGAATATGGATTCCTTTACAGGTCCTGGTGCTTCCATCTAATTTTTCCCTGTAGCTGAAGCAACCTACTTATGGAGCTGCTTAGCAAACTTGTTAGCACAGCAGGATCTTTTAGGAGCAAAGTGTGGCTGGCGTTTTTCTGTAGCTTTCCCCCCCCCCCCTGCTTTAGTTTGTTGTAAATGCCATTTTAATTTAGTTTATTATCCATTGATTGTTGATGGTTACACTTTGAGATCTGAATACTTGATGCCGTTTTGGGTTTACGCTTGCTTTGTTTTACAAAACACTGCAGTTCATTGATACTAGTGGCAAAGAAACTTTTCCCATTTGTTGATGCTACAATAAATTCCAAGTTACCCAGCCTTTGTTGATTGCTTTGTTGTCTTATTATCCAATTACAGATTCCTCAGCAGCAGACACAATTTCCTGGATATGGGGTGGTATCAAGTTCTTCCACGAGACGATATCCACATAGCTCTTACCGGGGCTCAAACTATGGCAGTGGTTCCATTTCTCATGGGGAAGCGAATCGCTTGAATCGGTTCGCTCCCGACAAAGTAGGAAAACGAGATAGGGAGCGGGATTCTTTTAGTGTCACTAGTGATTCACATGGTACTTCCACCGATCGTAATCGAGGACCAAGGGCATCAAAGCCCAAGGGAAGCAATACTATTGAAGAGAACTCTTCACCTGGAGTTGGCAAAAATGGTGAATATACTTCTCGGGATCGACTTGGTGATCTTGATGACCGGCCAGATTTTGTTACAAACTATGAGAAAGCCAAGTTCTTTGTAATTAAGTCTTTCAGTGAAGACAATGTACATAAAAGTATTAAGTACAATGTATGGGCCAGCACCCCCCTTGGGAACAAAAAGCTAGATGCTGCTTATCATGAAGCAAAGGAGGCAGAGGGCACTTGTCCAGTCTTTCTCTTCTTTTCGGTATGCTCCTTGAACTCTAATCTGTTAAAATGACTTTTGGTCTTTAGATGTTCGGGATAATCCAAATGGGGCTTACCAAATTAGAACTGTAAGAGAATCTAGAAAGTGGTTAGCAAAAGACGCATGCCACTGGTGCAGTTGGGTGCGAGGCTAAAGTCTCACCATTTGCAAGCGGGAATGGCAACCTTTTCCTCCTTTCTCCAGGATTAACCTTTTGACTACTTGAGAAAATGATTAAAGTTTTTAAATTCTTTTTAATTTACTACTCCCTCCGTTTCAGGTAAAGAGTTCACTATTCCATTTGGGGATGTTTCACTTAAAGAGTCCACTTTCAAAAATTAAGGCATAAAAATGTCATTTTATTACTAATGGACTACTAAAAGTGTCATTTTTTAAAAAAGTTTGACTTTCAAACATGGACTCTTTGTCCGGAATAGAGACAGTATTACTTATACTTTTTCTTTTGAGGTGAACTTTTTATCCTGCACTTTCTAAACCAACTTAATGGTACATCCCACCCATGTTAATTTAAAAATGTGAAAAAATCGGAGATAAAATAAAAATCTTCTGTTACAGCTATGATCTGCTGGCTTGAGTCTTTGTTTGTAATTGGAATTTGCTCAAAGGGTGTGGTTTTATGACATGACATCCGTTTTGTCAGATGTTATGCTCTTGGCGGCGAATGATGCCACTATAGATACAGCTCTTTAGTGGCGTTTCTTCATGTTTATGTAGCCTAATTAAAGAAAGATTGTTGTTTGTGCAATTACTTGATCATGTTCAATTGTTATTACTAGAAGTTGAAGGAGAAATCCTGGAAGTCCTTTTGTCATCCCGCCTAATTTTTGTTGTTGACAAACTTCAATAGGTCAATGCCAGTGGACAATTTTGTGGAGTAGCTGAAATGGTTGGACCTGTAGATTTTGAGAATGATGCAGACTATTGGCATCAGGATAGGTGGAGTGGTCAGTTTCGGGTCCAGTGGCATATTATCAAAGATGTGCCCAACAGCCGATTCCGACATATACTTCTGGAAAATAATGATAATAAGCCTGTCACTCACAGCAGAGACTCTCAAGAGGTATAACTGCACATAAACCGACTTCCCTTTTTTTCGTTCTTTAAAAAATAAATTATTCCTCCATCCCAAAGTGTTGGTTTTGGCAAGAGCAAGGAGCAGTGATTTTGTTAAAAGAAAGTAACTCTCATTTTGGAACAATAAAAGTAACACTTATTTTGAGATTGGGGTAGTTTATTTAACTTGAATATCGAGTTTTGCAGATTCTCTACTTGGTGATTAGTCTGACGTTCACCTGCTGAGGCTCTGGTTACGTGCGTTGACTTATTTCTCATTGTTTTTCCTGTCTGGATTATCTGTAGGTGAAATTGGAAGAGGGTATTGAAATGTTGAAAATTTTTAAGGAGCACGAAGCTGAAACTTCGATATTAGATGATTTTAATTTTTATGATGAGCGAGAGAAAGACTTGCATGAAAAGAAGTCTAGAGAACGAGACTCTTCAGCAAAAGATACTTCTTCAGTTGCAGTTGATGAAGTTTCAATAACTCTACTCTCTGATAAAATTACCGAGACCCTCCAATTGGAAGAAAGTAAAAGAGCGCCATAAACATGGTAGAGTAGTGGGCTTTAGGTGAAATCTTTTGACGCATGCACATTGTTGCTTGAACTCCATGGAGGAGTTGAATATAGTTATCATGGGCATATGCAATATCCTGCAATCTAGGACGGACTAACATCAATTTTTGAGGTTGTATCATTGATCATCTTAGACAATCTGGCTGTAAACTAGTCTCTCTCATCACTGATTGGTCAATTATTGGGAGTAGTATGGCTTGGCAAGGTATACTTTGGGGGAATGTAATCTGGGAGTCCCCAAATTCTCTTTTGGTGTCGTTTAGGTCCTCCCCTTCTTTTGCTAGGGATAGGTGGTGACAGGCGTCAGGCGACAGGGAGTTAAGGTATGATGTTTGGGCATCTTATATGCCTGCACTGGTTGTAATTTTAGATTTTCGGTTTCTTGCAGGGCTGTTATTGTAGCTACTGCTTGCTCAAAAGAACTGTAAAATTACCAATTAAAAGGAATGCATCACAATACCAGCTGACATATAATTTTTTTTTTGACTCGAGTTTTTCTATTTTGTTTGTATAGTATAATTTTTTTTTTTTTTTTTTTGAGTTTTTCTGGTTTGTATGTAAATTGTGATGTCACTGGGCAGTGGGCATAGTAGCTTCCTTCACCAACAGCTTTTAAGAATATTACAAGAATACTAGTTAACTTTGTAACGCTTGGATCAATTATTCAATTATACTACCTCTGTTCCTTAAGTTAAAAAGGAGTTGGTACCGTTTTTGTTCGTTTACTTTTTAGTTTTTTTTTTTTTTTAGCTTCATTGGAAAACGCTCAGCATTCTAATATTAGTAATAAATAAAGTCAATTAGATATTGTAAATCTTTGTGCTCACTAAAACATGCCATTTTAGGAATAACTTTTGATAGAATAAATTAGAAGCTGCATTTATTATGCTCACTCAATACGTTTACATCCCTATGCATTCCTCAAACTAAAAACTTGCAATGCAATAATAAGGTTTTGTCCAAATCCACGCAAATGGAAAAGAGCTGTTCTTACAAGTAGGGTGCTGGGAAGGTGGCCAAGACATGTTGTACCTCTTTCTAGAGGTGTCAGCATCTTGACCAATCTTGCCGTGGGTGTAAACGAGGGAGTCAAATCAAGTGAAAGCAGGTGTATATGAGATAGTCGAGCCAAGCCAATGCAACCCAATCGGCCTAGTCTTAAATCAAACTATTGTTCTCAGGGCCAAAGTATAAGGAAATAAAATTAAGCATCTGTTAACAACAATAACCTTTTACCCCATTGGTGGGAGAGATGACAAGGACACTCAGGCAAAAACCTTGAGGTCCTTGGTTGAAATCCTTCCAATGTGAGACCGTCTTACCTACGTTTTTGCCTAACTTGAAACAACATATCTATGGAAACATGAACGATTAATTATGACTGTTCAAGTATCATCTAAACAAAAAGTTTGTGTTTAACAATATTGTACAACTGCTTCTAAGAATGATATGTGTAGCCATGTAGGATAAACCCCAAAACCAAACTCCAGAGAATAATGAAGTGCTCGAGCATGGAAATCGAGCCCTGGTCTCTAGTTTGCTGATCGTGGAAATAGGGCTTCAGCATGCTAACAATTCCATATATAGAGTTCGCATCATCAGCAAAATGATTTCTCTCTTGCTGTTCTCGCACAGGTAGCATTCTACTGTCTGTTGATAGCTTTCCAAAGGCATGCTTACTATCTCACTCTCATTGAGTTGTACAGATTGATGTACTTCCCAGCAGTGTTATTCCAGCTGTTGTCAATCTCCATGACTTTTTTGACAATGTTCTCCCATTCATTTGGTTCTGCAATAAAGATCCAAGTGAATGATATCTGATGTAAAATAGTAAAATTCCTTTTAAACTGAATTTACAACAGATTTCTTGATTTCTAAGAAGCTACTAATTGCAATTGCTAATTGAACACCGAAAATGAAAAACAACACTATCAGTCACTTGGAGATAGGATATGCCCATTAATAGACTTACTTTGGTAGTAAGAAAATGAACGGTCTAGAGCCCAATCAAAAGATCCTTCATCAATTCCTTCAAAGACGAACCTTGGATAGTAATAGGAAAGAAGAAACACATTGAAACCACGTCGGTCAAAAACATGTATCAACAAATTTTTATACATTCCAAGCAAACTTCAAAATTTGACCATGTCATATTGAATCTATTTGCAAAAGCATGTACAAATTTTAACAGCCAAGACATGAATCAATCTCACTGATATCACCACATTTAGAGAACTCATTAAATTCACATTCAAATTTCAAACTACTGGTAAGCAAGATAGACAAATCTCTTCATACTATTCTGCCCGTTATCTCAAGCAAATCCTAAAGAACTAGAAGAATACTTCTTGCAAGGAATCACAAATTAGTTATTGCATTAGTAAAAACTATTTATGAGGTACAAAGAATCATATAAATCTTTTTCGTTGTTATGCAGTTTCAGAACTCATCCAAATTAGTATATCATAAATAGTTCTTCCGCAGTGGCACACTTGTACATATAATGATATAACAGTATGCGTATTCAACGAAGACAACATTTCATGAATAGACAGGAGAGAGATTGTTTCAATGGATAGAAACTTTGTATTATCATACTCTGCACAGAAATGAATCACATTTAGAATTATAAGCTAGTGAAACTCCCTCTTGGTTATTAATTATGGCTCTGGATCTCTCAACGATGGAAAGTTCCGAGCTCTGTGATAAGCTAGTGAAACTCACTCTTGGTCATTGATGAGAAGGCATCAAATTGACTGACTCATTTTTTTAAGCAATTCAAGTATAAAGGCTTTTATAAGAAATTTATTATGCAAAGAGAAGTTGAAATTGTGTACTACCACACACCTGACACGGATAATGCCCAAGTCCAATGAAAGGTGTACATTGTTGTATCTTTGAGCAAGAAAGGAAATACATACCTTTTTTCCCTTCTCTAAAAGTTAATACTGTTATTATTATAGCCCTCAGTCTCCTTGCTCGTAAAAACCAAACATCACCATAATTCAAAAACGGTAGATTTGGAGTCTTCCTGTAGCTACCACAATAGTTAACATTCTCAGGGTTCTAGTATGTATTATTCAACACTGCACCTTGAGTTTGTTCAATCCACAAAGAAAAACTCTTCAAAGAACTTTCTAATACAAAAAGCTTAAAACACAACACGGAGATTAATGACGTAAACAGTATATAAGTTTTTCATATAGTTCATAAGCATGAAGAAAATAAATGTGAGATGGTTTTTGTTTTTTTAACCAATGTGAGTTTTCTAACTGTATATTTACCCATTAGCCCTGTCTGGTTTTGACTGATCATCTATGTCAAATACTGTGTCAGCAAGACCACCAGTTTTCCTTACTATTGGGACCTGAAACAATCATAATAGTACATGTCAATGTTCTGTGACAAGCAGTAGTTTGAGCAGTATAGTTATGCTTCAACTTGGTTGATCAATTACAGGAAAAACTTCCGTAGAGTATTTTAGAAACCTAACCATAAAGTAGTGTTTGAACTATAAAAACTGATCACGTCTCCATAGGTATCTACGGAGAAGATTGATTTACCCGAATTTGCGTGTATTATATAAATTTAATGCTAAAATATTGTTGATCATCTTCAAAATCAAAGAGCCAGGTTGTAGCAGAAGATATACCGCTCCATAACGCATTCCAATCAACTGGGAAAGTCCACAAGGCTCATATATGGAAGGAACCAACACAAAGTCTGCAGCAGCATATAGCATGTGGGATAGCTCCTCACTACAAATGACATTTCATATCAGAGTGCAATCAAGTTAAGATAAAGTATTATTATCACCTTATAGGTTATGACAGTTCATCAAGTGCTATTTCAGGATCTCAAAGGGGTTCATATCACTAGGAAGATGCTTCATCTAACCAACCAAACAAATCTCAGAAGAATTCCCCCCTCCCACAGCAGTTCAAATTACACACAGAGACACAAACAAAGAACCTTAGGGGTATCACACTTGTATCTTCTCCCTCTTCAGTACATGATGTTATATAGGGCAAGTCTGATGCATATCCTGTCAATGCTTGTGTCCTGGAAGGCACTAGTGAAATATCTTCATATTAATATAACTTTTTTCTGTGAATAATAGTCCTAGAGGATGACATAATTAACAACTCAACTAAACCTTTGACCCATTTACTTGGGTTGGTAATGAAGTTATCTTTTTGGTCATTCTGTCCACTCCAACGCAAATCATCTCAGGTAACCACTCACTCTCCACGAGTCAAGCTTAAACTTTGAAAAGAGTTTGTTCCTTGACATGACATTAGAGCTATGGATTTGCAAGGTATTGGCTTCAAGTTTCCGAGCACTTAGTAAGTGCAAGTTGAGCAACATGGTCCATCTAGGACTGTCTCTACGTGTGAGCGAGGGTCGTTCTAACTGGTGTGTTAAGAAATCGGATAATATATTTAGGTTATTTTAATCTAAAAGTAAAAGCTTTGAAGCAGTTATGGTTTAACAAAAAATTAGAAAAACCGTAAGTCCTCTCTCTCTAAAAGCAAGCCATCGCACAACATTATCACATTGACTCTAACAATCCACCTACACCGGAAGCAATGACCAAAATCTCCTTATTTCTGGTTGTTCAAAACCCCAGGCACAAAAAAATTACTACCATAATAGGGAATCTAATGAAATCAGAGGGGTGGCAGTTTACTTCCATAGTAAAAGGAGCAGATACACAATTGTCAGCCTAACTTATCACACATTACCACACATGTATATGGAAGGTTTCAATGGTAACTTTCTTTCACTAACCATGGATGGTTACTATTATATATTATCTATTGGATCAAAAATAGAGGGCTAAGATTCAATGGGTAGTTGGATAATGCAATTAATGTACCTCAAAAGAATTCAAGTTATTAATTGCATTCATAAATCTAAGCCTTTTATTTTTGATCCAATGGTTAATATAAATAGTAACCATCAATGGTTAGGTAGAGAAAGTAACCGTGGAAAACTCCTCCCACATGTATACATATATATATATACATATATATACACATATACATATATTTCCACCATACATATACATCCCTAGACATTCGGCAACTCTAATTTTTCTGTTTAAAGATGATATACCTATACATCAATAGGATCCGAATTCTTGAACCTTGGCTATGCTACAGAAAGGGAAACCAATTATTTTGTTAGAAGCTGCAATAATTATACAAAATGCTTCAATAACATCTAAAAGTTCATCCTATAACGTACATTAAAGGAATCAAGGAACGCATAGATTTCAGATGCATATGATGAAACTTGCTAGCTCGCACAATCAATCAAATACAGCTTTAATTTCCATTGCTTGGCGGAGTGGTAGATGTAGAATAAAGGTATTCCACATTCTGGTGTGAGAGCTCTTTTACGTCTAAAGCTAGTGTTTGGATGCACTCAAGAGAACACCAAATTCTCCCCATATTCATCTTTTCCTTTTGTTGTGGACAAACTCATTACTCTAAAGGTTGTACTTAAAATATTTGAATGAAAACTTCATATTTAACCAAAGTAGCATTACCAAATTTGCAAGATCTTTGAATTCTCTTTCAACGCGACTGTCTGGTGCTTTCCCCAGTACAACCATTTGCCCGCCCTGCATAATATCCTAGCATTAGAACAAAAAAAACCAACTAAATCCTACTGTGAGATTTGTTGGTCAAACAGAAAGTTGAAGGAAAAAAGATAAGGAACAACAACAGCAAGCTATCTAGAAAATTCTGCATGAATAACTAACTGAATAAAAGTAGAACTCCAACTGTAACAAGCAAATTTATCTGTTGAAGACTGACTACCATACCCAATAGCCTGGTTGTCAAAAGGTCAGCTGTTCAACAATTCAAGTGGTACGTGAGTTGGGCTTGGAAGGTCTATTACTTTTACTAGTATATGGGATTATACTTGGAAGTTGAATCCGATCGGTTAGCACTATTTTTATAATTTTATATTTTTTTGATAAGTAAAGAATATATTAAAATAACGGGCGTCAAAACAGGTGACGCTGCCTATGTATACTAGGAGTATACAAACTATTCAGCACTAAAACTATTCACAAAATCCACAAAAGAATGCCCGAGAGATTGATCTGTCATAGAACACCACAAAAACAATATGCGCAAAAGACAATTTCTCAATTGATCCAGCGAAACCTCACTATTATCGAAAATTCTCCTATTCCTCTCTTTCCAAATAGTCCACCAAACACCCGCCGGAATAGCACCCCAAAGAATATTGCTCCTCCTGCGATTGGAACGTGACCAACTCAAAAGCATCCCCCGAATAGAACTGGGCATTACCCATGAGATCCTAAAAAGCCCCACTACAGTATACCATAAAGAACAAGCCACCGGACAATGCAGTAACAAGTGATTAACACTCTCTTCGTTGCCTTTGCACATGTAACACCAGTTCACATAAACCATCCCCCTTTTGCGAATGTTTTCTCCCGTAAGAATCGCCTCAGGACAAGCTTCCCAAACAAAAAATGCAACGCAACTGGGAGTAATACTTCTCCATATTCTTTTCCAAGGAAAGGGATCCCCCACTCTGTCCGACATAGCAAAAAAGTAAGATTTAACAGAAAACTTTTTGCTATTCGATGCAACCCACCTTGCCTTATCATTTCTACTCCCGTCAATCTGAAGCGAATAAAGCGAAGTGAAAAAATTTCCACAAACCTCCATCCCCCAATCTTGAAGATCCCTACGTAACAAGGGATTCCAGACCACAGACCACTCTACCCTGATCAATATGCAACACCAAACTAACATAGCAGTTTTTGTCCACCGCCAAATTGTACAACTCAGGATAGACTCTCCATAGTTCTTCTTCCCCACACCACTTTTCTTTCCAAAATCTCACTCTCGAACCATTGCCAACCTCAAAAGAAACAAACCTTTCAAACTGCGCCCACCCTTTACAAATTCCTTTCCAAACTCCTGACCCAAAAGAACCGGCGACAGTTTTAGGAAACCAAAAATGATCACCCTCTCCGTATCTACTGATTACCACACTCCTCCACAACCCATGCTCTTCCTCCATGTATCGCCAAAACCATTTACCAAGTAAAGCTGAATTGAAGCAACTTAGCTTCTTCATACCTAAACCTCCTTTCCTGATGTTCATACAAACCTTATCCCAATTAACTAAATGGATCTTATGCTCCTCCCCTTGACCTTCCCACAAGAAGTCCCTCTCCATCTTTATCATTTTATATTACGTGACACATTCAATTGCTGACCCTATGAATCCCCTGGCGAGTTTTTCTGGTTCTGCTCGGACTATAGTTTCCCGACCCCTCAGCGGAGTTTCAGTCATATCTCCTTTTCCCTAGCGAGTGAAGGAGTGGATGTTTTGATCTGGAAGGTTGAATGACAATGCTTTTCGATTTTTAGCTTTGAAATTCATTATCATGGAATTACTTGTGCAAGCAAATCAATCCTTGGGCTCAGAAGCACCCATATCATTGACATGGCTAATTGCAGTTATAGCGACCTGGGAAGTCCCCAGATAAGGATCAAGCTAGAACTTGTGGATAGTGATTAGACAAAAAGGTAGTTCCTGCTCTTTGCAACAAGCGGCTTCATGAATTTGAGGGATTAATAAAATATGATCGTACATTTGTGTAGAGATAGATAGTACATACGTAGATAAACAGTGTTCTATGAATTACTGCAGGCCGAAACTCAAGCAGATGCTTTGTACTAGTGGCTAAAGAGAGACTTGTTTAGCTCACTGCATACTACGATGCTTGGTTGATAACTTCACAATATGTATACATATATATTGTATAGAGCTAATTATGTCGTATAAATAACTAAACTTGTCATTGCATGGCTTCTTGACATAACTAACATCATATTCTAAAACAAAGTATGCTTAATTACCAAAATGGTTGGGTTGCAAATGAACTGAGCCGAGCCAAGATTTGACCGAGCCTGGCTCGGCATGTCATTTTGGGCTTACTCGAACTCGTCTAGGCTTGTTTTAAATCGAATATGCAATGCTCAAGCTCCACTCGTACTTATCTCTCAGTTCCTTGAGAAGGCTTGGCTCGTTTGTGCATAGATATGCAAAGTTTAGATAATAAGATTTCAATCATAGTAATCAAAGAAGTTTAATGCCCCTAAACCATTAAACTAAACTCAAACTTTTGTATTATTTTAATATTAAATATATAATATCTATAATTTGTAAAAGATGCAGTAAATCTATAAATACAAAATTAAAATATAATAGATAAATTAGATCAGCCATTCATGAGCCTAGTTTTGATGTTCAAGCTCCACTTGTTTAGTAAATGAGCCTAGAATGGTCTGCTCAAGCTCGTTGTTAATTGAACATAGCGGAGCCAATCCCAAGCTTGTTCATTTACAACTCGGCGAGACTGAAATCCTAAAAAAACAGTAAAGTACTTATATACCTTTCTTGAATAAAGGGTAACTGACTTTTTCCACTAACCTTAAAGAGTAATGGTCTTACCTTTTTGTTTCACTGTTGGGAATCTTTAGAATTCCAACAATTTTTAATATATTTTTTTGATAAGTAAAGAGTATATTAATAAGAACGTCAAAAAGGTGACGCATCCATAGTACACTAGAAGTATACAAAGCTCAAGAGCTTCTACCCACTAGAAATGTTATTTACAAACTCTACAAAAGTCATTTTCGAAGCCGGTGGATAGTTCGCAGCCTCTACACACCAAGAGAACAGAGTGCGAAGCAAAGAATTCTTCAAGACCGGAATAGACTTTTCCTCGTTGTCGAAAACCCGTTGGTTTCTCTCCTCCAGATCACCCAACAACGCCAAAGGGCAGCCTCCCAAATCCCGATGCACCTGTTTCGCGAAGCACCAACACCTCAACAGTGAGAAACTAAACTCGGCATCACCCAAGGCACTTTAAAAAGATTCAACATCAAACTCCACAGATCTGAAGCGACCGGGCAATGTAGAAGCAGATGGTTCATGCTCTCCTCGCTCGCCTTACACATGAAACACCTGTTCACTAAATAAATATTCCGCTTCTGAAGATTATCTACCGTTAGGATAGCTTCGTGCATAGCTTCCCATACAAAGAAGGCCACTCTCTTGGGCGCTACAGATTTCCACACTACTTTCCAAGGAAAAAAATTCGCTCACAATTCAACAGCCTCAAGTAATTAGATTTAACCGTGAATACCGACCTTAGCGCCTTCCGGATCACACTATCTTCTACCCTATCAATCTTTCGAGCCTGTAACAACTCAAGAAATCGCAGCAGCGGCTCCACCTCCCAATCATGAAAATTTCTCCGGAAAACTCCAAGTAGGTCTACCATCCTCCCTTGACATCACCGAGCTAACCGAACAACTCTTATCCCTAGTGACTTCAAACAACTCTGGAAAATCCACCTTCAGCTTCCTCTCTCCGCACCATCTATCTTCCCAAAACCTAACTGTCTCTCCACTTCCCACCTCAAAGGCAAGAAACATCTCAAAGGATCTCCACCCTTTTCTAATGCCCTTCCACACCCCCACCCCAAAAGGCAAAACAACCTCCGCCGGAAACCACGCATGATCCCCCAAACCATGCTTACTCACCACCAATCTCCTCCACAATGCCTCCCTTTCCGTGAGAAACCTCCACAGCCACTTTCCCAGCAATGCCTCATTAAACACTTTAAGATTCCTAACCCCCAACCCTCCCTCTTGCATTCTAGTACAAACCTTATCCCATTTAACCAAATGGAATTTCCGCTCCTCTGACCGACCTTCCCATAAAAAATCTCTTTCCAATTTTTCGAGTCTATTCCGGATAGAGGCAGGCATCACAAACAAAGAAAGGAAATAGGTCGGTAAATTTGAAAGAGTGTTCTTGACTAAAACCAACCTGCCCCCCGTGGAAAGCAATTGTTTCTTCCAACCTGCCAAGCGGTGCTCGAACCGCTCTATAACCGGAACCCACATAGCTTTGCTTCTGACCGGGGCACCAATGGGAAGACCAAGGTACTGATTATTAATATTGAAATGCTTATGTGGCATAAAAGAAAAAGGCACTGATTATTTTGATGTTGAGAGGAGGTGACAGTGTCCCACCTTTTTATTTACAGATGACACGCTTGTTTTTTGTGGGGCTAACACTAATCAGTTAGGTTATCTTCGGCTCGTGCTCCTATCCTTTCAAGCGGTCTCGGGCTTGAGAATTATAATCGCAAAGAGTGAGATTATTCCGGTTGGTGTGGTGGCTAATTTGTTTCCCTTGGCCAATTTTTTTGGTTGCAAGGTTGGGAGTCTCCCGACGGTTTATCTTGGCTTGCACTTAGGAGCCAAGCATAAAAGTAAAGATATGTGGATCTTGGTCATCGAGAGGTTTGAGCGGAGATTGGCAGGCTGGAAAAACAGTATCTTTCAAAGGGGGGAAGGCTAACTCTAGTGAAAAATACTCTTTCTAGTCTTCCTACCTATTTTATGTCTTTGTTTGTACTTCTGGTTTCGGTTTAGAGTAGACTTGAAAAATTGGAGAGATTTCTTGTGGGATGGGTCAACGGAGGTGCATAAGTTCCATTTGGTTAGGTGGGAGAAAGTTTGTGATAGCGTGAGGAATGGAGGCTTGGGTATTAAAAATCTTCATTTTTTCAATTTGGCTCTTTTGGGGAAGTGGCTTTGGAGATTTGTGGTGGATAGGAATGCTTGGTGGAGGAGAGTGGTGGTGAGCTTGTATGGTGAGGGTGAGCATAAGTGGTTTCCGAAGGATGTTTCTTCTTGCTATGGGGTGGGGGTTTGGAAAGGTGTCAGGAAGTATTGGGCTCAGTTTGAGAGACATATTTCTTTTGAGGTTGGCAATGGGTCCAAAGTTAGATTCTGGAAGGATAAATGGTGTGATGACATGGAGTTATGGAGATCTTTTCCAGCTTTGTTTAATTTAGCAAGTGAGAAAGATTGCTTAGTTAATTCAATATTGAGTATAGAGGATGGAAAAGTCTCATGGAGTCCCATTTTTCGGAGAGATCTTCAGGATTGGGAGATGGACTCTTGTGATCAGTTTTTTGCCAAGCTATACTCTTACTTGGTGAGTCAACGGGAGGATAAGGCGGTGTGGGTGGGCTCGAAGAGGAAAACTTTCTCGGTTAGATCCTATTATCATATTCTCTCTAACAGAAAAAGGATTGTGTTCCCTTGGAGAAGTATTTGGAGAGTGATAGCTCCCAGTATAGTTTTGTTTTTTGCATGGGAAACTACTAGAGAAGCCATCCTTACAGGTGATAATTTGCAGAGACATCAAGTGACCTATGTCAATTGGTGTTTCATGTGCAAAGGATGTGATGAAAGTGTGAACCACTTGTTGCTGCACTGCCAGATTGTGACTATGCTTTGGAATTCAATGCTTAGTCTGTTCTCTGTTGCTTGGGAGATGCCGAGATCTGTCAAAGATCTCCTTTTGAGCTGGTCTTTGTGCAAGAGGAGAAGAAGAAGGAATAGCTTTTGGCACGTAGTCCCTCTAGGTATTTGGTGGATCATATGGAGGGAAAGGAATAGAAGGGTGTTTGAGGAAGAGGAGAGGACGATGGACAAGTTGAAGGACGAGCTGCTTCGCACGTTGTTCTTTTGGGGGGTTGAGGATACTAATTCTTCCAATATGTACAACCTTTCATGTATCAATTTTGTTAATAGTCTTTCTATAGATTAGTTTGTTTGTGCATGCTTAAAGTTTGTAAAAAGGTCGCGTCTCCTGTTTAGGCGCTTTGGTATATAATACTTTACTTATCAATTTTTTTTTTGATGTTGACACAACAATTCCTTGGTCGCCAACATGTTTGAGACTTTCTAGTCCCCGGTACTAATTGCAAACTAGGGTATAACCAAATAGAAAAGCAATAGATACATTGTCCCTTTCGTTGCTTCTTTGATCCATGTGTTTGGTTAGACCAATTTGATCCATAAATTGGGGCAAGAAAGTCTTCCGCAAGTTGACTAATGAGGAATTGCTTTGCCAGCAACAAAAATAAGCAATTAGCTATTTTGGATGCTGCCATGTCAGCATCTTTCTTACGAATTTGAACAGAATACAAATATGTGCCCACAAGTGAAACGGAAGGTAAGGTCATTACCCTCTTAAATTATGAGAAAAGTTTGTTACCTTTTTTGTAACGTCTAAGCTTGTTATGTCTTTTGGTAATTAAGCCAATAAAATGAAGTAATAATTAAGATTTTACATCTACTTTGTACTTGATTATAGCAAAGCTAGCACTTCGATTCACTTCATGAGAAGGTTGACCATAACATGAGAAATGGATGATGCAGGATAAAGTTATGACATGCATATATCCAACAGAGCTACAAGCTGGAAAACAGCAGTAACATATTCGGTGATAGAGATCCAGAATCAATGATGTAAAGCCCATTTATGCAAAAGGAGTAGCAGAACTATCATGATGTACTGATGTTTGATGAGTGAGAGGATTAAGACAAAAAATGGCTAGACAGGATCCTGTAGTTTTGGATATGTTTTCATCCAATCCGAGTATCTCCGTCCAACAACAATCAGGCAGTAAAAAAATTAGTTCTTATCAAAGTACATGAGAAGATTAGAGCGCCACTCAGCAAAAATGAAGCATCAAACTTTTGTACAATTTGTTATTCATTTGCAATGTAACCAATGAGGAAAGGAACTTTTTCGAAATCTGCGTATATAGTACCATTTAGAACTTCCCACTGTATGGTGGCGTGTTGTGAAGAAAAGGCAGGTAGTAAGAAATTTCTATCCAAGTATGTTATTGCAGAGGATTTTTGTTGATTCCATACTTTTGTGGGAGCAATGGTCAGAGGTAACAGCTCATTAGTTAGTTTCAATAATGCAGCATGCACACAGAACAGAAGTTTCTGTAATCAGCAAATTAGTTCGTTGACTCCAGTGTTGAAGATTTGAGATACGCACATCCTATGCAAGGATATTACGACATCAAGAATATTACAACACCTAGATTGTAAATTGGTGAATTCTTTGGGGCAATGCGTCTCTTAAGTTACAGTGCATGAGGAATGTGAGAGGAGAGGGTGTATAAACTTCAACCAACTTACCAGTTCTTCAACACGCTTAATTGCGTGAGTAATCAGATGAAGACCTTTTTGAGCAACCAATCGAGTAATACAGACAACCAAGGGTACCCTGGCAGTCACATGGCTACTGGCGTTAACGCCTTCTGAAGCCAAACCAAGCCCCCTTTGCACATAGTGTTTGCATAACCTTTTTCCAGCAGTTTCGTAAGCTGCAAAAGATATTGTACGAAGTAACTGTTATGATTGCCATTTGTTCTATTAGTAAGTCTTAAGGGTAGTTTTGTGTTGGTAACTTTCTTATTGACCCCAAGGAGTGGGAGAGATGGCAAGGGCACTCGGGCAAAAACCTTGAGGTCCTTGGATCCAATCCCCACACAAACAAGGGGGGTCACACTTACCTATCAAAAAAAAAAAAAAAAAACTTTCTTATTAACCTAGCATATAATGTCTCCTCTGATTGTTTGTGTGCCCAAGATATCACAATTCATTAGTCACTCACTCACTCACTCTCTCTCTCTCACTCTCTCTTCCTTCCATTCCCAACTCTAAAAAGTAATGAACTATTTGGTGCTGGGGCCCCACAACCTACGCAGAAGTTATTGTAAGACAGATTCTGAGCCAACCACTGGGACTCTGCTGGGGTGCCCCAGTATTGTTAGTGCACAAGTTGAAACTCTGTTTGGTATGTGATGCACCTCGGTTTATCTTTCCACCTGCGAATGGATGACACTTGAAGGGAGTGTTACGGCTTGATACATTTTTGGGCTCTCTTTCTAACAACTTAATGAGTTGGTTAATTATGCGGATGAATTAACAAAGAACTGCATAAAAAAGTGTTTTATTTATTTTTTCTGCGGCTGCAGATTCAGCAACAAGTTACCGAAAATCAATTTCATTTTATTTATACAAATATATTAACATTTATTTGAAACTAAAACTAAGATAAATATTACCATGAAATTTGGCGGGCAAGAAAACATCTGTAGCAGGGTTCCACGTCGCAGTATCTATCCCATTTAAAATACCAGAATATCTAGAGTCGAAAAAATAGCAGACAGTTGCATAAATGGAAAACACTTGTAATTTCTCATATGCAAACATACAACCATACACAAGAAAAGAAAGAGAGATTCAGCCAGAAGGCCTACAAACAAGAGAGAAAATCTTCTAAATTTCAAATAGCACGAGTAAATGAAACAGAACAGTTAACATTTAATTAGAAGAAAAGGAACTACTATAAATCTGGAAGCGGGAACTAGAGAAGATGAAACCTACATCTTCGCAAAACCTAAATCTATGTAGAAGGTTGAGGCAATACGCCTATTTCTTTGAGAGAAAAGAATGAAGAATACCAAAAAAGCAGGGTATCTTTAGTGCTTTTATTTTAATTAGTCTTTATACAGGTGTGTCGTGCTTAGAGTCATGCTCTTACACAGGTGGTCATAAGCTCGGAAAAAGGAGGGTTGCGATTGGTAGCCTCACAGACATCGTAAAAGTTTATCAGATCACTATGAACATGAATCCAAAAAACATTTGCGTAAACCAAACTGAATGGCGAAAAAGAAATCAAGTAGCCGACCCCAAGAAATTAGGACAAAGGCTAAGTTGCGTTGAGTTGAGTTGAGTTGTACACATGCTTTACATGCATAGTTGTCAAAGTCGAGAGGCGCCAAAAAGACGATAGGTCTAAATTTGAGGCGAGAGGCGAGGCGCTAAAAAGGCGCTTACGGAAAAAATACTAAGGAAAAATACATATAAGAATATAACTTAACAAATATCAACAAAACATGTTATAAGTGAGCATAACACATGAAACTAAGTGTTGGAAAACTAGTGTTTTTAAGTGAAGTAAATTGGGGCTTTGAGGCACTAATTTATTCTAGAGTCATTTATGTAATGACTAGAGTAATTGTGGAATTATGTTCTTCTCCATGAATACATAAGAATACTATATTTATTTGTCCAATTCGGATTTCGGATGAATAAGTTATAGAGGTTTAAAGTATGGCATTGGAAGTGTTGGAAGTGGGTTATCCCACATTGGAAAAATATGAAATGTTTGAATGATTTATATACAAAGGGTCCCTTGTGTTGGGTAAACTTGTATAGAAAGAACTATCCCTCCCGCGCTCGCAGGGGCGGGGGGTGCGAATCAAGATCCAATTTGCCTTGGGCCGGCTTGCGGACACGAATGTCAGACCAAATTGTGCTATGATTAAATTTGGATTATGAACGTTTTAACCCACAAGAAGATCCGTGCTTTTACATATACTATAGATAGAACATACAAAGTTGTTCATTGTATAGATTTCAGTTCGACTTGAGCGATGAGATGAAACCTTTCTATGTGATTTACTGAAAAATGCATGGCATTTGAAAAATAGGAGAGATTAAACATCACGGTCAACCACAAATATTGAGATTAATATCATCTGCCCAACAAGAACCAAAGAAAAAGCCACATAGTAATACAATGTAGTAGGATATTCTAAATATAGTGTCATATCATCTGCCAACACAAATACTGTGTATATTACCATGCATTAAAACTCAACAAGATAGTAATGGCTCCAAAATGTAACACCTGGAAGAGCTTACTTGTCACGGTTTGCTATCAAAGTGCTTGAAAGCCATCCAGAACAGAGTGTTTCCTTAAGGTATGTTGGAGAGACTGTGCTGGAAAAGCGAAGAAGGTGGTCAATATGTTGTTAAAAAATGCTCACGGTGACAAGTATTAGCTGTAATTCAGTAAATAACCCATCACAAAGAGAAACACCTATAGAATTGTAGAAAGATAGACCTCGATCTTTTGAAATCAGAAAATCACTTTCTAATCATACTTGAGCAACATTAAAAACTTTACATAGAGTTTGAATAAGCACTAGGTGTGTGGTGGCTACAGCCTACAGGTAAATTCCTTGTTTCTTTTACTGTATTTTCTATCCCTTCAATGTCCTATCTGCAAACACTTTTCCACTTTGATCATATTTCAAACTATGATATCATTTCTCAGACTGGGTTCAGCTTATAACACATACCCTTATTACATGGGAGAAAGCAACTATAAAATGTCATCCCCCAAGATTTTCCATTTTGAAGCTGGAAATAGTAACTAGAGTATTGCATTAAAAGATGTTCAGTATAATCCAAATAAATACCCATTGGTAATTAATGTTAACTGAATACGCATCCAAATTGAGAACAGAAAACAAGAATAAAAAGGTAATGGACAGGAACATTTAGTATTCAATATATACTCTTACATGTCATCTTTTGTCTTTTGGCCAAAATGGCCTGATGCTCGCTATACAGAAGGAAGTTACACATATACCCCATAACCATTTCACATATTTAGGTTTGGTTGACAATGCTAGTCATATAAGACACAATTATCATTGGAAATCACCCACTCTATATGACTGTTAAGCATATCTATATCTCCATAATGACAGGAAAAGTTGAAATTCGGCTGCGGAGACAATTTCCTGTTCCTCCACCTGTCTTGTTTCTCTTTTCCCTTCAGATATAACAACCAAATGTTTGCAACTGCTTACAGAGGAAACTATACAAGCTTGATTTGCAGTAAAGACAAATTCTCTCAGTTTCTTGAATTTGATTTGAACCTGATATTGTAGCTCTAGTTTAATACAGACAAGGGGTGGCAATCCTGACGCAGAACTTGAAAACCCATCCAACCCGACCTGAGTAGTACCCGACCCAACCCATTAACATATATGGGTAAAAACAGATAGCCCGTCTTTACCCAATAAACTGACGGGTTTGAGCCGTGAACTGTATTGAACCCGATAACTTTCCAAGCCGTAAACAGATAACCCGTCTTCTGCTCTCAATGAGCCCTAGCTCCTTCTCGATCCCTCTCTCGCTCCTTCTCCCTCCCTCTTCCTTTTCTCGTAAATTCCTGCTCTAATCGGGATTCGTAGCTGATCCAAGGTGAATTGAGGTATCTTTTTAACCTCAATTTATGCTTGAGTTTAGATGAAGAGTCAGGTTTGGGTTTTTGAATAGATTCATCAGGCAGTTTTGATTTGCTTCTTATTTCGATAATTGTTGACTGGGCTTCGGCTCAGATTAGGGTTTTTGATTTTTTTGTGTGTTTTTATATGTTTGATTGAATTCAATTGCAACTTTACTTCAATTATTTCTTGTTCATTAGTTTGTGCTCTGCTTCCCAATAGTTATTCAGAAAGGTTTTGCAAAATTGTCTTTATGGGCTTTTGGGATTCTCAAATTCCAAACGAGAATTGTTGCAAAAAACTAATACTCCCTCCATCCGAAAATGAGTATCCATTTTTCTATCATGAAGAGCAAGGCACTCATTTTGGGTTGTTGTTTGGTTTCTGGGTTTCAAAAAAAAAAAGCTAGCAAAATAATGAGATGTTATGAAATCACCAAATAATTTCTACATTTCCACTTGTAGACATGTGATCAAATCGTTTATAGCTGAGGTTCGGAGTTGAGCGTAATATTCACGCAAGAGTGCATCCCTACTTCCTAATTAATGATGCGAATTATGGGTTACTTAGAAACTGCTTATGAAATCTAATTTTGGCAGTGAGCCCTTGTGTTGAAATCTGTAAAGCAGTTGATGTCATCTTGATCAAAACTATGAAGGCAATGAATTTTTTTGGTGGCCTATTACTACTAATGATGCCTGAAGAAAATGCCTTCTGGTAAGTTTTTTTTTTCTAGTTATCTTTGCTGTACGTGAACATGGTTTCCATTTGGTAGTTTTTAGAAAATATTGGTATCACACTCACATGTATCTTTCCTTCTTAACTGTTTCTTTTAAAATTACAAAAAGGGACAGGTCTGAAAATCGTTGTTCTTCTTTGACATGGTTAATATCATGAATTGATGAGTACTTGCATGTACCTTTACCTTTCACAAACCCATGGTGGAGAAGTGTACTTGCATGTTTCTTGTTATGTTTTTTTGAATGGAGAAGTGCATTTGGTGTGTTATGTGATTGACATGTATCTGTTAAGTTGAAAGGAAAGTTGCAGCTTTCAAAACGAAAGAGTGAGCCCTTTCTGATGGTAAATGTTGTCTTCCTTCTTCTATAGAATGAGCCTGGCGTATTCATAAACTGTAGGTCTATTTAGTTCAATGTTTTTCAAGCATAAACTGTAGGTCTTTTTTGACATGTATCTGTTAATTTTCTCCAATGTTATTGAAGCATAAACTGTAGGTCTATTTAGTTCTTGTGTATTCATAAATTTGTTGGGTTGTGTTTTTTGAATTGGGTACAGATTGAGCAGCTGGTGACCGAGAGTGAGAAATTGAGGATGAAGAAGTTGGAAGAGCTGAGCAAGAGTGTAGAAACGATACAGTAAATTATCAATAACCTCGTGACGATGCTGATGGGTAGGTAAAATTAGGTTGATGTGACGTGTTTAAGAGAGATTTTTCGTTAATGTTGCTTAATATATGGGTTTTCTTGGTTTAGTTGTATTTTATGGGTTTTATTGCTTGTTTGATTAGTTGTTGATGGGAAGTATTTGCTGATTTTAGGATATGGGGAAATACCCTGTAAAAACATGTTTGTAATTAAACATGTTGAAAACTATTTTGTATTCTTTTCTCCTTCTTTCTATCACAGTGTAACTTTCTAGTGCCCCACAATTTTTTTAAAGCACGTGGTTCGGATGTAAGATTGGCTTCTCATGCTTCTGCTGAATTGTAATTCTTTTTGGAAATAGATGGATGTTTGATGCTGTGTGTGTGTGTCGGGGGGGCTGCTAATATATTTTTTATTTTTTTTAAAAGACCCAGTCCTGACCCTACCCGACCCAATTGACCCGGTCACCATTTGGGTACTAACGGGTTTCGACCCGTTATAACCCATTACCTACACCAACCCAACCCAAAACCCACCCAATTGCCAGGCCTAGTGATAAGTAATATTGACGGTGGTGAGTAGCTCTCTCTCTTTGTTCTACAATTAGAAGGAATGAGAAGAAGGGGTGGCGTTGTTCACTTGTTCGGCAGTCTTCCAAGGTCTGGACGAACTTTTGATCTCACCCACATCGACGTACATACAATTATACAAACTCCACTTTGCCTTTTTTTTTTTTTTTTAAGTTTCTTTTTTGAGTTGGTTGGTTTGCCTGCAACCCATGGTTAGGTTGGACCAAAGAGTATTTCCAGTCTGCCCATTTTGAAAATTACCCAACACAACCCGGCCTGTTAAATTTTTTGGGTCGAAATGGGTTACCTGTTTCGGCCTAAAAAAATTAACTGGTCGGGTTAAAGCGGGTAGGACCCGTTACCCATTTCGACCCATTAAATATTTGCCATGTAAGCGCGTGTTTTTTTGGTGGAAAATACGGGTCAACCCATTTTGACCCGACCCAACTCACCCAATTGTCAGCCCTAATACAGACTGGGGTTCAAGTTTACCCCATATATGTTTGCTCCATCAATAAGTTACTCCCTCCGTCTTTAAACGAGTGTCCATTTTTAAATTTTCTTGTCCTTAAATGAGTGGCCATTTTTGTATAAGTTTACTAAATTTCACATCTGACACTTATCATGACCTAGCGTCGATGTCTAATGTTGTATGTGGATATTAAGGACATTAATGTACATATGCTAAGACAACTTCCTTAATTTAGCGAAAACTCAAAAAAGGAAACTCATTTAGGGAGTAGTATCCAAGGCTCCTCTCCTTGAATATATCTGATACCCATGATGGAAACTATCCGAAGCCTGTTGTTGGATACATACTATAAACAACCAAAACTTTAAGATGATCGTTTTTAAAACAAGCTATACAAAAAATATGTTTTAGCAGTAGACTAATCGAAAACTTATGAAGGAAGGAAGAAAAGCAGAAGATATTATCAGTTCATCTATGAGAATAAAACTGTTGGAAACTTCCATCTTACGGAGCTCCGTGCAACTTTACATTAAAAGACACCAAATCTAGCAAAAAAGAAAAGGATGTCAATCGGCTAAAATACCTTTTTCCCCCATAACCAATACTTAATGGTGCATGCATTGCTTTAAGTCAATATAACAGTATGGAGAAGTCTGCAGCCACTTACACTACTGCATTGCTGTACACAATGCCTCCTTTCAATAAACTGAGTCTCTCAGGATTATGGCCAATAGTTCGATCATCAATAGCCTGTTAATTGAAGAATTAGAAAAAAGGTTGAGACCTTAACTTTAGAGTTAAATCCTTCTCAAGAATATTTTTCTCGCAAAAGATTAAGATTGACCAAGTTAAATCCTTCAAAAGAGCGATTTCTGCCTGGCTAAGAGATTTTACTACAAGAGAAGGGAATATTCAGTTCACATTAATTATTTGTTATCCACCTCAAAAAGTTCATTGCACTGATACCACATTTTTCCATGAGTAAACAAAAATTTGATGCCAAGAAAATTTCTAAACCAATACTGCTAACCATAAAAACGATTGTTGTTCCCAACTGCTTTATCTCCTATAACTACTCAGGGTAAGCAAATAGTAATGGAAGTCTTATATACATTATGAGAAAAATATAGATACCCATGAACTCACCTTGTCAACAGTTGCATATATGGATCCATCAAGACCGGACTTACTGAGCTGTTCCTGTCTGGCAGAGGAAACAATGGTAGGTCCATAAAGATATTTTAACAAACCTAGAAATAATAAAAATTCAATTGAACAATCTTTTAAGATACTTCTTATGTTATCTGCGTCAAAATGTGTTCCTTTGCCAGTTTGTATTTTTATCTACGTTCAGTTCGCAGTTTATTAAACATAAAGAGCCTAAATGCAATTTGAGGATGTTAATAACAATCTTTGTTTTTGTGTGTTCCTAAAATTTATTGGAAACAACAAATCAGAAATAGAAGTATCCAAATTGCATGTTGGTAACCAAGATCCCTGGATTGTTGAGAGAGGGTCTAGAAGACATACCCTTCATTGATCTCATAATCAACAAGAAGCAATAAAAGGGGGAAAAGAGAAAAGGTTAAATGCATTGGACGTTATAACATATTCCCCAGAAAACAGTGTCAATGATTGTTGAATAATTCAATCCTATAACAATCAAGGTTACACTCACTAAGAAAACTAGTAAGGTAGCACAATCCTGTACAAAGTTTTACATACCATAAGATCCTGGATCTACGGAAACAAAAGTAGCAACTAAAGTAGCCTAAATAGTCTTCTTTGCATGAATATGTTTATGAGCATTGGCATATCCCCTTTCAAGTGCTATTCAACAGCCTGTTTGGAGTTAAGAATCATTTCTTGGAACGTGTGGGGTCCAATCGATTTTAACAAAAGACAAATTATCAAAAGCCTCATTAAGGAGATGGAAACCTCATGTTGTTTGTTTGCAGGAGACAAAAATGGGATTAATAGATAGAAGGGTGATTAATGATATAGGAGGAGGAAGATGGGCTGATTGGGTTTTCCTGGAGGCGGAAGGATCTGCTGGAGGCATTCTCATCATGTGGGACAAGCGGGCAGTGGTGAAAATGGCAGTAGAGAAGGGAACTTTCTCAGTGTCTTGCTGGTTGAAAATGGTAGAAAACGATAACGTATGGGTCTTTTCTGGAGTTTATGGACCTTGCTCAGAAGCTGCTCACAAATCCTTATGGCAAGAATTGAAGTCAGTTAGATTGAAATGGCAGGACCCCAGGTGTATAGGAGGGGACTTCAATGTTGTTCGATTTCCTCATGAACGATCGTGTTTAGGAAATTTTTCTCAGGCAATGGCAGACTTTAATAACTTCATAAATGAAGCAGAGCTGGTGGATCTGCATCTGCTAGGTGGAGACTTTGCTTGGTTCAGAAATGGGGGCAGAAATCAATTTTCCAGAATAGATAGGTTTCTGATTTCTTCAGACTGGGTGGATTATTTCAGCGACTCTACACAGACTTGTCTTCCTAGAGTACTGTCAGATCATGTTCCGTTATTGCTTAGCTGCGGTGGGATTTCGAGGGTCAAAACTCCGTTCAGATTTGAGAATATGTGACTGAGGTATCCAGGATTTTTGGAATGGGTGAGAGATAAAGTGGAGTTCCTACATCCTGGAAGGGAATCCTTGTGTCAAAATGGCTAAGAAGCTGAAACTTCTTAAAGATGATCTGAAAGTCTGGAACAGGGAGGTTTTCGGTAGAGTAGATGTGAATATTAAAAAAGCTATGGAAGAAATGAACAGATTAGATGAGAAAGCAGGGGGTGTGGGTTTAAACATAGATGAAGAAAAGTGTCGTTCTAATCTTAAAAGAAAGCTAGAGCATCTTCTCCTAAATGAGGAAATTTGCTGGAAACAGAAATCCATGGTCCAATGGCTTAAAGAAGGTGACAAAAATGCAAAAAATTTCCATAGAATGGCGAATGCTCATAAAGCTGCAAACCAGATCAGGAGTATTACAGTCGATGGTGTGTTTGTGGAAGAGGAGGCTATTAACAATAGCATTGTGGGGTTTTACGAGAGGCTGTATTCAGGTGATGGTGCTTGGCGTCCTAAAGTGGACGATCTGGAGTTTAAGTCTCTGGAGGCTTGGGAGTCGGCTGACCTGGAACAAGTCTTTTCAGAAGAAGAAGTATTTGCAGTGCTGCAAAGTATGGGTGGTGAAAAAGCCCCGGGCCCGGATGGATTCTCAATGGCCTTTTTTCAATATTGCTGGGAGGTAATTAAAAGTGATGTGATGAATATTTTCCAGTTCTTTCATGATAATATGAGTTTGAGAAGAGGTTTTAATGCCACCTTCATAACTTTAATCCCGAAGAAGAAAGGAGCTAGTGATTTGTGAGAGTACAGACCTATAAGTTTGGTTGGAGGTATTTATAAGCTAATATCAAAAGTGCTATCCAGAAGGTTGAAACAAGTGATGGGTCGAATTGTCTCATATTCTCAACATGCTTTCGTGAGTGATAGGCAGATTATTGATGTTTTTCTCATAGCTAATGAAGTGGTGGATTGCAGATTAAGGAGTGGGGTTCCAGGTTTGTTATGCAAGCTGGACATAGAAAAGGCGTATGACCATGTCAACTGGGATTTCAAGATGTATTTGTTAGACAGATTGTGATTTGGTCTAAAATGGAGGAAATGGATTCTTTTTTGCATATCTACAGTTCGTTTCTCGGTGCTGATGAACGGGGAACCTTCAGGTTTCTTCGGCAGTTCCAGAGGTTCGAGGCAGGGAGATCCACTTTCCCCTTTCCTGTTGATTATTGTCATAGAGACGCTAAGTAGATTCTTAGATAAGTCTGTGACGGGAGGTTTCATTAGTGGGTTTAATATAAGTTGGCATAGAGATTTGGAGGTCTCCGTGTCTCATCGTCTTTTTGCGGATGATACACTAATCTGTTGCGATGCAGATTCTTCTCAACTAGGTTACCTGCGCCTAGTTCTGTTGTGTTTTCAGATGGTCTCGGGTCTACGGATCAGTATTGCAAAAAGTGAGATTCTGCCAGTGGGAGGGGTTGAAAATGTTGAGGATTTGGCTCAGTTCTTCGGGTGTAAGGTAGGCAAGCTTCCGTCCTCTTATCTTGGGTAGTTGGGTTACCCATTGGAGCTCAGTTTAAAAACAATGCGATGTGGAATCCCATCATAGAGAGATTCGAACGTAGATTGGCTGGATGGAAAAAACAACTCCTGTCGAAAGGAGAGCATCTTACTCTAGTAAAGAGCACTTTATCCAGTATGCCCACCTACTTTATGTCCTTATTTGTGCTCCCCCAATCTGTCTGAAACATTTTAGAGAGACTGGAAAGGGATTTCCTTTGAGAAGGACATAATGAGAGTCATAAATATCATTTGGTCAAATCGGAAAAGGTTTGCTATGGTTTGAGGGAAGAAGGTCTAGGTGTTAAAAACTTGAACGTTTTTAATAAGGCTTTGCTTGGCAAGTGGCTTTGGAGATTTTGGTGGATAGAGATGGTTTGTGGAGGAAGGTGGTGGAGAGTAAATATGGGGAAGGGGATCCGCAGTGTGATATGATACTGATAAGCCATAAAAGTGTTTCCAAGAGTTCAGGGTCGATTTGATAAGTTTGGAAACTTGTAGACAAGTTTGGACGCCTAGGAAGCTGTTTGGAAACTTTACAGGGTCAAAGTGGCAAAGCAACAAAGGGGGTGACAATTTTTGGGCGCACAAATCTGCCAAATAAGCGCTCGCCTTATCCACATAAGGCGACTGCCTCCACCTAATAAAAGCTTTCGTGTTTTCTTTGTTTTACTGTTTGGGTATTTTTAGGATTTTAGTTTCCTTTTAATTCGTTTTCTTTTCATAGGAATTATTTTGTAAGCCTATATAAAGGCATTATTAAACATTGTTTATGGAGTTGATTTTATGGATAGAAAAATTGTATTCTTATTTGAGTGTCCTGGATTGGAAGCTCGGATTATAAACATTGTGGATTCGTTGTTTATAATTGAATTTGACTTATTAGTTGGAGATTCATCCCAATTGTGGCGTCATTCACAATTCCAAGGTTCGCGTCATCTTGAGGGCATTGGGTCGCGGAGTCATTCATCCTACAACCTTTCTAGGAGATTTTGAGTCCTCATCACAATCGGTCCCGTGAAATATTGAAGAGCCCGAAGATAAGGTTCCAAAGATCCTTAGCTACCGAACAATGAATGAGCAGGTGGTTAACATTTTTCTCATCTCCTTTACACACATAGCACCAATTTACGTAAGTATTATGCCTTCTTCTCAAATTATCACCAGTAAGAATGGCTTCATTGCAAGCCTCCCAAGCAAAAAATGCAACCCGGCTAGATTTCCAAACTGATATCCAAGGAAATAAAGAACCTTCTTTGTGAGACAAAGACTCATAATAAGATTTGACAAAATATCTTTTGTCTTTAGGACCCTTCCACCACACCTTATCCTCCAACTGTCTGGCAACAGTCACAGAATATAGAAAATCAAAGAAGAGCACACAAGATTCCATTTCCGAGTCATGGAAATTCCTACGAAATGAAGGGCTCCAAACCACCTTGTTATCCTCCAGGCTCCTCCAGATGTAGCACTACATTAACAAAGCAGTTCTTATCGCTAGCTATATTAAACATATCAGGAAATAATCTCCACAACTCAATGTCTCTGCACCATTTGTCTTTCCAAAATTTCACCGACGAGCTGTCATCAATCTCAAAGCGAAGGAGTCTCTCGAAAGATTCCCACCCTTTCCTAATCCCTTTCCAAACACCAACTTCGTAAGAAAAAGTAACTTTATAAACGGAGGAGAAGGAATTTAACTTGGCAAACTGCTCTTTTGTGTGTGTTGGACCATTTGGCTTGAAAGGAATAGAAAGGTTTTTTATAACAAGGAAAGGTCCTTGTCGCAGTTGAAAGACACTGTGCTGCGAACCCTCTAGACTTGGTGTTCAGAAGATGTTAATACTTCCAATTCACACCCTTATTCCTTTGTAGATTTTGTTAATAGTTTTTCCTTACATTTCTGTGTATACTCCTAGTGTACAAGGACGCGTCACCATTTTTGACGCTTTTTAATATACAATACTCTTACTTATCAAAAAAAAAAAAAACAGCCTGTTTGGAAATCATGGAATCTCAACTGGTCTGGTTCGGCTAGTCAGCATCTAGGTGGATTCTAAATACAGTTGTGAAAGGAGTTTCCATCAGTAGCACCTCTCTTGAATGAAGGTAGGTGTGAATTTACTGGGGTGAGGAACTGAGAATTAGCTCAAGATGTATGTTAGAATCACTTCTTCACGTTCTAGAAGTTGGTTATGTGGAGGGAAATATTTATTGAACGCAACAGATTCATCCTGTTTAATGCTTAATTTAGTTTCACTTTCTGAAACATCAGGTCAATAATATTGCCTAAAACCTGAGCTTCGACAAATGCAAGAACATTGAAGCAAATGCCTAACTTCAAGCAATAAATAGCTGGGAATGCACGTAGTATTATTATTTTTGATTTAACATTAAAATGTTTATGCCAACTGTGACAGAGGATTTCATATAGATGTGGCGCGAGGTATCTTACACCCTTATAGATATGGAAAAAGTATTGTTTATCATCAAATCCAATGGGGACACGTGCCCCCACTCAGTTTTGAAAAGTGGCGAGGACTTTGTATAAATTTCAACATCTATAAGGGTGCAAGATACTGTGCTCCCATTGAATTTTGATAAAGCTTGGACCTTAAAGTTTTTGTCATTCATTTCTATCTATAAAGTTTTAGAGTAATGATAGGGATCCCATATTTTTAGCCCAAATTTTCAACCCAATCTATGTGGCAAGCTATGTAATTGCACATACATCACATCACTTAACTTGTGGGTTAGTTACAGTTTGACCTAATCACATGCTTGGCACAAAGATTGGGCTAAAAAGTAGGGAACCCTATGTCACGATCGGAGCCCGGGAGTCCGACCCGCAACGCGTGCCTGCTTACTAGCCCAACAAGCACCTGGACAAACCACTCAGAAGTCAGATGTTGGTGCTAATTGGTAGTAGGTGACCCACTTATAAACCTACTATCGGATGTGGGTTTCATGGGGTATTACAATCTCCTCCACTTCAATTTTGACGTCCTCGTCAAAGCTGAACAGTTACCAAAATCGTACCCCCAAGCGATGGCAGACTCGAGAGGTGGCTCCCCCCTCATGCGGTGTAGCATTTTGGCCGCACAACACTTTGTTCTCACATTTCCGGCAAGAGTTGTTCTGATACTATTTTTCACCACCCGAGCCCGACCCACAATGCATGCTAGGTGGCCCACTTATAAGCCTACTAGGCTACTACCATTCCCACTTCTATCCGATGTGGGTTTGGTGGGGTATTACACCCTATCATTTCCAAAGTTTTAAAATATAGTTCATTCCTGATTTCCATGTAAATAGTCCACTTATGAAATATGAAATGTTCCATTTAAAGAGTTTATTTCCAAAATTATGCCTTCAAATCTCTGTTAGCATTCAACTGTCCCCTCCACATCTTGTGTATGCTCACGCATTTTGTATTATAACTACTCCAAGTATACTAAAATATCTATTAATTATTAAACTTTTCAAACGTGAACGAGATTGGATTGGAGGAACTGAGGGAGTAAACAACAAAAAGTTCCTCAAATGTCATAAGATTACATAACGAAATCATACAAAATATTACATTACAATTTGTCTCTTGCTTATTCTTTTCTTCAATTAGGGTTATCTTATTTTTCATACTCCATCGGTTTGTGAAAAACAATCCCATGTGACTTTTTGTTGATGGTCATTTGACTCTATTACTTGCCACTTTTCCCCTCGATGGTCACTCAAAAGTTTGAAAGATGGTTTGCTATGATGTGAAAATTCATCCCATCTCTTGAAGTAGTTGAATTAAACCAAAGGATAAAATTGTAAAAACCACAACAGAAGATGGTTTGCTTTAGAAAGTGAACACTTTATTGGGAACATCCCAAAAAGAAATACTGGGCTCAAATTGGAATGGAGAGAGTAGTCAAAAACATGCAAAACATATTTACTTTTGCTTCCATTACTTCTCTGCTCTGATCTGGGCAGAATCCTTTTTTTTTTGATAAGTAAGGTATATATTAAAAATCCAAAGCGGCAAATAAGGAGCCGCAGCCTATTTACACAGGAGGGAAACTCCAATAATTACAGATTACAAAAGTTCACTACAAAGTCAGCAAAAGAATTGACCTCAGACCTAACACCATCACTACACCAAAAAAACAGCAGCTGAAGCAGCTCATTCTTCAGCAACGACAACGACCTTTCCACGTTATCAAAAACTCTCCTATTCCTTTCTTTCCAAATCACCCAGCATACTCCCAAAGGAATCGTCTGCCAAATAAAATCTCTCCGTTTCCTCTTGTGCAAGGACCAACAAAGGAAGAGATCCTTAATGGATTCCGGCATGGCCCAAGACAAGTTAAAAATGTGAAAAATGTAGTCCCACAAGGCACCTGCTACCGGACAGTGAAGCAAAAGATGATCAGCACTCTCACCATTACATTTGCACATATAGCACCAGCTCACTACCACCTTCCCGCGTCTCCTAAGATTATCCCCTGTAAGAATGGCTTCGTTCACCGCTTCCCAAATAAAGAAAGCAACTCTAGCCGGAGCTTTAGACTTCCAAATAGCTTTCCAGGGAAACAGACCCCTTCCCCCAAAATCTGAACCAAAGTAGTAAGACTTAACTGAGAACATTTTGTTTTTAGCCCTATCCCAGATGACCTTGTCAACACAACTCCTATCCAGGTGCTGAGAATAAAGCAACTCAGAGAGCTGGAGGAAACTCTGCACTTCCCAATCCTGAAGAAACCTTCTAAAAACTGGATTCCAACTAATCGAACCTCCTTCGAGCGAAATAATATCACTAATCAGAACTTCTTTGTCACTCACATTGCTAAAAAGACTAGGAAAGGCTCTCCATAGCTCCACGGGACCACACCACCTATCCAACCAAAATCTGACCGAAGATCCATCTCCTACTTTGAAAGAGATATTTCTAGCGAAAGCGTCCCACCCTTTCCGGATTCCTTTCCAAACTCCCACCCCATGAGACAAGGAAACATCCTTAGGAAACCAAAGATGATTTCCTTCCCCATACTTGCTCACCACCAATCTCCTCCACAGAGCGTCCTTATCGATCAAGAATCTCCACAACCATTTACCCAACAAAGCTCTATTGAAAGCTCGGATGTTTTTAACCCCTAAGCCACCGGATTTTATACTAGAACACACTTTGGACCACTTGACTAGATGATACTTCCGATCCACCATCGAACCTTCCCATAAGAAATCCCTTTCAAATTTTTCCAATCTTCGGCTAACTGATGACGGGATGACGAACAAGGACATAAAGTAAGTAGGCATCGAAGACAACGTGCTCTTTATGAGAGTAAGGCGGCCTGCCTTTGAAGACAAACACTGCTTCTTCCAGCCTGCCAGGCGTCGTTGAAATCTTTCTAACACCGGAACCCACATATTTGAGCTCTTGAAAGCAGCTCCTAAGGGAAGACCCAAGTAGGTAGAAGGAAGGGAAGTCACCTTACAACCAAAGAAGGCAGCCAATTCCCCGATATTTTCTACATTCCCCACAGGAATAATTTCAGACTTAGAAATGTTCACTTTTAGACCCGAGACAGCCTGAAAAAAGAGTAAGACTATCCGTAAATAGCCTAACTGAGAGTCCTTCGCTTCACAGAACACAAGAGAATCATCAGCGAATAGGAGATGCGACACTGAGACAGGAACTCTACCATTCCCGACTAAGAAACCACTGATAAAACCTCCTGATATAGCTTTATCCATCATTAAGCTCAGAGCTTCCATCACTAAAATGAAGAGGAAAGGAGAAAGAGGATCTCCTTGGCGAAGGCCCCTCGAGGTTCCAAAAAAACCAGCCGGCTCTCCATCAATCATCACTGAAAATCTCACCGTAGAAATACACCAAAAAATCCATCTTCTCCACTTGTCACCAAACCCCATTCTGTTTAGAAGATACATGAGAAATTCCCAATTAACATGATCATAAGCTTTTTCAATATCCAGCTTGCAAATCAGGCCCAACTCTCCTTTCCTTAACCTGTCATCCACCGCTTCATTGGCAATAAAGGAAGCATCAATAATTTGGCGATTCCCCACGAAGGCATGTTGCGACTCCGAAATGACTTTGCCCATGACCTTCCTCAATCTAATCGAAAGCACCTTTGCAATGATTTTATAAACACTTCCAATAAGACTAATGGGTCTGTAATCTTTAATCTCAATCGCATTAGACTTTTTAGGAATCAAAGAGATGAATGAAGCATTAAGACTCTTTTCAAATACCATGTTCGAATGAAAGAACTGAAAAACCTCCATGATGTCCTTCTTCAAAATCTCCCAGCTATGCTGAAAAAATGCCATAGAGAAACCGTCAGGGCCGGGCGCTTTATCGCCATTCAAACTCCAGAGGGCTGCCCTAATGGGCAGAATCCTTACCTAGATGCTGCCGGTGTTCTTAGGCTGTCGGAGGTAAAGCAGCAGTCTCTTTTGGGCCAAGTGCTTCTTCGATGACGAGAGGTGAAAGGCACGTGCCCACTAGGCATGCGGGCAGAATATCATGGGCATGACAGGAGGCTCAGAGCCGACAGAGGTAAGTGGGTGCCTTCTTCTAAAAATTTGAATTCAAACTTTAGCAAGAAAGGACATAAGCTCAGGGGAAGGCCCAAGTAAATGGTTTGGGCCGAAGGGTGGTTATAATGAGCAAATTAGGTTTGACAGTTTAAATGGTTCAGGAGTCCAGGAAGGAGGTGTGGGGATTTTGAGTGGGCCTTTCTATTCAGTCTTAGGAGATGGTCGTAAAGCCCACTTGGAGGCTAGTAGTGAAAAGATGGTAAGCCCAGCTTATTCCATTGATGTAGAGATGAGTTTTGGCAACAATTCGGAGAGCTTCGACTGCTTCGCTCGTACAGACTTCTGTTTCTTGGACTCGCAGTTTGTTCCCGCATTTGAAAAAAATCTTTTTAGTTCAGAATCCTCTCAGGAAGGGCTCAGTGTCGATTCTAACCTTGTCAGTAGGAGTAAGACCTCTTCGGCAAACCTTAAGGGAACCACACAGAATATACTCGAAGTCAGAGAGTTCGAGTCGCAATTGGTGAACAAAGTCACGGAGGCGGACACTAGGGACGACAAAGTGGATTCGGCAGGTGAAGGCCTTACTGAAGTGGATAAAAAAGTAGAGGAGAGCACAGAAGGGGAGGAGGAGATTTTCGTGGTTCTGGAATCGGATACCAGAGCCGACAAAGGGGAAATGGCTGACGAAGGTCATAATAACGAGGATAAAATACGGGAGGAGAATTCAGAAGGGGAGGGGGTGTTTCTCGAGGAAGGTATCATTTCGGATAGAGGAACTCGAGAATGCGACAAGGAAACAGTGAGCGTGAAAGAGGTTTCGTAGAAACAGGCAGAGGCTTTGGATGAGTTACAAGACAAAGGATCAAACTGTACTCCGATATCTGTGGTTAGGCCCAACAACCTTTTTGTGGCTGATTCACAACACAGTGCAGGGGAATAGGAGGATATCTCTCATTGGGTGGAAAAAAGGGTCAAAGGCTTCGGTAGATATTTGGGGGCTTCCTGCGATGGATATGAAGAGAGAATTTTGAGCCTTATCCGGAATATCGAGAGGGGTTGGAAACAGCTGGGAGTATTAGGGAGTTAAAACAGCTGGGGCTTGATCTTTACTTTGACCAGGAGGATATGGCAGATCAAGGGGGCAGGGGTGGGTTAGGGAGGAGGTGCAAAAGTGTAGTTCAAGTATGGATTTAAAAATTATATCGTGGAACGTGAGGGGTTTGAATGATTTGTCAAAAAGAAATGTGATTTGCGCAGCGGTCAGAAGGTGGAAGCCACATGTAATTTGTTTTCAAGAAACCAAATTGGAGAAAATTGACAGGAAGTTGGTATACAGTGTGGGTGGGGGACAGCTGGACTCAATGGGAGTATTTAGCAGCAGTTGGTACAGCTGGTGGAATTTTAATTATGTGGGATAGTCAATATATTTCCAAATCAGGGATGATGATTGGCCTACACTCAATTTCATGCCTGTTTAAATTAATGTCTAGGGATTCCTCTTGGGTGTTTTCTGGGGTTTATGGGCCTTGCTCGGACATTGATAGAAGGAAGCTTTGGGAGGAGCTAAGGGCAGTATTTGATAATTGGAAAGTCCCTTGGTGTGTAGGAGGGGATTTCAATGCAGTCAGGTTCCCTCAAGAACGTTTGGGATCAAAGGTGTACTCTCAATCTATGGTCGAGTTTAATGATTTCATTAATAGTTTGGCTTGGTGGGCTTGCCTCTACCAGGGGGTCGCTTCACCTGGTTTAAAAACAGTGATGGGAATCAGAGCTCTAGGTTGGACAGATTCCTTTTGTCGGCAGATTGGGAAGAGTGCTTTGGAGACTCTTTTCAGGTGTTTCTTCAGACCACGTACCAATCTGTCTAGAATGCGGTAAGTTTAACAGAGGGAGATCTCCTTTCAGGTTTGAAAAGATGTGGCTGGTTGAATCAGGATATAAGGATTGGGTGAAGGATAGGTGGATCTCTTTCGTTGTGTCTGGAGATCCCAGTTTCAGATTTGCTAACAAATTGAGGCAACTGAAAAGGGAGCTTATCGTATGGAATAAGGATATTTTTGGGCACACAGAGGTTAAGTTGGCTGCGGCTCTTGAAGAGATCAGATATTTGGATGAAAAAGCAGGTGCAGATAATCTGTCAGACGAGGATACTCTGCTTCTTGCAACGCTCAAGTCAGAAACTGAAAAACTTCTTATCCGCAAGGAGATCAGTTGGAAGTAAAAGTCTCGCGTTCAATGGCTTAAGGAGGGGGACAAGAACACAAAGTTATTCCACAGGATAGCCAATGCACACAAGAAATTTAACCAGATTCACTCTATCAGAGTTGACCGCGTAGTTCTGGAAGAAAAGGAAGATATCATGAATGGCATTGCGGGTTTCTATAAGGAGCTTTATAAGTTTAAAAGTGATGGTTTCTTACAGCTAGAAGGGGTTCCTTTTAATTCTCTAGATTCGTCTGAAAAAGAGTCCTTAGAAAGTCCGTTCTCAGAAGAGGAGGTTCTCTCAGCGATTTGTAGTTTAAATGGAGATAAAGCCCCGGGGCCGGATGGGTTTCCACTGCTCTTCTTTCAGCAGTTTTGGGAGGTGATTAAGGATGAATTGATGGCCATTTTTCAGTTCTTCTTTGTTCATAAGAGGTTTGAAAAGAGTCTTAATGCCTCTTTTATTGCCTTGATCCCGAAGAAGGCAGGAGCAGCTGATATTAAGGACTTTTGACCTATCAGCTTAATCGGTGGTGTTTACAAAATTATTGCAAAGGTGCTAGCAAACAGGCTGAGGAAAGTCCTAGACAAAATTATTTCGGCTTCTCAACACGCGTTTGTGGGAGGCCGTCAGATTCTTGATGCAGTTTTGTTGCCAATGAGACAGTGGATGCGAGAATCAGAAGTGGAGTTCCGGGAATAATCTTCGGGTTTGCAACATAATCTACGTCAACCGGTGCTACATGTGTAAAGGAGATGAGGAGTCCACGAATCACCTGCTTATTCATTTCCCAGGGGTGAAGGTAATCTGGGACTACGTTTTTAAAATCTTCCAGGTTGCTTGGGTCATGGCTGGGTGGATCATGGATTTCATGCTCAGTTGGAATTTGTATAAGAAGCAAAGGAAGAATAGTTGCTGGGATGCAGTTCCTTTGAAAGTTTGCAGGACAGTGTGGCTTGAGAGAAACAGCAGAGCTTTTGATAATATAGAAAGCAATGTGGACAATCTTAAAGAGAGGGTTTTCAGATCCTTGTTCTTTTGGTGTCATGGGTCGACTATGTCTGCAACCGTCTCTTTTGGAGAGTTTTTGGATAGTTTATCTATAAGACTTTTGTTGTCGAAAGTTTTCTTCCGATGTAAATAGGACGTGTCACCTGTTTTGACGCTCATTTTATTTATCTTTACTTATCAAAAAAAAAAACAAAGTATAATACTCCCTCCGTTCCTAAATAATTGTCTTGCTTTCTTTTTTTGCTTTTCTTTTTTATTTGTTCCAAAAAAAATGTCTTGTTTTCTAAAAAACTATCATAGGTGATCTAATTGTAACGGGTTATAATATGAGATACCGTGACCTCCATATCTCTAACTCTACCCACCTCAAAGCCTTGAATAAAACCTCCCAAAACAGCTCGGTTCATGAGTCTACTCAGCGCCTCCATAACACAGCTTTCCTAAAAAACTATCATAGGTGATCTAATTGTAACGGGCTTTCTAACAGGTGGAGCTACTCTAAATTCCGTTTATTGTAAGAATATGAAAGGAAAAGAGGGTCTCCTTAACGTAAACCCCTCGAACTGGCAAAAAAATATGCAGGCTCTCTATTCACCAAAACTGATAATTGAACCGCTGAAATGCAAAAATAAATCCACTTCCTCTACTTTTCACCAAAACCCATTCTTTGTAGCAACAGCAAGTATAAAATGAAGTCCCTACGTGATCATACGCATTTTCAATGTCTAGTTCACACAATAGACCTGAAGTTCCCCTTCTGAATCTAGCATCAACTGCTTCAATGGCAATGCATGATGCATCGATGATCTGCCGTTCTCCAATGGAAGCTTGTTGGGACTCCGAAATTGTTTTACTAATCACCTTTCTCAGACAAAGAGCAAGTATATTATTATTATTAATATTCTATGAGCCCTTAGAGGTAAAAAGGATACTGGTGAAGCATCTACGGAAGTCCTTATATGCAGTATGCATTATCTCTCCCTCTCTCGCATAAATTGCGTCTAAATGAACACAAATCAGACTATTGAAGAACATAATTGAGTCTATGCCTTTTCCAATTTATTTTTGATAAATAAATAGCCAAGTAGGACAGACCAAGCAAAGTAGGCTAAATCTATGACGAAAAGAACTACTATAAACATTGGACTGTGGTGACTCAAAAAGCAGGATAAACCAGCAGTACCTGCACTCCCCAAAGTGCTCCATATTGTGGATTGTCAATACAATTCTTGGTTTCTACAAAGTACAATCTCACTATTACAACTTTATGGAAAAGAAACCTCCAGACAATAATCTCTGATTGATCCTTAACTAGAAAGCTGTAAAGCTTATGAAATACCTGGAGAGAGAGATGATGGTACATATCCCAGTAGAGCAGTGGTAAAGCACTTGTCTGCCATTCATGGATGTGAATGATATCAGGCTCAGTTCCAGTCACCTGCAACAAAACTGCAGTTAATTCAAAAACCACGAATTACTAATAAACTCAACATAAGTTATTCTCTGCACAATTTATGAGAACCGTAACTAAAAAGCATCTATCATTATTAGAACTTTGTTTTGAAACAGCTTCTCTTTTGACTATTTATCTGACCAGCTATAATTACAGAACTGACACGGGGAAGAGAAAATCAAGTAATGTTGGTTAAAGATGGAAAGAGAAGAGAAACCGGAGATAAATGGCTAAAAGAAAAGGAGAAAGTGGAGAAAAGTAATACTCCAATTAACTGCCCAATGAATTTTGAAGATATAACTTGAATTTGAAATAGAAATTAAAAATAACTCATAACTAATATATAGCACATACACGCGTTTGCATGACTAATAGTCATATATTATGCCTTTTACCTTATTCATACTGGAAACATAAAGGCCAAAAGCAGAAAGAGGCTCGATACTGCTTCCACTTATTTAGCTCTTAAATTAATCTGTTCCTAATAGATTATAACTTACCTTCCTTTAGAAGTTGAATGTGGAATGCATGTCCCTTCTTTTTTAAAACTTCTTAAAAAAAATAAATTTGTCTTAATGACCACAAATACAATGATAAGCATTAGATGAGGAGTCATCTCAAACTTAGATTACCATTAAAGGTTTTTACTGAGAGACACGAGAGTCAAGCTGCTCCAGCTTTAGAACAAACGACTGAGTCAATGAACAACTTAACCAGACAACAAAGATGATTCCAACCTAATAGTTTCAGAAAAGTTGAGGACTATGCAAATGCATAAAAAGATAAACAAGTTGATGACATTCAATACCTGCATCCATTCAAGGCAAGCACGGCTGAAAAACAAATATGCCTCCAGTTCATTGTAAGAACCTCCATATACATACTGCCCCTTAAAAAATTGATTCTCCGGTTCAATAAGTATCACTGGTATGCCTGAAACTGTTCCATGGTATGCATTTGTAGGGACCCAGTTTCCTTCATGATACGATTTATATGTAGATATTAGTGCCAACTCAGTGATATGATGCTTCGGGATGCACTCATAAAAAGGAAGCATGACGTTCACTTTGTGTCCACGTAACAAACATGCACGAGCTAGTCCAGTTACAACATCACCAAGACCCCCAACTTTTGCTATAGGTGCCATTTCAGCAGTCACATGAATAACATGCATAAGATCAGAATCCTTCTGTAGATTATCTGGAATCTCTGCACTGACATCCCAAGAAGGGAACTCACGCTTCCAGAACAGGATATTATCACTTGGAGAAGGCCAGTCAAGATCTTCTGATTTCAAATAGGTTGAACCTTCTGTTTTGTCAGCTCCTACCTGGAAAAATATAAAAATCTAGAGTCTCAGAAATAAGCATAAAATATGTTATAAAAGAAATTTCACAACGAGACTTCTTGAGATCATGCATCAGGGAACCATATCCTCACATAGCAACAGGTCCATCCATATATTAGATCATTTTTAATTTTGAGCTTAAGTTGATGCATTCTTGTTATAGCAACCACTATAATTTTAAAAAAATTTACCTCCGTCCCCCCAAAGAAGTCTCATTTAACAATTCAAACTTTCTACGATTGTAGCTCGCATATCAATATGATATAATATAATTCTCATCCAAAAACTGCAACCAGAACTATGACATAAATCAGAATCAAAATGCAAGATGCTTTATGACTTTCCCAACTCTCTCCAACATGTACCACAACGGCAAAGCTTTTACACCACTAAGTAAAGTAAGGTACTCTTAAGTCTTTGTCATACCAAAGAGAAATTGTGCTCTTGAGGGGTAGCGGAACCTAGCGTAATTCTTTCCATTACCCAATTATGTAAGAACTCCATGCTCTTGAGTGGATGGTATAAGCAATCTTCCCACAAGCAAAAAAATATGAACTTAGGCTATTAGAGGGAGGGCCCAACAATTATACCAAGACTTTCACTTTGCCCACAAGAACGACTCCAACTCGCGGGTGGATAGATAAATGGAACTGCATGCACCACAAACCAATAGAGTGCCAAAACTTGTGCCCTGACAATATGAGGGAAACAAATGCAAGCATGGAGACTTGCCCTGATACCATCTTCCTTTACCGTTGAAAGCTTGAGTTGTTGGAGAGAGGGCCCAATAATGTACATCAAGCCTTATTACATTGAATCCAAAAACCTAGAAAACAGGGCGAACGAGTTACAGCTGCATAGACATACTAGTACTTGAAAGTTGTTAGTGGATGCTGGCCACTAGGGCTGCCGAAGCTAAGAGTTGAAGACAAGACAACATTCAAAGGGAGAGAGAAAGAGGGCGTAGTAGATAGCTGAAGAGCAAACACAAGTATGTAATTGAAGTTGAAAAAAAAAGGTCTCTCTTGTGAGAATGGAGAATATTCTTTTGTGGTGTTTGTGTGCTGATAGGGTACACTTCTACTTTGCCAATTTTGGGGTACTGACGTTGTGGATGCTATTACATTGCCTGCTGGTTGAGACACGTTGGAGGACATCAGGTGAAAGAACAAGGCGACAAACCCTTGACTTAAGCTACCAAACCAATACTCTAAGAAAATCCAAACAGGTGCACTCGCATGGTATGGTTGCCTCAGCATAAGGATCATTGAACTCAAACACCCAGGCCATCTTAGAGGATAGAGAAGCAGTGTAGATTTCTTCAACATGTGCCGCGATGGGTTGTTCTGATATTAGGATGGAGTCTTTACAAGGATTATGAAAGCGGAGGAGTTCTTACAAGATAATTATCACTTGTCCCATGGCCAAACAGGCTGACATGCAACATTGGATATACATAACCCATGGAGCTCCATTTGGGTAATCATACCCAAGCTTCAAAGCTAGCCTTCACTTTTTGAATTTTCAAACTTTTGCAGAATTAAATCTCTGCATAGCTAAAGGAAGGAAAACAACCTAAAGCGTCCTTTCAATGTGATAGCAAATAATCTGTGCTAGACACAGATTTTGCTAAAAATGTTTCCTGAGATGGTTTAGAATAGAGCACTAAGGACTTCCATTGGAGCAATTTCTGAGATTAGGTTATTGTGTCATAGTTAGGTGACATACATCCAGAGAGCTCTATTTAGCCTTTGTAGTTGTTTCCTTCAACGTCACCATCTTGCTTTGCCTTTCAAAGAATCAAAACATCAGTATTCAGTAAATGAATTTCCACTTGACTACAGTTGAAATTGCAAGGCACTGAGGGAGCACTAACCTACTCCAATTTTTACATTCCTACATCAAATGAATCTTTTACTCTTAACAAGTTCTCAATTCAAAATTTTAAGAAGCAAGGCATAAATAATGTGATGTTTCATTCCATGCAACCTAAGAAAAGAAAAGAAAAAATAATTCAGGAGTAAAGGAGGTAGATAGGGATATTCCTTCAGAAGAGGTGTGGGTGCATTTATTAAGGGGGTTGGCTTGTACATTATATTCAAGATGTTATCTGTTTCAAAAGGGCTTTTAGATTCTATCAGCTACATTTATTCGTTTCTTTTTTCTTCTTAACCAAGTGGTTCTCATCATACCAGAGCTAGTTTACCTACACAATCATAAGCATTTATCCCTCTTTCTCTCTCTCAACTAACTTTTCACATAAACAGTCTCTCTCTATGTGAATTTGTGGCTGCAGTTGTCCATTCCCCTTTATAATGTTAACTAGTATTTGTATATGCACATGCAAACTTTGCTATGTGATGTGATCCTAGGGCCAAGGATTAGCACTCTACAAATGGAGGGGCTCAAGTGTCATGTTTGGGAAGCTAGAAGACTTTTTGGTCACAGCAAAAGGCTTGGAATCCAAACAATTCTCAAGAGGCAACTGAAAAATCTGTCCCTCGGAGTCCTCGAAGACCTTTAGTCTTATCTTTTAATCACCCAACCCTTGGAGTCCCTGAAGACCTTTAGTCATATCTTTTAATCACCCAACCCTTGGAGTCCCTGAAGACCTTTAGTCTTATCTTCTAATCACCCGGCCCTTGGAGTTCCCTAGTGCATAAATTCTGCAATTTACTTTGAGTATGTGTAGCCTATAGAGCTCGAGCCCGCCGGGCCTCACTTCCTCGCCTCATAAAACTTAAGCCCAGATCGGGCCTCCTTTGCGCATTTCGGGCCAAAAAATAAATATTAATTAAATAAAACTCACAAATTCTAATAAATGTTATTCACAAATCTTTTTAATACACAATTACAAAGCAAAAGTGCAACCAAAGCAAATATAAACAAAGGTAGTAATTTCAACAATTGAACGAAACAAAAACTAGAAAAACAATAATGTTACGACCAAAGAAAAAATAATGTGCTACTTGAAGGATATTTTTTCAAAAATTTATAACCAAATTGAAGTTCATCATATTGTCCCCAATTTTTTAATATGTGTTTTCTAAGGATAGACAAAGTTTTTCGGGTTCTAGTTTGCAAAACCATACTAACTAGCAAATGTTCATTTTTTTATTCGTGACACAATCTAGCATTTTAATTTTATTTTATTTATCAAGTTTATACTATTGAGGCTTTTATTAGCTAATACCATATAGAGATACTCAATTAAATAGATCAGTTTCGATAAAATTACTAACTACAACCATACTAAACTAGATTAGAACTTGAAAGATCAACTTCATTTATTCTTTGTAAGTGTCACTTCCATCAATTTAGAATATGAGTTTCAACCAAAAAGAACAATGATTTGGAAATAGATCATATTGTGTCTTGGAAAAAGTTCTAAATGAATGTCGATAGTTTTTTCTTTTTTAGATTTATGTTTTAGTTTTAAATTTTGTAATTAAGTTTAGTGCATAAATTCTGGCCGGGCAATTTACTTTGAGTATGTGTAGCCTAGCCTATAAGGCTTGTCTAAAACATTGTAAAAGGGATCTTGGATCAGTTATGCAAAGTGCATATTTGTTTGAGTGTTCATACACTTGTTTCACAATTGAGTTTGTGAGTTTATCCGGTTCTTGGACTAGAAACCAAACCTTGAACTTATCAATCTTTGTGAGACGGGGATTGTGGCGTTCCGTGTTCGTGGGTCGTAGGCAATCGCGTTGACGGTTCTCGTTCGCACCCTAAGGTTCCTAGTCAATTGCAAATAGTGGGTCAAGGGAGACTCTTTCTATCCTTTCTCTTATTTCGTTATTTTCGTTTGTATCGTTATTCTCGTTACTTTCATTATTCGCTATTCTAATTCCGCGTTCTTTGTTTATCATTGAGGGTCCCGTTAATCATCGAATCGATCTTGGCTACGAATCCAAACCCGGATTCACATCAATTGGTATCAGAGCCAATTGATCTTAGATGTAAGCACCCTTATAGCTTGCAATTGCTCGATTCTCGTAGTGTGATTAAGGTGGATAAACAAGTGAGTGTAACATTTAGCATTGGGAAGTACGAAGATCATGTTTTGTGTGATGTTATACCAATGCAAGGTTGGCATCTTTTACTAGGTCGTCCATGGAAATATGAAAATCGAGCTATGTACGATGTCATCACCAACAAAAGTTTCCTTGAAAGAGAGGAAAAAGAAGAGATTGAAAAAGAGAGAAAAGAAAAAGAGAGGGAAAAACAAGAGAGAGAAAAACAAGAAAGAGAAAGAGAAGAAAAAGAAAGAGAAGAAAAAGAAAAAGAAAGAGAAAAACAAGAGAGAGAATATATTAAAGAAGTGAGAGAAATACAAGAGATTGTTTTGATTGAAAGAGAGAGGAGAAAAAAAAGAATTTGAGCGAGGAAGGGCAGAGAGAGAGGAGAATGAAAGAAAGTTAAATGTGGATCAAGAAGAGTTGAAGATGATGCATGCATATGAAGACCCATTTGACTTCGATGTTCCAATTCCAAGTTTACATTGGTTCATCAAGCGGCTTATCAACAATCACTTCTTCTCAACTCAATGGGTCAACTGGATGGACCTCGCCTCAAGTGCAGATCATCAGGTTGCACGTATAGATTCGAGGACGAATCATTTTCAAGAAGAAGGGAATGATGTGAATCCTAGGACCAAGGATTAGCACTCTACAAATGGAGGGGCTTAAGCGTCATGTTTGGGAAGCTAGAAGACTTTTTGGTCGCAGCAAAAAGCTTGGAATCCAAACAATTCTCAAGAGGCAACTGAAAAATCTGTCCCTCGGAGTCCTCGAAGACCTTTAGTCTTATCTTTTAATCACCCAACCCTTGGAATCCCCTAGTGCATAAATTATGCAGTTTACTTTGAGTATGAGTAGCCTATATAAGGCTTGTCTAAAACATTGTAAAAGGGATCTTGGATCAGTTATGCAAAGTGCATATTTGTTCGAGTGTTCATACACTTGTTTCACAATTGAGTTTGTGAGTTTATCCGGTTTCTTGGATTAGAAACCAAACCTTGAACTTATTAATCTTCGTGAGTCGGGGGAATGTGGCGTTCCGTGTGTTCGTGGGTCATAGGCAATCGTGTGGACGGTTCTCGTTCGCACCCCAAGGTTCCTAGTCAATTACGACTAGTGGGTCAAGGGAGACTCTTTCTATCCTTTCTCTTCTTTCGTTATTTTCGTTTTTATCGTTATTCTCGTTACTTTCATTATTCGCTGTTCTAATTCCGCGTTCTTTGTTTATCATTGAGGGTCCCGTTAATCTTCGAATCGATCTTGGCTACGAATCCGAACCCGGATTCACATCACTATGTCTCTCCATAAAGATCCTATTTTCCGTCCACATCTCCATCTATAAGAGCTAGAAAATTTGTGGGCCCAGAAGAAAAACTCACTCACCCTATTTCACCTCCCTGTTCACTTTTCCTTCATACCAAACAAAGAATAATATCTTCGAGACTTCAAGCTTCCACTTCATGTCTCCCACTTTTCCTTCCTCCAACAAATGTAGCTCACATGCAGTCTTCCATTGCACTTATAAAAAAACAACAGTCTTTCATTGCTTTCTTTCAGGCCTTTTCACCACCAATCAGGGAACCCCTATTTGCAAATCAATTTTACGTTCTGATTTTTCCCCACGATTGATATCAAACAAATTACTCGAGGAAAATTAGTTTTATTAATCAGTCTCTAAGGGTGGTAAAATTTCAAAATAGGAACTCGTTGTAAAACAGAGCATGCAACAAATTCATGCTTGAGGAGACTAACAGTTTGGCAGGTTTATCCATCTCCCTGAGAAAATGTAGTAGGAAATTAACAACACACACACATACAGACACAAACAAAGAATCGAAAAGCAAAACTATAATCCCTCTCAGTTGCTCAGGTTTCACCATCTTTTCTTGACCCCCAACTTTCACTGCAATTCTAGTACAACTCGGATACATGAGCATAACCAATTCAATGACGATAAAGCAGCATTAGAAAGTAAATTAATTTCATAGTAAAAGATAACAGTAAATAGAAGGGTCCGACTAACATGTACACATAATAGCACAAACCCCCTATATATAGTAAATAAGGTTTGTCTAACAAATTCTAATGCCCTAGCATAATTATCGACATAAAACTTACTATTAACAGATGCTAAACAAGTGTTGTAAGGATTAAATTAAAAGGGTTGGTGATGAATGATGATTAGTTAGTATACCTGGGAATCAAGTGATTGAATTTTGAAATTGGGGAAGCTCTTTGTCTTTGAGACACTAGCATTATTACAATTGAACAGAATCTTGTTGCATTTCCCCTTTCCGTTGGCCAACGAGAAGCAATTACCAATTGAACCAACTCTTCTTATTGATGGATTAACAACCAATGCCTCCATTCTCTCTCTCTCTCTCTCACACACACACACACACACACACAGTCACTGTCACTTCGAAATGGAACAGGAGTGAATTGTAGAGTAATTCGAGATTCGAGGGAATTATTCCCCATTTCGATTTATTATTCTCGCTCAATTTCCTATCTTCGAATCCCACTTATTTACCGGGACGCTGTACAGTAATTTGTACAATATACTACATGGCATACTTTAGGCATAACTAGTTTTCAACACTAGTACTAGTACGTTAAACGCACAACATATATATTTTTAAATTAAATTATATATAAATAAAATAATTATCTCTTATTTTTGTTAAGAATACAAGGGTGTTGGGTGTTTAATTGTAATAGTCTGATGGTGTCTCTTTACATTGGATGTTTTGGGTAGTTACAGAAAAGATATTTTCCTTGTTATAGTGCTGTGATTCCTGATATAGAGCTATAATCTTAAAACATAAAAGGAATGCAATATACGGATACCCTCTCAATCTCTCTCAAATCTCTTTCTCTTTTGCTTTTCTAAAATCAACATGGTATCGGAGCAAGTCTACAATCATTATTTCCGCTGGCGATCGATGAATCTGAAGAAGTGATTCAATCAAGATATCAAGATATTTTTCCCCTTTATCTGTATCAAGCAGTTTCAATGACTTCCAACAATGGCGAGTCTTCCAATAATGGCAAATCTGAGAACAATCATGAAACCGAGCTTCGTCCAGATGAGAATGAACCTGATGAAGATGATTTCGTTGATGAGTATGACATCGAGGTATCAACACTCCAGCTTCATCCAGCACATCCATTGTTTTTACACCCTAACGATCATCCTGGTATGATTCTTATCTCACAAATTCTTACTGATACGGTTAATTTCGGTCAATGGAGGAGATCTGTTATCATAGCCTTATCAGCCAAGAATAAGCTAGGAATGATTAATGGTGTTAATAAGAAACCCCACTCTAGGTCTAAATACCTAAGCCTATGGGAGAGATGTAACCATATGATCATTTCTTGGCTATTGAATGTGGTTTCTCCTGAAATCAAATCCAGTGTAGTATATCTAGATACAACCAGGGCTATTTGGGAAGATCTAAACATTAGGTTCTCTCACAACAATCTACCAAAAGTGTTTCAAATCAGGAAAAATTTGATTGATTGTCATCAAGGCAGTATGAGTGTTTTTGCCTATTTCACTAGATTTAGAGCTCTGTGGGATGAGCTCTTAAGTCATGCTAGTATTCCTAGGTGCACCTGCAACTGTACTTGTGGACTTATTCAGAAACAAGAGGACTATGAACATGAGCAGATGTTGATCCAGTTTCTGATAGATTGGATGATTCTTTTACAATAACTAGAGGTCAGATCATGTTGATGACACCCTTACCTAGTCTAACTAAGGCTGCAAATATTTTGACTCAAGAAGAGAGTCAAAGAACTCACAAATCTGGGGGGGGACCAAATGTTGAAAACATTTCAGCAGTGTTGATGAGTAACACTAATCACAAAAATGTTAAGAACAAGATCAACAACAATACAAGTGGAGGAGGCACACAGATTCAAAGAGGAAATGGAGGGAATGCAGGAAATGGTCCAAAGAAAAAACTCTGGTGTGATTATTGTCATGGAGATACTCACTTCAAAGATAAGTGTTTCTTCTTACATGGATATCCAGAATGGCACGCCCTTCATGGAACCAAACCTGATGCTGCTAGGATGCTAAAGCACAAGACCAAAGGGGTAGTAGCTGCTAATATGTCCAATGTGGCAGGGAGGTTGCCAGATGCTGCCTTTCATGGATTCACTCAGGCTCAATGTGCCCGATTCGTCTCTTATCACCAACTACGGTTCTACATTTGAGAGTCCAGAAGCTCATATTGCAAGTAATGTTACCAGTCACTCTAGTTCTGTGCAGTCCAAATGTTTCTTCAGCAATGGTCAGAAAACTAGTGAATGGATAGTAGACACTGGGGCTACTGATCATATAATTGCATGCTTTGAACTTCTTGTTAATCCTATATATGTTGATTTGCCCATTTATCTTCCTAATGGGCATACTTCCAGGATAACACATAAAGGGTCAGTATGTCTCACTGAAGATATAATACTGCAGAATGTGTTGTATCATCCATCTTTCAAGTATAATCTATTGTCAGGAAGTAGATTAACTTCTGACAACAAGATTAATCTTGTATTTTCTGCCACCCCTTGTACTCTACAGGACCAGGATCACAGGAAGATCAAGGGGACTGGTAAAGTGGTAGATGGTCTATACAAGCTCTATTCTAGTACTAATCACACAGGTTGTACTTCAGACAAGTGTTCTTGTGAGACATCCTGCACTGCTTATGTATCTTGCTTTAGTAGTAGTCATAATATTACTTTGTGGCATTTGAGACTAGGGCATGTTCCCCTTACTTCTCTGAAACATTTGAGCCTGTGTAAAGTTGATAGTTCTTCTACAATTGCTCCTTGTGATATATGTCATTTTTCAAGACAAATAAAACAACCTTTTCCTATCAGCTCTTCTCATTCTACTTCTCTATTTGATCTTTTGCATTGTGATATTTGGGGACCTTATAGGCATAAAACCTATAATCACTGCACCTCTTTTCTCACTATTGTAGAAGACAAATCCATAACCACTTGGACTTTCTTACTTCAGTTCAAATCACAAGTGTGTTCTTATCTCACCAACTTTTTCTCTTACATTAAAAACCAGTATAATGCTACTGTGAAAGAGATTAGGTCAGATAATGGCACTGAGTTCTTTAATGAGTCGGTGACTCCCCTTCTAGACTCTCTTGGCATAGCACATCAAAGTTCCTGTGTTGCCACACCTCAACAGAATGGGAGGGCTGAGAGAAAACACAGGCACCTGCTAGAATTAGCCAGAGCTCTTAGGTTCCAAGCCAATCTACCTATTTCTTTCTGGGGTGATTGTCTGTTAACTGCCACCTACCTCATTAACAGACTTCCCAGTTCTGTTCTTCAGTTTCAAACTCCCTATGAGGTTCTTCTTGGTCACAAACCCACTTATTCTCATCTTCGAGTCTTTGGATGTCTGTGTTATGCTTCAACCTTAAGTCATAACAGGGATAAGTTTGGTCCTAGAGCCAGAAAATTCATTTTTCTGGGCTATCCTTTTGGGAAAAAAGGCTTACAAATTGTATGATCTGGACACAACATAAATCTTCTACAGTAGGGATGTGATCTTTCATGAATCTCACTTTCCTTATTCTTCCTCAGTTTCTTCTCCTCATCCTTCTTATTCCTCATTCAGTGACCCTTTGGATGAGGACTTGTTTCCCTTTATCCCATCCAGTGCTTCTACATCTGCTCCTATATCTGCTGATTCTCACACTCCAGATTCCACACCCTCTCCTTCTCCTCCAGCTTCAGCATCTTCTACCTCTCCTCCTGTTGTTCCTCCTAGACCTACGAGGACTAAGGTTCTTCCTGCAAAGTACATGGACTATACTGGATTACCATTCACTATTCCAACTTCCACTGCCTCCTGTGCTGCTAAGCATCCTCTTCATTCTGTGTATAACGTTATGTCATATGCTCATCTCTCTCCTACCTATCAGCCATTCATTGCAAATATTGATACTATTCATGAGCCTAAGACATACACTCAGGCTGTCAAGTCCCCACACTGGTGTAAGGCCATGGTCACAGAATTAGAGGCTCTTGAGAGGAATAACACTTGGATAGTTCAGGATTTACCTACTGGAAAGAAGGCTGTGGGATGTAAGTGGATCTATAAGGTCAAATACAAGCCTGATGACTCAGTTGACAAGTTTAAAGCCAGATTGGTGGCAAAGGGTTTCATACAGACAGAAGGTTTGGACTATTTTGAGACTTTTGCTCCTGTGGCCAAGATGACTACAATGAGAGTCTTATTGGCAATGGCTGCTATGAATCAGTGGCCTCTACATCAAATGGATGTCTCTAATGCCTTCTTGCTTGGGGATTTGCAAGAGGAGGTGTTCATGACCCTTCCACAAGGTTACTGTGATCCGGCACCTGTCTCAGTCTCTACCCATGTATGTAAACTGGTTAAGTCTCTCTATGGCTTGAAACAAGCCCCTAGGCAGTGGTTTCACAAACTATCTTCAGCATTGAAAGGTTTTGGCTATACTCAAGCTACTAGTGATCATACCTTGTTCACTAAAAATTCTGGCCTTACATACACTGCCCTTCTAGTCTATGTGGATGATATAGTCATCACAGGATCTTCATCCACTGCTATTGTTGAGTTGCAACAGTTTCTTCACTCTCAGTTTTCCATCAAGGACTTGGGACAACTGAAATATTTTATAGGTCTTGAATTAGCCAGAAATTCTTCAGGAATCTGTCTTCATCAATGAAAGTATGCTATGGACATTATTAAGGAAACTGGGCTCTCCCTTGCTAAGGTGTCTCCAATTCCTATCCCGACAAATCATTGTCTATCTAATGAGTTTGGAGCTTTACTGTCCAATCCAGATAAATACAAGAGGTTGGTAGGCAGGTTGATCTATCTTACCATCACAAGACCTGACATAGCTTATTCTGTACATGTCCTTAGCCAATTTTTGGCTCAGCCCAGGCAGTCTGACGTGTGTCAAATCGTCAAAATTATTTTTTCCACCTTCCTTAATAATGAGTATAAAGTAAGTCGGGATCGTATCCGCAGGGAACGTTGAAATTATTCCTTTTTAGAATTTTATCAGTAAATAATAGAACACAAATTTAGATTTTAAATTAACTAAAAATAAACTTAAAGACTAATTAACCGAAAATAAATGGTTGTAACTAAGCTATCAGATTAACACTTAATTTAATTCAATAAAATTAAATCCAGCCAATGAACCAATTTCGTCTCGCATTTTATTTCTGATCATAGATGCAAAAATATCTTGTTAGATTTCGAATAAACCGGTTATAAGTGTTGACAAACGCCTAACACTCAATCTCTCCTTACCGTATCGATAATCAAGAGACGCTCGTTAATTACCGTCTAACCGAGTTACAACCTCCGAGATGCTCGTAAGATTTAATAACTCAGTTGCATTAAGAAGAGAGAGACTCGATTCAAAGCCATGCATATTGAAACAATAACATGTAACAATGATTATCCGTTCCCGTAATACAGTCCGATTATGCTTGTGATGCCTAAAAGGTGTATTACTTGCCACTTTGTTAAGACCGAGGACAATTACGGATCAACAGTGTCAACTAGCTTTAGAATATTATGTTAATTAATATTCTGGCCATTAAACATTAATTAGACACAATAATCTTCCAACGTGTAAAACGGAGAACGAACAAATATTTGAAAACTAAACAAGAAATAACTCAATTAGACCTCACAGAAATAAAATGCTTGAGACTTAATTTCTCATTGACTGGAAGAAGAACTTTAGCTACTAAACATGATTTAAAAACAACTTACAAAAATAACAAAAGTTGTTTGTTCCCAGCAAGTAGTGAATCTCAAAGAAGATGACAAGTTCCTTACACTTCTCTCCTAACAATTGTTAGTGATTTCTCTATCTCTCCAGTTACTGTTTGAAAAACTCTTACTTCTCTGGCCGAATCCCATTTAATCTGTATAGAATTCCAGCATAAAATACCACCCTACTCTCCCACTAAAGCCACTACTCGGTAGTTTTAAAACTACCGATAACTTCCTAAAAACCACCCACTACTTCCAAATCAGGATTTTCCTTTAATACATAAACATAATCAGAAAGAAGTAACATTATTTTCTAACTGCCCAACAGATCTGCTCGAAAATTCAGCAACTTGACAACAGCTTTATCTCCGAAATTTGAACAACACATGCCCATGTGACATCCCAGATTTCCATTTGCTTGAAATCCTGCATTTTCTTCTTAACTTCCCTCTGTTTCAGCTCCCTGCACACCTACAAATATAACCATCACAAAACCAACCAAAAGTGTAATATTTACTCTAAAATAAATCATAAAATCGGCTAATTCTATCACACTTTCATGCTCCCATCAAAATTCCCCCACACCAACACGATACTTGTCCTCGAGCATCTTTAAACAAGACATAAATGCATGTTCTTTGATCTATACAGCTTATGAAGATATGATCTTACTCAAATGCAGGTATTTCAATGTGCATTACCATAGGAAAATTCAAAATTCAATCAAGGTAATGGAACTCTTTAAAATGTTTCATCTAAATTAACTAGCATGTTTCCAAAAGAATCTTCAACCTCCACATATGCATGTCTCAACCATTCTCACGGAGACACTCATTCACTCAAGTGTTTAAACAAGGATATGTAATTAAGCACTCGACTCAACACGACGGAATGCAATTACCATAAGTTTGCAAGTTGATCAAATCTCCATCACTAAGTATGAGTTTAATGCACCAATCAAAAGGTCTTTTACAGGTTGTAACGGGGCTAGGGGTTAAAAAGGTATGATATAGGGATATAAGGTGAATTAAAATGTCAAAGAAATGTAGAACTAACACATTACTCACAGCTTAATTATCACTGATTAATGTCCTGATGAAGCTCAAATCCTTAATCACAGCACTTCTGCACAACTTAAAATGGAAATTAAAATTTCTACTTCAATTCTGCTTCTCTTTCCTGAATTACTTCATTTGCTTCTTCAAACTTTTATTCTCTTTTTTTTCTTTTTTCTTCTTTCTCTTTTTTTTTTCTACAAACTCTTGGCCTGCTGCCACTACTTTTGTTCTGCTTCTTTTTTTTACAGCCACTGAATGAACTGAAGCTCTTATTTGGCACACTTCAAAAGCAGAACCACATTCAATGCCTAACTCAAAATCAAATATCTCATTTTCTTGAACCAAACAGGATATACTTTATCTAACGTCCAACTCACATACTGCATTAAGAATATGATTCACATGTAATTCCTACAATTCTTGACATTGGTAATGAAAAAGAAAGTTAAAAAGGCTCGGGTTCATTTAAATCTGGTTGAGTCAAAGAGATAGGTAAGGCTCAAAAGGGCTAACTAGGGGGTAATATTAAAAGGGTCGGATAGAAAAAAGATAGCCAAAATTGGGCAAATCCTAACTGCCTTAATCATATTGGTGCATAAACTCATTTATGTGATCTCAAAATGTATACAAAAGTGCAAGTTCTAGAATTAGCATCCGAGTGCGAGAAAACACACAAGAATAACTGAGAGCAAAATGAATGACATGCTCCATAAATGGCCCAAAATCTCACTTTAAGTGGCTAAGAATCAACACATGCATACCCAATTATTGAAGAAAATTTTTCTGAAAACATGCAATTAAATTAGAGAAGAAACATTTCAAAATACTCATCACATATCAAAAATTTTTATTTCACCATGATAATGCACATTGAAATACCAAACATCCCAACAACATCATATGTCATATCCAACAAGAATAACCCACAACCAAAAAGAAACATGCAACCAAAATCCAAAAATCCCCCCACACCTAAATTGTGCATTGTCCCCAATGCACAAACAATTACCAAAACAAAAGGGTGAGGAGAACTTCCCTCATCATGAAGACGGAGCAGGTGGAGGCGGGGGGTGGAAGCCAACAAAATCAAAATATGCCATCAACATGGCCTGAAGATGCTGCTGATTAGCATCTATGCGCTGCACAGCTGCTTGGAGCTCTCTCAAATCAGGATCAGAGGAGGAAGTTGTACCTACAGGAAGCAAAGGCTGCTCGGGTGCAGACACACCCGGTTGAGGAGGGGGATCACATTCATCAACAAATTTTAACAAACCCATGCGATATAAACATTTTATATTCAAGGGCTCACAATCACATGCAATGTTCAGATCATGTTGCTGCAAATTCAAGACACCTAAATTAACTGCTAACAGAGTAATCACAGAACCAAGACTCAACAGACGACTCTTCTTATTCAAAACCAAAACAAATTGGCTAGCCAACCAATAGCCTAAGTTAACTTTTTTCTTGTTCATCATACACCACATAAAAAATAATTCCGGCTTTGTGCAAATATTAGAACCATCTTTTCGACCCGAAAAACTATAGGCCAAATTTTTTTGGATCACCTGCAAAGCATGGTCCTTAAGAAAGATACTCTTCGAACGACTGGGATTGTACGGCTCCCGGTCGTTTGAAAGAGTATGCCACACAAGATTACAATCAAAATTAAATGGTTCATAATATTCACAAAAAGAATTGTCCCTCTCCGCGGTCGGAACAGGACCGGACAGAAATCGCAAAGCATCATTAAATGAATTTAGAGACAGACTAAAAGCTTTTCCCATTAAACGGAATCGAATCAAATGAGAAAAAGTCTCAGCAGTATTAAAGACAAAGGTGCAATAAAACTCCCTAGTCAGTTCATCAAAAGCAGGGAAATCCAACACCCAAAAATTTTCCCATCCCACATTGCGCATGAAATTTGCAACTTTTCCAGATAAATTTAAAGCATTCAAAGTAGGGAGATGAAAGCATTTACCTGCAATTATTTTACGCGCCAAAATGTCTGAACTTCGCTTGATTGACAGTCTTGTATTAAAAGTTAAACAGCTACCTCGATGCACCACTCGCTCCATCACAGCCTTTCCTTTTTGAACCCTTGGTCTCTTTCGAGCAGAATGTGGAAACAATGACATTGGCAGTGTCATTGTTTCGGTTGGTCGTTGTTGCGGGGCAAGCGGGAGTTTGGTTGTTGTTCAGGTTCCAAGGTAGGTGAAGACGGAGAGGCTTGAGATGGTTGAGTAGGCTGTTGGCGAGAAGGCCCTGCCGACCGAGATACTGGAATAGACGAGGCAGAACTCACCTTGTCAGAAGAAGTCGAAGAGTCCGGCGGCGGCGCATAAGATTCCGGCGAAGAATGCGAAGAGGCCGATGATGAGAAAGAAGTTGAAATCTCGACGGGCTCCGAAGATGCTACGGCCACTCGACAAGGCATGATAGCGAGCAAACGGCTCGAACGGCGCCGTTAAACTGAAGGTAGAGCGGCGCGTTGCTTTGGAGCCATTGAAAACAGAGGCAGACAATAATGGTGGACGAAAGCTCGGAGAAGACGAAGAATTTTGCACAGATTGATGAAGATGAAGGAGATGGCGCTCAAATCTTGATGAGAAGAGAAAGGTTAGGGCTAAAAGCCCCAAATTGAAATTTGGCCGTTTTATTTGATCGGCCTCCCCTCACTATTCATCCGCTTTGTTTCCTTCTTTGTGACCGTGACACTTAACCCCATGTAGTTTAGTCTGCACGTCCTGAAGAAAAGTTTTGCTCTCAGTATCTCATCAAAACCACTCTGTACTTTCTTCTGTACAGGCTCAAAACATGCTGCCACAAACCAAACTTAAAAGAAACATTAAGACAGCAGAAAAAATTAATTAAAACTAAGAAAATCTAGAAATTAAAATAACAATAAAAAAATAAAAATAAAAATAAAAAACCGTTGGGTTGCCTCCCAATTAGCGCCGCTATTTACTGTCTGTAGCTAGACCCAATGCCTACCCTCGACATTACTCATAAATGGGGTAGGCCAAAGTGATTTCTTCAACGGTTTCCGACACATCAAAATTTTCATAATAAGATTTCAACCGAGTACCGTTGACTTTGAAAACCTTCTGAGTATGTAAACTCTGAATTTCAAAAACTCCATTGGACAAAACACTCACAATCACATACGGACCAGTCCAACGAGACCTCAATTTTCCTGGCATCAATTTCAATCGCGAGTTGAAAAGCAACACTTTCTGTCCCACTACAAAACTTTTCCGTCGAATCAACTTATCATGAAACTTCTTAGTCCGCTCCTTGTAAAATCTTGCACTATCATAGGCCTCAAATCTCAACTCACCTAATTCCTGTAATTGCAGCTTCCTTTCAAGACCAGTGTAAAATTCATATTACACTCTTTCACTTTGCCCAATAAGCCCTATGTTCGACCGCCCAGGTAAATAGCACATTTTACCAAATACCAATCGATATGGCGACATACCAATTGGCATTTTATATGTCGTCGATAGGCCCACGCATGCATCATCAATCTCGAACTCCAATCCTTCCGATTAGGATTTATCATCTTTTCCAAAATTCCCTTGATTTCTCTGTTTGAAACCTCAGCTTGCCCATTAGTTTGCGGATGATATGTAGTTGCCACTCTATGGTGTACACCATACTTGAGCATCAATGCTTTCACACTTCGGTTGCAGAAATGAGTCCCCTGATCACTAATCACATCTCTTGGAATGCCAAACCTGCTGAATATATTAGACCTGAGAAAACTCACAACAACTTTCGAATCATTAGTCCGGGTAGCTTTCGCTTCTACCCACTTGGAAACATAATCCACCGCAAGCAATATATACAAATTACCAAAAGAACTTGGAAATGGTCCCATGAAATCCATTCCCCAAACATAAAAAATTTCGCAAATTAAAATTGGAATTTGGGGCATCTCATCTCTCAAAGTTAAATTTCCAATCCTTTGACACCTATCACAACTTTTACAGAAAACATAGGCATCTTTGAAAAGAGTTTCCCAATAAAAACCACTATCCAAAATTTTTCTTGCCGTTCGTCTCGGACCAAAATGTCCTCCACAAGCATAATTACGACAATATACTAATATGGAATGAATCTCGTCATTAGACACACACCTACGAATGACTTGATCGAGAATTCGCCAATCATCCCGTACCACTTCTTAAGATAAGGTTCATCCCATATATAGTATTTAGAGTAGCCCATCTTCTTATTTTATTCAATATTTTTGCAGCTACTCATTCCTTGTGGTAAATTCTCACGTCACCAAAAGTTAACTATATCGGCATACCAAGGTTCCTTACCTAACTTACCTTGCACCAAGAAGAGTTGTTCATCAGGAACATTTCAGAAATGGAAATGGATTCTTCTTCATGCACCAACCTGCTCAAATGATCAGCTACCGAATTATCCTTCCCCTTGCAATCCTTAATCTCCCATGTAAATTCTTGCAACAGAAGAATCCATCGTCGATCGGGCTTAGACTCCTTCTTTGCCAAAAGGTACTTGAGTCTTTGCATGATCGAGAAAACCACCACCTTTGATCCCCAAATAAGATCCGAACTTCTCAAATGCAAAGACTATGGCCAACAACTCCTTTTCCGATGTGGTGTAATTGCATTGGGCTGCATTGAGAGTTTTGAAGCATAATATATCACATGACTTTGCTTCCCTTCTCTTTGTCCAAGAAGCTGCTCCTCTTGCATAATGACTCGCATCACACATGAGTTCAAATGGGAATCCCACTTTGGTGGCTGAATGATAGGAGCTGAAGTCAGCTTCTCCTTCAACAAATCAAAAGCCTTCTTGCAATCTTCTCCGAATTCAAAAGGAACATCCTGTTGAAGCAACCTTGTTAAAGGTTGTGCGATCTTGGAGAAATCTCGAATAAATCGCCTGTAAAATCCTGCATGACCAAGTACACTACGAATATCTTTCACATTAGCAGGATAAGGCAATTTAGCAATTAAATCAACCTTAGCTTTGTCCACTTCAATTCCCCTTTCAGAAACTACATGACCTAACACTATTCCCTCTTGTACCATAAAATGACATTTCTCATAATTAATAACCAGGTTAGTGTTTATGCAATGTTTCATGACTTTAGACAAATTATCTAAACATTGATCAAATGAGTCACCATACACCGTAAAATCATCCATAAAAATCTCTATGCAATGCTCAATCATATCAGAAAAAAATACTCATCATACATCTTTGGAATGTACCAGGTGCATTACACAGACCAAAAGGCATACGGCGAAAAGCCAAGGTACCGAATGGGCACGTGAAAGTTGTTTTTCACGATCTTCAGTGCAACTAAAATCGATAATAACTTGAATAACCATCTAAAAACAGAAATATCTTTTACCTACCAACCTTTCTAACATCTGATCAATGAATGGGAGAGGAAAATGATCCTTTCGAGTGGCGGCATTTAACTTTCGAAAGTCTATGCACATTCGCCACCCATTTTGCAATCTCATTGGTACCAACTCATTCTTTTCATTCTCCACCAAGGTAAAACCTGTTTTCTTAGGAACAAGATGAACGGGACTTACCCAAGTGCTGTCAGAAATAGGAAAAATAATCCCTAAATCCAAAAGCTTCAAAATCTCCTTGAGAACAACTTCCTTCATGGGCGGATTCAATTTCCGTTGTGGATCACGAACAAGTTTGGAATCAGCTTCTAACAAAATGCGATGCATGCACATTGAAGGGCTGATTCCCTTAATGTCTGCAAGTGTCCAACCAATTGCTCCTTTGTTCTCTCTCAAGACTCTTAGCAACTTCTCTTCTTGCAACTCAGTCAAGTTATTAGCAATAATGACTGGCAAAGTTTCATTTTCACCTAAGTAGACATATTTCAAGTGTTCAGGTAACTTCTTTAATTCCAACTTAGGTGCTTGAATTGTGGAAGGAAGAATTTTTTCACTTGACGTTGGTAATGGAAGAGTCGGAAAATCAAATTTTGATGTAACCTCAGATGTGGAATAAAGAGCCATGATACTCTCTTGCATTTCAACATTGTTTTGAAAAGGTACATCCTTATCAGTCAAACTTTTCACAAGAACAACTTCCAATTTATCATCAAGAACATTAGACTCAAACTCATCTCGCACGACAGAATCAATGACACTCACATGAAAAACAGACTCTGAATCACTTGGATATTTCATGGCATCAAAAACATTAAAAGTTACCACATTGCCATCAAATTCAAGTGTCAAAGTTCCCTTATCTACATCAATTTTTGTTTTTGTTGTTTTCATGAATGGTCTCCCTAACAGAATAAGAGAAGGATGAGGAGAACACGAATCATCCATATCTATGACATAGAAATCCACCGGAAAAATTAAGTCATTCACTTTCACCAAAACATCCTCTACCACACCTTCGGGATAAGAATTAGACCTATCTGCCAATTGTATGATTACTCTTGTATCTCGCAATGGGCCTAAATTCAATTCTTTATACACAGATAAAGGCATGACATTTATGGACGCTCCTAGATCAAGCATGGCTTTTTCAACTTTTTTATTACCTATAATACAAGGAATAGTATACATACATGGGTCCTTGCATTTCTGAGGTAATTTATGTTGAATCATGGCTGAAACATTCTCACTTACCAACACTTTCTCATCTTGTCGCAACTTCATTTTTTTCGTGCACAACTCTTTAAGAAACTTGGCATACCTAGGCACTTGCTTAATAGCCTCCAAAAGAGGAATATTAATTTCTACCTTGCTAAAAGTATCCAAGATTGCTTTGTCATCTTGCTCTTTCTTTTCCCGTGCCAATCTTCCTGGAAAAGGTGGAGGAATAATTATTTTCGATTTTGAACCGATCCTCCAACTTCTTCCTTCACGAATTCTCCTTCATACACTCTCATCATTGTGGCTGCTATTTTCACCTTCTTTTTCCTCCTTTGCATTATCCTGTAACTCTTTACCACTCCTAAGAGTTACTGCACAAGCATTCTCCCGTGGATTCTTTTCAACTTGAGAAGGTAATCTACCTTGGTTCACTTCCATTTTGCTCATTGATCTGAGCCAATTGCGAGATCGATCTTCCAAGGATTTAATGCTAGCCTTAGTTTCTTTGTCGATCTTCTTGTATCAGTATACGCCAAACTTTTGATCAAAGTCTCAAGCGAAGTCCCTGGACTATTAGTAGGCTGAATCGGCTGAACAGGTGGGAATGGAGGCCGAATTTGCTGCTGTGAAAAGTTCGGGTTTCTTGTGCCATAACTCAAATTCGGATGATCGCGCCATCCCAGATTATAATTATTAGAGTACGGATCATACTTCCTTTGTTGCTGCCCTTGAAACCCGCCAACAAAGCATTTACTAATTCCTTGGGATCTTCTTGCAATGTTGGACACATATCGTCGGATGACCAACGTTTGAGCAGATGCCACATGCTTTAACTTGTTGAACTTGCCTCGAAACTAGTTTCTCCACAAATGAAGTTAGAGTATCTAGTCTACGATCAATAGAAGAAACATTTACCTCATTCACTTTACTTGGAACCTCCGATTGCCTTGTCCCGAATTGCTGAGCATTTTCAGCCATATCATTAATTAATCGCTTGGCTTCCTCCAATGTATTGTTCATGAAAGCTCCCCCACTCGCAGCATCAATCATGTTCCTATCTGCAATTAATAAACCTTCATAAAAATATTGGATTAGCAACTGATCAGAAATTTGGTGCTGAGGACAACTCGCACACAATTGTTTAAATCGCTCCCAATATTCATACAAAGTTTCTCCCACAAATTGCCTTATTCCACAAATATCTTTACGAATATTCGCTGCTCTTGAAGCAGGGAAAAATCGTTCAAGAAACTTCTTCTTCATTTCAGGCCATGTGCTTACTGCTCCCGGATGTAAATCAAACAACCAATCCTTTGCTTTGTCCGCCAATGTGAAAGGAAAAGCCCTCAATTTCATGTTATCTTCAGTCATTCCTTGCGGCCTTTGACTCGAACATGCTAGATGAAAAGCCATCAAATGCTTGTGAGGATCTTCGCCCGTCAACCCATGAAACTTAGGTAGCAGTTGGATCAGAACAGGTTTCAATTCGAATGGAGCATTTACTTCAGGAAATGTGATGCCAAGGGGCGGCTGATTCACATCAGGTGTAGCCATTTCCCTCAAGGTTCGTTGAGGATCTGCCATTTCGGCTTGGGGTTCAACCTTCTCAACTTCAATTTCCTCTTGTTCTTCCTTAACTTGCTCTACTTCTTCCAGCTCTTCGTCACTTGAATCACTTGAACTAGCCAGTTCAAATGTTGATTTCAACCCCGGCGAAGAGATATTTGCTTGCCGACTGAGCTTAGTTTGTTTTGTTAACCTTCTTGCTGTCTTCTCAATCTCCGGATCATAAATCAATTTTCCTGTACGAGAAGATCGAGGCATAAAAAGAAACAAAACAATAATAAAATTCTAACGAAGAAATAAATATCAGAACCGTTCCCCGGCAACGGCGCCAAAATTTGACGTGTCAAATCGTCAAAATTAATTTTCCTCCTTCCTTAATAATGAGTATAAAGTAAGTCGGGATCGTATCCACCGTTGAAATTATTCCTTTTAGAATTTTATTGAAATAATAGAACACAAACTTAGATTTTAAATTAACTAAAAATAAATTTAAAGACTAAAGAACAAAATACAACTTTAACTAAGCTATCAGTTAACACTTAATTTAATTCAATAAAATTAAAATCCACTGATGAACCAATTAGATCTCGTTTTATTTCTGATCATAGATGCAAAAATATCTTGTTAGATTTCAAATAAACCGGTTATAAGTGTGACAAATAACACTATCTCTCCACCGTATTGATAGCGTCTTAGTTACAATTAGGGTAACTCATTGCATTACTTGATAGATCCTAAATCCGCAAAGACGAAATTTAAGAATTCGCGAGTTAATAAATAAACATGTTAAAAATAACACCAAAAGGGTTTAAATGGTTCGAATCTTACTAATTAACTTTAATGAGAAATTCATTAAAAGTGACACCCTTAATACTAAAAAGTAAACATGTTTTAACTGACACTTAATACTAAAAAGTAACACATTTAATACTAAAAAGTGATACTCTTAATGCTAAAAAGTGACACTCTTAATTAAGTTTCTACGCCTTGTAATTTAATCATTTCATAACCATCAACTAGTATCACTTTGAATCTTGACGGAACTTTGACAAAATATTAAATGAAGCCAAAATTGAAAACACAAAAGTGACACATTTTAAAGTTATAAAAGTGACACTATAAAAGAAAATTTATTATAATTTTTATTAAAATACAAAGTAACATGACACCCTTAATTAAAAATGACACATTTAATACTAAAAAGTGACACTCTTAATCGACACATGCTAAAGAGTTAAAAAGTGACACATTTAATACTGACACATTTAATACTAAAATCTTTAAAACTAGACCGCCAAAAAAATGATATCGACGTTGATGTCGGTGGGACGAGATTTCTGTCGCTCCGCCTCTACTCTTCATTAAACGCATGAATACCTAATTCGCCACTCAATTGTTGGGAGGTCTTAAAATCTTTGTCCAAGTTAGCCTTCCGTTAGCATCAATTACCTTGGGATACTGACGGACCCTAATGAACTTTCGAAATATTGAATGACACATTTAAAGCAAAACATATTGATAAAAGTCATTTTAAGGTTGAAAGTAACACTATAAAAGGAAATTTATATAATTCTCATTAAAATACAAAGTAGCACTCTTAATACTAAAAGTGACACCTAAAAGTTACACATTTAATACTAAAAAGTGACACTCTTAATATTAAAAAGTGACACGTCACTCTTAATACTAAAAAGTGACACTCTTAATACTAAAAGTGACACTCTTAATACTAATAAGTGACACATTTAATACTAAAATTGACAAATGATTAAACTGCTGCATGAGAAATATAAGAATTTTAAGTGCAAGGGCACCGGAGATCGGAATTTCTCATTAATGAGAATTAAAACAAAATTATGCAAAAGAACAAGCAACCTTCGCTGGCCTAATTCAAGCAACGGTTCCGTCTATTGAGACAAACTTATTATTACAAATATTATCACCATGTTTAATTATTAACCCCTGAATTTCTAAATGGGGCTCCGTCTTACGGATATATATCCGTAAGACCGTCTTACAGGAGACCACCTCTAAGAAGAGAGAGACCCGATTTAAAGCCATGCATATTGAAGTAATAACATGTAACACTGATTATCTGTTCCCGTAATACGGTTCAATTATACTTGTGATGCCTAAAAGGTGTATTACTTGCCACTTTGTTAAGACCGAGGACAATTATGGATCAACAGTGTTAACTAGCTTTAGAATATTATGTTAATTAATATTCTGGCCATTAAACATTAATTAGACACAATAATCTTCCAACGTGTAAAACGGAGAACGAACAAATATTTGAAAACTAAACAAGAAATAGCTCAATTAGATCTCACAGAAATAAAAAGTTTGAGACTTAATTTCTCATTGACTGGAAGAAGAACTTTAACTACTAAACATGATTTAAAAACAACTTACAAAAATAACAAGAATTTATGTTCCCAGCAAGTTATGAACTTCAAAGAAGATGACAAGTTCCCTACACTTTTCTCCTAGCAATTGTTAGTGATTTCTCTATTTCCTAGGTTACTGTCTGATGTCTCTCCACTCTCTTGGCCGAAAATTCCCCCCTGATCAACACAGAAATCCAGCAATAAATATCACTCTACTCTCCCACTAAAGCCACTACTCGGTAGTTTTAAATCTACCGATAACTTCCTAAAACCACCCATTACTTCCAAATCAGGATTCCCTTTAATACATAAACAGAATCAGAAAGAAGTAACAATATTTTCTAAGCGCCAACAGATCTCGCTCAAAATTCAAGAACTTGACAATGCCTTCAACTTCACTCGAAATTTGAGCGACAAGACATGCCCATGTGACATTTCCGATTTCCATTTGCTTGAAATCCGCATTTTCTTCTTAACTTCCCTCTGTTTTCGACTCACCTCCCCTCGCACACCTACAAACATAACCAAAGACAAAACCAACCAAAAGTGTAATATTTATTCTAAAATAAATCATAAAATCGGCTAATTTTATCACACTTTCGTGCTCCCATCAAAATTATACCTATTGAACCTAAAGCCCAAAACAACATAATATCGGGTGGGCTTGGTCGACCCATTGGGCCAACCCTATTTTTTATAGTTTTTTTGTGCTCTACTACCAATACACAAGTTTTAATGATATTAAAGTAGTTTTTAAGATAAAATATAACATAAATAAATGCTTAAGATATGCCCAAAGGGCATATGTGAGCTTTTGCTTCTAAATAACAATAAACATATACCTTGAGGTTTCAATTGTTACGTGGAAATGGAATCGATTTTGACGGAATCCATTAGTGGTAATGAGATTATACAAAAATAGATGCAAATTGGATTCTTAAAATTAACTACAAATTTCTATTATGTTTTTTAGTAAAAAAACCAAAACAATTTGAAATGCAAAGAAAAAATTACGACAATGGGCAAAATTACCCAAAAGGTAGACAAATACTTTTTAATGACTTTTGATAATCATTATTCTTCAAGATGACCTTTTTTAGTATTCCTCTTTTTTTTTTTTTGTAAACATTTTCCTATAAGGTATGGAAAAGGATCGAAATTGAAATCTTACATTTTGTAAAACCTCAACTCTATCACTAGGTTATTCCTTAGGATTGACATCTGTTCTCTCTCTCTCTCTCTCTCTCTATATATATATATATATATATATATATATATACATGTCTATATTGCAAACTCTACAAAAAGATGGAATTAATCAATGTTTGTACTTTGAACATTATATATAACACATTGAATATTTATTTTTGTTGATTTATTGTCGATTCATTTTTTTATCTTTACATTTTAATTATTAGTTTAAATTCCATTCATTACATTTACCGTCACTAAAAAAGGTAATTTTATTTTAGATTATTGTTACATTCAAAACCTAACAAAATCTTCATTCTTTTCCAATTCAAGTGATGGTTTTGAACTATCCAACAGTAACGATGCCAAAATAAAAAGAAGCACCAAATTAAAATATTAAAAAAAAAGAAGAAGCTAATGTTATGATGGAAATAGTCAAATAAAACAACTTATAAATTTAAAACAATTCGAAAAAAAAAAAACTAAGTACTACTCCTCAGTCGACAAATTATAAATGCATTTCATTTTTTAAATCAAGTCACGATAAAATAATTGTCTACTTTGAAACTTACCTTTTTAGAACATCACTTTTACCACTTTACCCTTACTTTTTCAATCTACTTTAATTATGGGCCACATATGTATGGACATTAATGGAAACTACACATTAAACCAATATAAATAATCCAGTCAAATAGATTTTCTTAAACGGTGTGCCGGATCAAACTGGACAATAAATTAGGGACGGAGGGAGTACTACTTAGCTGAGATAATAACTAATTTATGCTCCTACATAGTCCAAAATCTCTAATTATGAAGAAGAAATCTAGTAAATGATAATCATGCAACAACGACGAACATGAACGACAAAAGTGATTTAATTAAGATCAAATAAGATCAAAGGATAAATGTCTTGTTATGATTCCACTTATTATAATACGTCTTCCTCCACAAGGATCGCGATTCCTCAAATTTTAAGACTTAATTTCAAAATTTTGATAATTCATTTTTATTCTAAATATAAGTGTTTGTTTGGTAGAGTATTTTGATTAAAACGTTGGTAAAAAATACAGTGTTTTTTTTTAAAAAGTGTTTCAATGCAGCATTTTAAAACGCTTTAATTTAGAGCGTTTTAAAAATGTGTTGCGTTTACAATTATTTTATTTATAAAAATAATGTTTTGAAATAATTTTTCAAACATGTTTACAAAAAAAAATTATATTTTGAAAATATTGCGTTTTAAAAATATTGCGTTTAAAAAAAAAACTACGTTTTCAAAATACTGCATCAGACGAGACCTTGAGAATACCAAATGTGTTATGAATTAATTATATGCAATCAATTCACTTTTGTGTACTAATCGAGGCTTAGACCATTAACAACGAGTGGTGCTTAATGAGATTTTTTGAGATTTAATGAAACAACAAGGCTCCTCAAAAATGCTTAGATAAGCATAAAGTATGTTTGGGAGCAAACAAAGCTCCTGAGCTTAAAAAAAAAACCCAAACAAACTATGTCGTTTAATACAAATGAAGCCCAAAACACCGAGTTTTGAGGAAAATGAAGCCGACAGCTTCTGTGTACTATCCTCAACAAGCAGCCATGTCCACTCATTCCATAAAGTCCAAAAAAAAAATTTCATTTGTCGCTGTTTTTGACACATTTTAAGCTATAAAATATATATATATTTTTTAAAAATTCCTGTATTAAAGTAAACATTTTTACCTACAAATAGAGACTTGGTTTGTTTCATTTGGATATCAGAAAAAATTTCTATGAATTTTTCAAATTTTTAGCCATTTTTCTATAAAAATATTAAATTAGTGGAGATAAAGATGATGGGGTATATAAAAGTGTTGGAGTTTGTGCATTATTGAAAGAATATTTTTATTAGGGAGCTTAAGTGGGGAGCTTAATGATATTTTTGTAATAAAATAGAAAAAAATGAAGCTTAAACTCCCCAAATGAGGAGCTTCGTTGTACATGTTCTTAGGAGGTAAAAAAGCAGGAATTAATTATTAGTTGGGTTTACTCTCCGAAGAGTTAATCTTGGTTTGATTTTTTGTGAACACGTAATCACTAAATGCATAGGATGGTCTTGAGAGTACGTCTTTTGTGAACACATTGGACTTGTTTGGTTGTGGATAAACAATATTATTAATTTCAGTATTATTATTGTTCTTGTTATTAATTATCATTTGTATATTGGGAGTAGTTTTGAGATTACAAATGTTAATCATAATTTTTTTAGTGAAGGTGCTAATAATATCATCCTCCCTCTTGATAGTAATAGTGATGGGATAATGATTTTATCTGAATAACTCGTGCTATTAGTCCCGACTACCTATTACGTACCAAACATTAGACAATTCGATTTATTAATCATATCTAACCTTAATCCTAACTACCAAATGACACCTTAATCTCTAAATACATAGGATGGTCTTGAGGATATGAAGAACGCGTTTCATAAATAAATTAAATTGAAGTACACACTAATTAACTCGAATTAACTATTTCATACACATAAAAAATAAAAATATTTTTTTAAAAGGTTAAAGAAAACATAGATCTTACCCCAACTCTATTGTAATGCCTTAAAAGGCTATAATTATTATATATAATAATGATGTCTTTGGTGTAGTAACTAAATGAGGTCTTTTGGTAAGGTTTGAATAACAACATTGTCTCTGAAGAAGGTTGAACACCTGACCTTTTTATTGAAAGTTGAAAAATCCAAGGTGTCACTAGTGGGATTTAAATACCCGACTTCTATGTTAAAAAAAATAAACAGTACCAGATGAGTTAAAGCTCATTTGTTGACAAAAAAAAAATAAATAAATAAATAAATAAAAGAGAGGTGAGAATGAGTCAACTTAATACATTGAGGTAGTCAATCAGTTACGTTGAACTTATCACCCTTTGCCTTTTAAGTAAGTTTGAAACAAGTTCTTTGTATTGTCTTTTTGAGTATACATATACATATGTCTCTTTCAATGACATTGCCTTGATCTCTCCCCCCTCTCCCACTCCCAACCCGGGAGATATGCCTCGTTGGATCCATGTCAAATGGTGTACCGCCCCAAAATTCCTAATCAATTTAAGATTTTAAAATTTTGGATGCATCACTATTATAAATATTAAATCATAATAGTTCTGAAATCATTTTTTAAGGACTAATAATAAAAGAAAGTCATAAAGTATTTATTACATTTCGAAAGTATAATTAAACAATTCTGTAGTCCCAAAACGGCTAAACCAAATTCTTGTACGAATAATATAAAACGAGATAATATGAAAAAAGAATCTTCAGGTCATCCTTGACGGTATCCAACTTACTTAAAACCTAGAAGGAAAAAAAAATTTGAAAGGAATGAGCGGACAATGTCCAGTAAGATCATATACAGCCCCTCCGAAATCTAGGGAAGGGTCTAATAAAAATAAAGTATTCAAAAAGGGATTAATATTCAAATGGTTCATAATTGGGAATAACACAATGAGATGATAAATTTCATATTTCATAATGTCACAAAAGAATTTGATGTAAAAGATAGAATCTGAAAGCAATTGCGAGAGATCAATCGTCGCCAAGCGTCATACCGTTGGAGACGACGACAACTTCCAGCGGATACCATGATCACATAAGCGGTCACAAGACCTCTTTTAAACAAGGATTCACAATGTACTAATAGTAACAATTTATAATGGTATATCTGGACAACCAAGCCACATGCCAGGTGGCATAATTTACAATCAAATATCAAATTCAAAATGCTACTTTACCCCAGTAGCCGATTGTTCAACTTAGTGATCATAGTACAAATTTTAAAAATAATATTCCAACGAAAATTTGGTTTCACAAAAATATCTCACTGAAAAATTTAAATATTAGTGAGATATATGTAATGAGATTTACAATTATGAATAACAAAAGAACGGATACGACGGAGTTCAAATTCAAATTCCAACTCAAAGTTGGTACAATTTCAAAGAACGGTAAATATCGAAAATTTAACGGAAGCCTATCAATTTGGAATAAAGAATTCAAATATCTAAAAGACGTATAATCTTTTACCTGTTTAGCGAGTGTACAACGAAATGAATATCACTAATTCCGGAAGAAGACTAACCGCTCTCGTCCAAATCTAAAATTCAAGGCATAATATTAATTTAGCAAATTATTTATATCGTTGTAATCTAGTAATTTAACCCAATCTTAATAATATTATCGCCTTACAAATTTGGATCAAAACCAACTTAGATACTACTGTTTACTATACTTATTATTCTCAAGTAATGCTACTTTAGCATAAAACCCATTATAATATACATATAAATCCTCCTATTGCATCCTACTATCTTTAATGCCCATTTAAGTGGTATGCATTCCAGTACTTCCTTTTTTTTTTTTTTTAAACCAGGTTGAATCCTGGGGTAGTAGTTTCGGCCCCTCATTGCTACTATCAGGAAAATCGCGGGATGTGCTCAGAAAGATCTGAGTTTGAGAACATGTCAACTAATAACACATACGAGGTCAACCTCGGAAGAAAGCAAAGTGCTTCCACCAAGTATCGAACCCACGCTGCATGCCTCCAGAATCTTATGTCCCTCTCCTTTTACCACTCGGCTATGCCCCGTGGGACCATTCCAGTACTTCCTATTTTCACCATCATGTGCACTTCAAAATTTCATAGGTCAACTTCGGCTAAAGAATTGCCATCATTCAGTTTCTCCACTTTTCTCAACTCACTTACCTTCGATTATTATTCATTCTTTTACATTTCTTACGATTATCTGAAAGCCTAGTTCTTATGATTCATCATTCGATTCTCTCTTAATTCTACGATAGAACACACATACACATTCAGTAAGATGCTTAAACCCACTATCTTTCTTTTCCTTTATTTCTTTGTGAATTTCACTATACCCACTGAACATTTCTCTCTCTCTCTCTCTCTCTCTCTCTCTCTCTTTCACTTAATTTCGACATACGGGCCCAAGCCGATCACGTGTAGAGACACGGTGGCGTCCGTGCCATTCTGAATACATATGGGGCCCAGACCCGGCGAGCAAAATGATAGAAGCGGCGAGCAGCGTAGCTCATCTTAACAGTCGGGCAAAGGCCTTGCCGTGAGCCAGGGGGCCATCTGGGACATAAATGCGTGCCCAGCGGCGAAGGCTCATCGTCAAACTGGTTGGGCATTGGCCTACTGCCGAGGCCGTAATCTCTTGGATCAACAACGAATTCGAAAACAATACATATTGAGCGGCTCGGACCAGGCCTACTCGCTGGTACATGTCAAGCGAGTGCTTGGCGGCTTGCTCGAAGACAAGTCGAAGGTTTCCATGTATAGGCGAGACACTTGCCTTATTTGTTCCTACATCTACGCGTGGCCAATTCACTATCACGCCTAAAATCAAGGGATTCTCTCCTTGATTGATTGGGTAACTATGGGCGAATCCTAGGCGAATTCAATCACCTTGGGGGCCTATAAATACCTCTCCATCCTCATTAACAAGGTACACACACTTTTCTTGAGCCTCGTTACTCGTCAATTTACCTTTTGACAATCACAGCTCGATCTTACTCTCGCTTGTAGGAGGGTTTCGGCGTGGCCACGCACTTCCACTCGGGTTGTTTGTGATCTTAACGAGGTTCAGGAGGGCGATTCAAAGCCAGATATCCTACTGACTCAAGGGCGGCCCAGGTGTGTTTTTCCGCATCGAGTTTGGTTCGGGAAGTTGAAGCGAAGTTCCAATACTTCTCTCTAGATTTTTCGGTAAAAACTCTCATTTTCTCTTCTTTTATTGCAATGGTGCGGAAAGGGTATTGAAGTACCATGCCACCGTCGTGATCAGCAGTGGCGACCACCAGTTGTGAACAATAACCCTCCACGAGGGGGCCTTAGAGCGAGTCTGAGCACTTCGAAACGAAGTGGGCTGTGGGCATGCGACACAAGGCAATGAGGTGCCATATGTGGAGGGCAAATCTCCAACATGCCGGTCAAAGCCGTGCGAGTCAGCGATGCAGGTGGTCATAAATGAGGCGTGATGCCCGCTCTCAAGATCTAAGGATCGGCTCAACGCGGTAACGTCAGGGCGACCACGTGAATGCAATCGGGACAAAACCACAAACAAACAAGGCTGGCTGGCTTTCTACAGATTCGGTAGCGAGAATACTCTGATAAGATGTATGCTGCTTAACCCGACAAGCTGCTCGCCTTGGGCCATATACCAGGTGCCGATTCTTGCGAAGCATTGGTACTGCGTTGTGCGGCGCTGTTGGCGATGACCATGCCTCCCCGGTGCCCCAGATCAAAGAGGCATGGTTTACATTCGAGAAGGGTAGAGGCAATAAAGCAGCCCCGGAATGACCATCTTTGAAAGTAGATACGCCGTCAAAATACTCACGAGGCATCATTATCGACCCGAGCACCATGCTCGAGATAAGGCATGGCTGGCCGTGAGGCCGTGAGTGCGTAAGCGGCGCGGCGGCAACACAAAACCAGCGTCACGCGAGGTCGGATCTCATGCGAGCCCACCTTACGCGCGTAATGCGTGGTGACCATTCGAGATCCCGCCCACTCTCCGAGACTAACGGTGGGCGAGGAGAAGCTTATTTGTCAGAAAAATGGAGGCCATGAAAAGGGATATGGCAAAGCAAATGGCTAGTCTAGCGGTGGCGAGCCAGGCTATGGAGCCAA
>CM028384.1:64256930-64325141 GCA_013146195.2 Codonopsis lanceolata | reverse complement strand
TTTCAATTTATAGATAATTTATTTATTAAATTATAAATTATAAATTTAAAATAATAATGTAATTATCATTTTTAAATTAATTTATATCTTAATTTTAAATTAATTATTTATACGAAATATTTAAATATGAAATATATTAAATAACGTTAAATAAATTTATTTGTTGATAAGTATAAAATAAGAATTAAGTATAAATTTAATGAGGTGACGATTGAGACCTAATTAAGAATATGTTAAGAATAGTATACAATAGGAAGATATATTTTTAAGTGAGTAAAAGAAAAAATCATCTAAAGTCATAGCTTCTTCAACATCTTCTTAATTTTGATACTTTGTTTTTAAACCATATGCATATTGGTAGTATGCCCAATTTTCTCCCACAAAATTGAAGACTATTTCAATAAAACACATAACTATTTCTCTTATTCTTGGTTTCTCTCTCTCTCTTTTGATGAACTTGTCAATAAGGTTTATGGATTTTTTGTCAATTGCATGTTTTTTCAAGTTTTTAGTAAGTATACTCTATAGCCTTTGATTTCTACTTTAAGCACGACTTTTGCAGGGGAGAGAATGAGGGAAATCAGAGATGGAGTTTGGCTAGAATCGAAGGAGGACACTAGAGTTATGATAGGCGTGACCGAGTGGGAAGAGTTTGGGATATGAGAACTTGCGAAATGGCGGAGTGGCTATGGTGGGGCTAACGGAGATTGCAACTATTACGGTGAGCCAGGAGATGTGAACTTAGGAGAAGAGAGAGGAGAGGGTGTGAGATTAGGGTTTGTACTTTTAATACATTTACTCCTTAACCAGATAATAGAAATGATATTTTTCCCTACGTGCGTGAAGACCACGTCTTTTAACGTAAATTTTCTAACGCTCGTCGGTGGTAGGGTGGAAAATAGGGGGATGTAAAGTCGATACCATTATGAGACAAACTTTACAAAGGGGTAAACTATACGATTTTGTGGATTCTTTGGGAGGAAATTGTAATTTGGCCTTATAATTATTTTTGAATTATTAAAATAATTATTTTTATTTTTATTTAAAAACATATTTTAAATATCTAAATTGTTAATTAAATCTTGAATTTATAGCCAATTCCCATTTTGTCGCCAAACAAAATGTCCAAAGTAATCTTCATGTGACATGCACATACCATTTTCCTTTACAATTTTAACGCCCATAAACGGGGGGGTGATCGGACAAATAGCTAAATAAGTTATAAAAAGAGACACCGTAGGTTGGGGTGCAATGTGAGATTTGATGTCTAATTTTGGGAGTTAATCATATTTTGGCCCCATTAAAATTAGTCCAAAATACAAATTTCCCCTAAAGTATCCACCAAATTCACTTTGGCCCACAATGTAATTTTTTAGCATTTCCATATTTCATGTCAAATTTGGTGATAAGATGTCATGTCTAGTAATGTCGTAGTGATAAATATGGTGTGAAATAATGTTTAAAATCGAGAATTTGCTCAAATCAAATCATAAATCAATGTCAAGCGGTGTCAATGAGAAATTTGTTGAAGTTGAAGCTATGCATGATGGCGGATTGAACTATGGTTTGTCTCATCATTGTCGTATACGTATGTATTGATTAAAATATAAGATTTGAAATTTTTGGTGTATGTTTGTGTATTATGTTGTATGAGGGAAAAATAGGAAATTCTTGGTGTATGCTAGTGTGTTATGTTGCACGTCTTTAATTTTTGGTGGGTTCTTATTCGTATTGCCTTGACACCTAAGTGTGATTATCGATCTTGAGTTCAATATCTATGATATGATTCCTTATATTTTATTTATTTTCTATATAATAATTTGAATAAAACATTAATACACTTTTGAGTTTTATCTCACTTAAAATTTACATACGAGGTCATTACCGAAGAAGATAGGCGTTATGGGAGAAGATGAAAAGAAGTTTCTCTTTGGGTAGTAAAACAAAGAAAGCATTGCAAAAAATGACTAAAATGTACTACGTGAAATACCATGTAATGCACATTAATGTCGATTGGTAACCTTCGTCGTGGCTAGAGGAAAACTAGAAAAGAATTATAAAATGAGAAATGAAAATGATATAAAACTTAGGTTGGGTGGTAAAGTGATGCTTTATATATACTTTGAGATAATTTCGTATTTTTAGTATAAGTATTTATACTTTGAAGTTGAAAGTTTGATTTCTCTAACATAATATATTATTTTCTATATGGAGTCATAAATTTCGAAACGACAAAAATAAAATAAAATTTCCAACAACAATGTGTTTATCTAAGATAGTAAGTTTGAATTATTTTCAATTCACACACTCATAAAAGTAAATGAATTCATGTTTGGTAATAAGAAAATAAAATGAAAATAACCAATAAAAAAACAAATTTTATAGGATAAGTTGCTATACAATGACTAAAAGTATACATTATAAATGACCGGAAAATAAAGTATCAAAATAGATAAAAGCACAACAACAAAATTTATAAGTTTCAAAAATTGTAATGATTAAAATAAAAAAAATCAATAATTAAAAGTAAACTTGAGAAAAATGAAGAAACTAACAAATTATTTTAAAAAATATTAACACCACGTGCAACGCCGTGGACCTTACTAGTTTCATAAATAGAAAGTTCCAAATAGGGGTATCTCATTAAGCCGGCTAATCTAGAAGGAAATCATTGCTTGGAGGATTATATCAATCAGTCTAAGCACATCAGGGCAGGAATGCTTTTTCCGTTCAACGAGGCTGCCAAACCTATAAAAACTATATAAATTCAAGTTCAATAAGCCAGAGAAGGCACCAGAGGTGGCATAATGAGCGAGTAGCCAAGTTGATCATTTGCTTTTGAAGAGCTAAAAGTTCTGCTTTAAGAGAGGAGGGGAATTCTTGAAGGTGTCAATTTAGGAACCTTCATCCCGTATGGGGCTAATAACTTATAAGTGTGCTCCACCATATGTGCAATAGGCATCATGACATAAATAGGAATCTTGATTCTTGGCCTGCAAACTACATGAAGTTAGAAATAAAAATTACGGCAAAATTCTGTCGGTCTCTTTTTTAAGTTTTAACCTCTTTATTCATGTTTTTCAATCGAAAAAACCACTTTTGAGCATAAAAGACTACAATACCCTTAATGAGCAGAGCCACGTTATGAATAAAGACATGATGTATCGCGGTTCACATATTTATATATTGTGGTGCAAAACTATCAACAGTCAAAAAATTATATTAACCGCGGTATATAAATATATGAACCGCAGTGCAACATTATGTGAATCGCGATATATAAATGAACAAAATATTAACAGCTATCATTAAAAGAAGCAAACTACCCGACATGTATATCAATAGTAAAAAATTAATGACAACAATCCTTCTTTCTTCTTTTTTCGTCTTTAAATATCTAATGTCATTTCTTCTCAAACTTATCTACTGTTATTTCGTCTCACTCCATATGATTTATTTAAAATTCTAGTTGTTGTTTATCATTAAGTTTCTTCTCAAGCTTTGTGATTTTCAGATGCATACAAATCTTAGATCAAAAAAACATTCACTTCTTCCTTCATCTTTATGAACTTAATGATAAAGATTTGGAAGCAACTTGATGATAAACAACCACATGGGCGCGATCTATGAAGATTTCTCACAATGAAAATTTCTCACGAGACTTCGATCTCTCCATGCCCGGACTTCATAAATTTTTGATGTATTTCGATGCATTTTAATCTGAAATTGAAAGTAAAACATATATTTTGTATGGTGGTTCACATATGTGTTTTGTATCGCGGTTCACATGTATTTTTGTATCGCGGTTCATCGGTGTTAACATTCATGATTTTGATACATAAATTAAAGTAAAATATGTATTGTGTATCGTGGTTCACTTGTTTTTCTATCACGGTTCATTTGTTTTTGTATCGCGGTTAATATTTTTGTCAAGCGGTACAACTAATTTTATGAAGAAGCGTTTATAAACAAATATATCAAAAAATTGAATACTGCTACCAAATAAGAAAATTTACCCCGTGGTATATAAACATTTAAATACAGAATTGAAGTTATATACTGCAGTGCAAAGACTAATATACTCTATTATAGTTGTTTGTTTTTGTATCACGGTTAATATATTTGTATCACGGTATATCAACATTTAATGTTGGCTCTTTATATTTAAATCAAAATAAAAGACATGTGCACTGCGATTCACATGCTAGTCACCCTTCGGCGTTCATTAAAGGTAACGTAGTTATTTCTCTCTAAAGCGTGACATTTTTCGGTTAAAAATAAAAACAACGGAGGGCGATTAAAATCTTGGAAAAGTGGGCCGACCCGCAATTTTTTCTAAAAATTATGACAAAAGAAGGGTGTAAGCCCAAAACAGTAAAAGCCCATTAGGCACTATAAATATAGAGATCCTTTCTTATTATTCACTCTCTCACTCTCTTCTCAACATACAAGGGAGGCACGCTCCCTCTTTTCTCAATCGAGACTTACTCGCACACTGGAGGGTTTTGGCGGGGAACCTCCTTGCCGACTTCATGGTGTTCCATTCTGCGATCACATAACTAGATATCCACTGAGGCGACACCACTAACCACTCACATAAGACTAGACTTTCGACACCCCTTCTCGTGGAGTGATCAATTGGTTACATTGCCTTGCCAATCGAGTTATATTCGTTTTCTTCTAATCATAGCCTCCATTGGCATCAAGGGTGAGGTTCGAAGCTTGGCCAAAATCTGCCATGAAATGGCCATGATATATCTTCATTTGAGATAGATTAGGCAGATAAAGAGAGCACATATCGAAAATCCAACATCACCCATGCCTATGGACTCGCCTTGTTTAGATGAACATGATGACACCAAAATCACCTCGGTCTGAATGATTCAAAATATATATGGATCTTTTCTTGCATCCTAAAATCCAAGTCGATGCATCACGATTCACAAATGATACATTGTGATTCAAAATTAATAATTCAGATTCAAAAAGTTGTCCAACAATGAAAAAAATTATATTCAAACATTTCATCAAACACTTTACATGCATTGTAACATAAAACACTTTGAATCTATTTTAAATCACACAAACACAAATAATGAAGGAAGAAGAAGAAGAAGAACAACAACAATATAATATGGATTAGTAAAAGAGTGTGAAGTTCAAGTGACGAAAAAACAATATGAAATAACTATTGTTCTTCCTCGCCACTCAACTCCCCATTCTCTTACCGCTTAATACATTTTTTCCATCTACGGATGAACGAGGGAGAAAAGAAGAAGAAAAATAACGCACTATTGAAACTAAATATTCATAGATGAAGAGAAAGCAAATAAGAAGTTAAGGTGGTGGATTAATCGAATCCAAAATGAAAAACACAAGTATTCTTCAATACCCCACTTATCTATTTTTTTTCTCACCATCCGTACGAATTTCAATCATAAATTCCCATTGCGAACATTTTAGAAAAGATTTTAGGAAAATAAATTTTAACGATCGAAAACCGGGGTACCATAGGGGTTTAAATGCTTAAGAAAATGTATAGGCCATGAATTTTGTCATTTATATATTACTTACCGGTTCGAGTTCGCACAAGTCACGGCCAAGTCTTCATCTTCGTCAATCTCTCAGCCTCTCCACGTTGTTACTCTCAGTCTCTCAGCCTACCCCACATCGTCTCACTGCCTCTCTCTCACCTCACCGCCGCCGATCCGACATTGTCTCTCAGACATCAACCGTCGTTCACGCGCGCTCTCTTGTTTGGCAGGTAAATTCATTGCTCGTAGGCGTAGGCGGGCACATAAACATGAGCAGCAGGTACGCAATTTGATTTTCTGCAGAAATTTATTCCTAATATGATGCTGTTCTTAATGTTTTATTTCCCAAAATTAATTACCTAAATAAAAAACGATTGTTTGATGTCTGATTTTGGGAGCTGATGAAAGTCTAATTGTTGCAATTTCTCTTCTTAATTGGAATCTGGCATTATCATTTCTAGACATACAGAGATGGACTATGATTTTGAAGCTTAGAACGACTTCAATTATTGTTGTAAATACCAACTTACATACGATTAAACTCTGAAAGGTTGTTGAAGGAGTTGATTCAACATTGTTATCATCTAGCGTTCAAACTAAGTTGTTTATCAAAACCTGATCGAGCTCTAACTGTCATATGTGAGGCTTGTTCTCTTACGATTTGGCACTGAACTACTTCATAGTTCATTATACCTATAAATATAATTATCAGCTGATGATATGTTACATAATTTTATTTGTTTTTACATGTTTAAATTGTTTGAATAGGTTGATTTCAAGACCACTTGTTTCTAATATGTGTCGGTCAAACTTGCTGTGGAGGACATTCTGCAACGATGCACCACTAAAATCAACTGGGTCTAACTCTAGGCCAACTAGCAATGTAATATCTTTTACCTATCCTTTATGCTGCAGCTGCTATCTATCTCTTACACACTATCCCTTCCCCCCACCCCTTTTAATTGATTATGCTGCCAATTCATACATACTTTTAGACCTTCAATTTGAAGTTTGTATAAATTATTTGACTTTTGTCTCCTGATCAGAATTTAATAGGGAAAATTAGTGGAGAAAGATAATTAGGATCTATTGCCATTTGTGAGGTAGCCTCAAAATTCTGCCAGCTGCCCCAATAATTATATCTTACATTCATCATCACCTAAACTTTCACCGTCTTAACACTAGTATTTTCTGTTTCTCTCATTCTATTGTGCGACTAATTTCTTATATGTATACCTGTCTAAAATCATAAATATACATTAATATCTCTCAGGTCCAAGGGACATAATAAAACCAATTGAGCATGGTTTTCATAATTCATTTAGTTGTACGAGGGTTTCACCTCAGACTGGAATGTATAACTGAAGTCAAGAACTACGTACAACTCATATTTAGAGTTTCAATTAATTCTTCTTTTATTATTGGATTAATATAATGTTTGGTCTGGGCGTATGAAAATCGATGTTTTGGTCACCGAGACAAAAAACAATAAATTTGGTCACTGGACATGTATTTTGGACCAATTTGCCCCCTTCCACCGTTATAATTTGGTCCACGGGAGGGGGCAAATTGGTGTCCAAGTCATGTTTGTCAGGGCCATTGATTTTCAACATGTCCAGGGACCAAATTATTATTTAATTCTTTATTATTCAATCTTTTCCCATTCTATGCCAGATGCGATGAACATATCTTTCAGCCACATATTTCTTACTTAACCTACATAATATTATGAATATTGCCAGTTAGTTTTTCTTTCAAAGAGTTGTCCAAGTAAATTAGATCGGATTTTCCTAGTTATTAAAAATAAAAGGCCAAGAGTTATCAATGCAATTAATAGTTTGTATTTTTATTGAGGTGAATTACATCAATAAGACCAATAAGCTTGCTGTGCACCAGCTAGCGGAAGCGATTGAACAAACAATTAAGTAATAGCCAAAAAATTGAAGAAGAAGAGAGAGAGAGAGATTGAGGTCAACAGAGTCTTGAAATTTTATTACGACCAACATTTTCACGTTTTAGTGTTACAACAATATATATGATACAATATCAAACCTTAAATATATCAAATAAGGAAACCTAGAAAACTAGAAATGTAGTCGAGATTAACTGCGTGCTTGATGGCTTTGCGAGTGCACCCAAAACTCGAACATACTTCAATCTTGAGTTGCCGCACGCGCCCACATCGAACCTTCTACGTGCACGCTTCTAAAGCTTCGTGCTCGCTCCCAAAGCTCTTGCACCTACGTGGCCAATTCCTGTACCTTTTGTTTTCTTCCGCGCTCGCAGCCAATCTATCCACGCAAGCCCATGTATGGACTCGCTGTAGAAACTAATAAAGTTTAGGAATAACGACATAGCCTTTCCATTGATTGAATGATCACCTATTTATATGAAGAGTTACAATTAGGGTTACACTTGGAGTAGGGTACAAGAAACTTATACAAAGAAGGTAACATAATAAGGAAAGAACAATAAATGTAATTACCACTAACTAATAATTACAAATAAATAAGAATAAATAATAAATATATTATTCTCTAATATGCGCCCGCAAGATGGACGTTCGATAGGAGAGACCAATCTTGTGAAGTAATTGATGAAACCACTGGCGAGCAAGAGGCTTGGTCAAGACATCGGCCAACTGATCGGCCGAGGAGACATGACAAACTCACATAAGCCCATCCAGAACTTGTTGCCTGATGAAATGAAAGTCCAGGGCCACATGCTTCATGCGAGTATGAAAAACCAGGTTTGAGCAGAGACTTGTGGCGCCCACATTGTCTCAGTAAATGACTGGTTTAGTCGAGGAGGTTAGACCGAGTTCACCAAGAAGAGACACAATCCACCGGACTTTAGCCGTAGTGGCAGCCACTGCCTGGTATTCAACTTCAGTCGAGGAGCGAGCAATAGTGCATTGTTTCTTGGAGCTCCAAGAGATCGGGTTGCTTCCAAGATAGACAATGTAGGCACTGGTCGATGTGTAGTCATCCTTATTGCCAGCTCAGTCAGCAACAATGAAGGCATGGAGAGTAGGAGGAGACTGGCGAAAAAGGAGGATACTCACATCAATAGAGCCATAGAGATACCGAAGAACTCGCTTCACCGCATTCCATTACTCAATGGTCGACCTATACATGAATTGAGAGAGTTTGTTGACAATGAAGGCAACATCAGGCCGAGTAAGAGACATATATTGAAGACTCCTGACCATTGCTCAAAATTCTATCGGATCTATGAGAGTAGTGCCTGTATGAAGAGTCAAGGTAGGCGAGGTAGAAAGGGGCGTATCTATTGGGCTAGCATCGGTCATGCCTGTGCGAGTAAGGAGATCAGTACTGTACACGCTCTGGGAGAGCAGAAGACCACTTGGACGCTTAACAGCTTCAACCCCAAGAAAATAGTGAAGGTCACCAAGGTCTTTGAGCGAGAAGCGATTAGCGAGCAGAGATATGAAAGTCTAAATTGCAGCAGGCTGGTTCCAGTGATGATGATGTCATCCACATAGACAAAGAGATAGATGATGTTTCCTGTAGTACGAAGGATGAATAGTGATGTGTCGACCACCGAGTTTTTGAAGCCGGAGGCAAGTAGAAACTGATGCAGCTCATTGTACCACGCTCGGGGAGCCTACTTCAGACCACTAATAGCCTTGTGTAGCCGACACACATGTTGAGGTTTGTCCTTGTTTGTGAAACCAGGTGGTTGAGCCATGAATACCTCCTCGGATAGATTGCCTTGAAGAAATGCATTGTTCACATCCAATTGGCGAAGATATCATCCTTGACAAACGACCAGTGAGAGAACAAGGCGAACAGTGATCGGTTTGACCGCCGGGCTGAAAGTCTCGTGATAGTCAACCCCTGGTCGCTGGTGAAATCCCTTGGCCACTAGGCGAGTTTTGTAGCGGTCAATAGTACTATCGGCATGTCATTTGATGCGAAAGATCCATTTACAACCAACAATATTTCAAGCATCTGTCGCGGGAACCAAAGCCCAAGCACCGTTACGAGAAGGCATTATACTCTTTGGACATGGCCTAGCGCCACTTGACATCCTTTAGAGCCTGAGTGACATAAGTTGGTTCAATGTCCGCCACTAGTTGAGCCGAGAGACTTAATTTGGTCTTCAGTTTGAAGATATTGTTCTTGGAGTGAGTGACCATGGAGGAGCTTGCGGGCACAAGAGTAGGTTCAGTGGGTACATGAACAGATGCAGCGGGCTCAGGTCCTGGTGATACAGTGTTATCCTCGGCGACGGTATCAGTGGCCGAGGAGGGGTGAGCAGTAGGCACAATGTTATCCTCGGGCAAGGGGTTGGTTGCCGAGGAGGATTGAGCAGCGGGCACAAGACTGGTAGCGGCAATGCAGTGGGTGGTTAAGCCTGGTGTATAGGCGAGCTGAGATCAACAATAGTCTAATTAGTGCTAAGAGACATTGGCGGGGAGGCACTGGAGCGAGCAGCCGACGATGTGTATGAATCCGGGAGCAGTTCATGAGGAGGAAGTCAAGAGCCACTAGAGTAGGTGTCAGCGCGAGCAGTACTGGTGGACATGGGAAAGGTGGACTCGACAAAGCGAACATGACAAGAAATAAACAACCTGTTAGTGGTCGGATCATAACAGAGATAGGCACTTTGAGTGAACGAGTAATCGAGGAAGACACATGGGGCGAAGCGAGTGTTGGAATATGCTTCTTGATAATTTAGTTATCACCTTGCATATTCTATATATGTTGATTTGTTTGCTCCCATTACAAGTGTGTCATCACGAGTGGCTAAAAGGTCCGCGTACCGCTTAGCGTGACAACTCGTATGATATCACAAAGGTCTTAGATTAGGTGCAATCTGATCAAGTCCTATCTTCCTATATGATGATTAAAACATACCAGCACTTCAGATGCACTCAGCACCGGAAGACTTGCAGCTATGCCAAAAGCCTTCAGTGATAAAGATCAGAACATCCTTAAGACTCACCACCGGCAGACATGCTACAAGTTAAACTGCTCGCACCAGCAGACATCAGTTCTCCTGAATCGGAAGACTTGTTTTCACTGGCTCAAAGCATTCCACCGGCAGACTTTAAAATCTGCACGTGCTACAAAGAAAAGTCAAGAAGCTGCACAAATCAAGACAAATATGTCCATGCCTCAAAAAACTTGACATACGTAAAGCTACAAGACTTTCTCTTACTCAAGTAGTCTATTAAAGTCAAAAAGCAATTACTTTATTGAACATACCATATGACATTGCAATAGATATCAGACCTACTCTTCAGAGACTCATCAACATGGTCTGATAGACAACAAGTTCCAAGATCTACAGGACTAAATCTCTGCCCCAAACAGTCAAAGATCTTATGGACAAAGATCTCTATCTGATAGTTTTCAACCACTACATCTCTAACAGATAGAAAACTTCAAGTCTTCATCTCTCAAGTCTTCATTTTGAAAAATGCAGATATGTAGATATGTGATCCTGTCGGAGATAGACTGCATGTAGTCGGAGATCGACTGAGTTCCCTTGGTTGCTCGCTTTAGGTAATCTTTGATCTATTTGATGTGACCACGAGTTGGGCGAGCATAGGTGTGAGCCAGAATTTCCCATGCTTCACGAGCAGTGGCAGCCTGTTGGATCATAGGAATCAGAGGAGCAGGCAGGAAGCCAACAAGAGCGCCAAATAGTAGTTTGTCTTGGCGAATCCATGACTGGTAGTACGTGTTTGGTGTGGGGACGTCTTTGGATGATTGAGCATCCTTGGTTAGGACTGTGAGAGGTGGGCAGATGTGTGATCCATCTACAAACTAATAGAGATCATAGCCAATGAGGGTGGCCTCAACTTGGAGTTTTCAAGCTATGTAGTTAGTGGAGGTGAGTTTGGTGATGTGGTGAGTGATGTTGACGAGGTTGAAGGTTTGTGTGGGATCAAGAGGGTTTTTAATGGTGAGGGAGTGATTTCTGTTAGCCATGGTGAAGGGTGGTTAGGGCGGCGACTAGAGGAAGGAGAAGAAGGTTAAAGAGCAAAGCTCTGATACCATGTAGAAACTAATAAAGTTTAGGAATAACGGCATAGCCTTTCCATTGATTGAATCACCTATTTATAGGGAGAGTTACAATTAGGGTTACACTTGGAGTAGGGTACAAGAAACCTATACAAGGAATGTAACATAATAAGGAAAAAACTATACAATGTAATTACATTTAACTAATAATTACAAATAAACAAGAATAAATAATAAGTATAGTATTCTCTAATACTCGCACTCGATGCTTGTTTGCAACCGTGCCTGTAATTGGTCTTCGATCTGTCCTTAATCCCAAAAGTTTGTACCATCTAAAATTGTATCTGAAGGGACCCGACTTAGGCCCTCATACGTAGAGCGAGCACGTGGCTCCCAGCTAGGCATGGGTAGGTCCTATACCTCAACTGCTCATAAAACTAAAGGACCGACCATGGCCGACCATTACACATTTTGTTGAACAAAGTATCCTCGGAACGACCAAAGGTCACTCCAGAAGCCGAACAAGATAGACCACTAAGCCAAGTAACGCCCATGCTTGACATTCAATCACTCTGACCAAGTAATTACCAGATGTTAGATCCTGATTGGAAGCCACGTGTCGTCCATGCAAGCTTAGGTTAACCAGTGAAAGGTTGACAGCGAGTCGACCAAGCAACATGCCCTTACATGTGAAAAGAAGATATGACTTGGCAAGTAAGCAACCACTAACTATGTAAGGCTACCCATAGGCCATCAACCAATAAGAGGCTGCCAGCCAGCGGACCAACAACAGGTCCCTGCATTAATCATGATCCCCAAGGGGCACTACTATAAAAAGAAGCTTCCTTTACAAGAAAGGTAGGTTCAATCTATAAATTACACACAATTATATTCAAACGAAAAGCTAAATATACACTATCACCGGAAGCTTAAGGGAACGCCTAGCTCTGGCACATATATTCCTTGATTACTGACTCTCACACCGGAGGGTTGTAGCTGGGAAAACCTCCGGCACCCTAACGGTAGTTTCATTGCAGGTCACTAAAGATCAATGACAAAGCATAACCGATCAGTTTACAAGTGAATCAAAGCTCATATATCCTATTCAGTTTGGTACATGAAGTACCCCCATTCATCGACGTGAACACTCATCAAAGACACGTCAGCTCCGGTCCATTATGTGGATCATCAACATAGTCACCCCATCTTTGTGGCGTGATCAGTATCATTTGTAGTACTTACTAGAACAGAAGCGTTTAAGTAGGAGAAAGAAAACTAAAAAAGATCAGTCAAGATGGCTTGGACAAATGATGAGAAGAGCAATGGAATGCTACACCAAAGAAAAACAAACCCATCCTCTTTATTTGCCTGAGTTTTATTTTTGGTGGGGGACATAAGTCTTTAAGCAAGGTTGAAAAGGAAAAATGAAAACAAAGACCAAAGAAAAGTAGGATGTAAAGTACATCTCATGTCATGTTATGTGTTAACCACAAATATTTACAACTTTTCTTTTCTATAGAAATTATTGTAATTCTGTAGCCAATTAAATACGATGGTTATTCGTATAAGAGAATTTAATATAATATATTTATTGTTAGTTTATATTTTCTTAATCCTTTTTGTATTTAGGTTTCTTAATTCCTTTTATATTTGGACTCTCTAAGTTAAACTTGTGTAGCAAATATTGTACTCCTATATGTATGTTCAACATATCAATGGAAAGACTATATCATTATTTCTAAACTTTATTAGTTTCTATACCTTTTTGGAGGAACTAGATGATCCACTGGTGAACTTGGCGCCTGGGTTCCCTGAATGCGCCGCGCCCGCGCCCTGGATAGGTGCGCGACGCAGTGATGCAGACACCACCGCTCTCATTCCACACTCCCTTGTTTAGTGGAAGACGAAATTAAAAGTGCGAGAGGGTGTCGTTTAAGATAGCTGCTTGAATACGCATCGGTAACTTTCAGTGAATTTTTGGTCCAATATGGGAGCTTTGAGTTTTCTACATCAAGTTATCTATTTTTTAGGGGATACCAGGATATATGAATACATCACCCTTTCATTCTCATTCTCCCTTTTTTAGGGGAAAACGGAAAAGTGTAAGAAAGGAGTGTTGCGAGGCCCCACTATGGATTTTATGAAAATAGCCTTATGACCTATTTCGGATCACTATAGGTGCTTTGAGTTTCCTGCATCAAGTTATCCCTTGTTTAGGGGATACCAGGATATAGGAATACATCACCTTTCCATTCTCATTCTCCCTTTTTTAGGGGAAAACAGAAAAGTGCAAGAAAAGATGTTGCCATGCCCCACTGGATCCTAAATATTTTATAGAGTCACCATCTTTATTTTAAGGAAGAAATAAAGCAAAACCAAAAAAGAAAAACCAGAGATTGCAAAAACAGGTTTGGAGGCTAAGTTACGAGTTGGGAAGGTGCTAGGCACCCAACTCGCCCTTTCGCTCTCAAAAGCGGTTTTTGGCTAAAGTATGCTTTTTGTTATATTTATTTAGCAAATAAGCAAAGCATTAAAAGACAGGAAATAAAAGTAAATACATCCGCGGCTACATTATTTACGGACTTGCAGCCGTCTCCTTTCAATAGTTACAAATATACTTAAAAATATTTGGCCATAATAATGGCTCTTTTACATAGTATTTCCTAACTAAATCCGGGCAACACAACGGCTTATATTTTCTACATTGGGCTGGATTTGAAAATAACTTTTATAAAATAAACGCCCTTAAAGGCTATTACCTTTTAGAGCGGGGAGTGCTCGCTCTGTCTTTCTTGAGAGAGGGAGACTTTTATTGTTGCTACTGTTGTGGTTTGGGCAGAGTAATGACTTATTTTTGGTGCTTGCTTTCTTGCTACTGGCGAAATTTGGGCAGAACAAGGGCTTATTTTTTGTGGTTTTGGCCTTTTCACTCGGGCAGAACAACTGCTCTTTCCAAGGTTTTTGGACCGGGGAAATAGGGTGGATACCTATTACCTAATTAGAGGGCGAGGGATCACTTTGACCGGTTGGTTTTGGGTTTGGCGGAGTTTTGGTAGGGTTTCAAGGCTTTATAGGAGGATCTCACACTATCTCACTTCGCTCTCTATTTCTCCAGTGTAACAACGACGCAGAGAATTTTGGGGAAGGAAAGGTGTGTCTGAAAGTGAACCCCGAAGGCTCTATTTATAGCCTGGGAAGAAGACTCATCCCGGATTACATTTTCTCTCTTCGGGCTTCAGCCAATTGTACAGAACGCCGAGAAATTTGCACATTACGCGAACTGTAGTTATACTGTAGCAGTTTGGGAGATCTTGTAGCTCAAACCAGGCGCCACCCCTATTTTGAGTGTGGGTGGCACCAGTTTTGGCTTTGTTGTTTCATTTTTGGTACCTTTAGCCCATGCATTTCACTGTTTCGCGCATCCTGCTTTTTCCTTTTGCATTTTCAATCATGTAACTTGACATTTGTTAAGTTTTAACAGGTCTTGATATTTCATGTCATGTTACATACCAGGGGTACGAAATTGGGGTGTCTGTAGAGCCCCTCAACGATGGAGTCTACGGGTAATCCGCAGCTTACTGAGTAGACGAACATCATTGATAAGAAATAGACTCTCCAATTTCGCGCAATTAATACGGGGGAGAGATGCAACATGTAGCAGTTATAATGCAGCAGTTTATAATGCGAAGCAAACCTCCATATCCTAGACATTTTTAGTCGGTTATAGCAGGTTATCATAGTTTTTAAGCAGATATGCAAATTAAATGCTCTGATGGTCGGACTTATTAATGTAGGCTGCCTACGTATTCCTTAATAAAGGAAATCAGACCAAACGTAGTTCGGCCAAAACCTAAACAATCTTGCGTGCGACGGTCGTGCCTACCGAAATAGGCTGCCTACGTATCCTTATACAAGGAATCAGACCAAAACGTAGTTCACTATGCCGGGGATTAAGTGTTGCGATGCTAATGAACAAGTGCTGCGGTGCAAGCGTTGCGATGCTAAACAAAACAAGTGCTGCAAAGCTTATCAAACGAGTGCCGCAAAGGTATCTATCAAGCGCTGTGATGGTCGTGCCTACCGAAATAGGCTGCCTACGTATCCTTATCCAAAGAATCAGACCAATCGTAGTTCGTCTGCTGCTGGGCGGAATGTAATGTCTCCTCAGGAACGCAACCTTCGTCGGAGAACAAAACCTTTCCCTTTGATCCGGGGTTGCGTGCCCCTTAAGGGAAAGTTCCCAACACAGCTATGAATGCATGGAATGCATTGTCTCCTCAGGAACGCAACCTTCGTCGGAGAACAAAGCCTTTCCCTCGATCCAGGGTTGCCTGCCCGTTCAGGGAAAGTTTGCCAAACATTAAACAAATGCACAGAAAAGGAAACTACCTTCCTTTCCTTACCCTTGCTTTGCCCATGCGACCATCTGCCGCCGCTGCTGCTTTGCTGCTTTATGTTGCTCTTTGCTGCTCTTGCTGCACTTGCTACTTCATGCTGCTCTTTTGCTGCTCTTGCTGCACTTGCTAAGGATTTTCTTTTGCCGCAGTTCCAGCCTTTGCTGGAAATCTTTTCCCCTTTTTTAGCTATATTTTCGGCCTTAGCTGGAAAATCTTTCTTTATGCTGCTGCATTTTTTCCTTTTGCTGCTCTTTCTAACCTTGACTAGAAATTTTTTTTTCTTTGCTGCTGCATTTTCTGGTTCCAGCTGAAATTTCTTTTTCTTCTTGCTGCTGCATTTTCTAGCTTTAGCCGAAAATTTCTTCTTTTGCCGTCGCATTTTCTTTTGTTGCATGCATTTTTCTTTTTGCACTTTTCTTTTCTTTGCATGCATTTTCCCTCTCTTTTTTTTGTTTTTTGTTTTCTCTTTTTTTTTTTCTTTTTTTCGTTGTTTTGCACTCTTTTTTTTTCCTTCTTTTTTTTTTACTCTAAATTTATTTTTTGGAGCACTCCTGACTCTGCTAATAATGCTTATGCATGCAATATTTATGCTAAAATGATGCAATTTGGTGATGATGCATGAAATTTATGCAATTTATTTTTGCGATGCATAATTGAACTAGTGGTCATTATTTGACCTTTTTTTTTTTGATAAGTAAATAATATTAAAAAGCATCAAACGAGGTGATGCGTCCTTTGTACACTCGGAGTATACCAATCCAAACATTAATCAGTGTCTATGCTATTTACAAGATCTACAAAGACATTGTTGGACCTAGGAAGAGACTGATCAGTCTCGAAACACCAGAAGTAAAGAGTAAGAATTAGCAAATTCTTCAGTTCGGGACCGACATTTCCACATTCTCGAAAGCCCTACGGTTTCTTTCCTTCCAAAGAATCCAACACACTCCCAAAAGAGTTGTCCCCCAAGTGCGATCTTTCCTCTTTCTATACCCCGCATACCAGCTTCTGACGTGATCAATCATCGAACTCGATATGACCCAAGACATCCTGAACATCCCCAACACAAAATTCCAAAGCTCTGAAGCCACTTGATAGTGCAGAAGCAAATGATTAACACTCTCCTCACTCTTCTTGCACAAATAACACCTATTGACAAGAATCATGTTGCGTTTCCGTAAATTGTCCATGGTTAGGATAGCTTCAAGAGTCGCTTCCCACATAAAAAAGCCACTCTCTTAGGGGCTTTGGAATTCCATACCGCCTCCACGGAATGAAGTACAACCACGCTTGAGAAGCTTGAGGTAATACGAGTTTATCCGAAAAAGAGGGCCTCCTTTTCCTTTCCAAACCACTTGGTCCTCCAACCTATCCATATTCTGTACATAAAGCCTCCCCAAAAACTACACAACAGTCTCAACTTCCCAATCCTGAAAATTCCTTCTGAAGGTGGGGTTCCAGATTGGCTTGCCCTCGACCGAAGAGTAGATAGAACTAACTCTACAACCTTTATCCAAGGATAACTCGAATAAAAACTGGAACGCTTCCTTCAAACAACTATCCCCACTCCACCTATCTTCCCAAAATCTTACCGAGGTCCCATTACCAATCTCAAAAGCGATGAACCTTTCAAAAGAGTTCCACCCTTTCCTTATACCGCGCCAGACTCCCACCCCAAAGGAGAATTGACCTCATTAGGGAACCAACAATGATCCCCTACTCCATACTTGCATACCACCACTTGCCTCCATAAAGCCTCTTTATCTATGAGATACCTCCACAACCATTTCCCCAACAGAGCCTCATTAAACAATTTTAGTCTTCTGATATTCAGACCCCCCTCTTGGACCCTAGAACACACCTTATCCCACTTTACTAAATGAAACTTGTGTCCATCTGTCTGCCCTTCCCACAAGAAATCCCTTTCCAACTTTTCTAATCTTTGCCTTACTGAGACCGGAATCACAAAGAGCGATAAAAAATAGGTCGGTAAGTTAGCAAGAGTGTTCTTGATTAGGACTAGTCTCCCCCTTGGATAAAATTTGACGCTTCCACCCGCCTCTCGCTCGAACGCACAACCATCGGGTTCCACAACGCCTGCTGATCGTGCCCCTATAGGAAGACCAAGGTAATAGGTGGGGAGAAAAACAGATTTGCACCCAAAGAATACAGCTAGATCCCCAACATTTTCCACTGCCCCTACAGGAATAATTTCACTCTTAGAGATGTTAATGCGCAGGCCTGAAACTGCTTGAAAGAATAATAAAACCAGACGAAGGTGTCCCAACTGACCTTACAATGCATGATTTATATTATTAATGCAATTGGGGCTATATAATGCATGCTTTATTCTGAATATTAATTTTATATGCTATATACTTATGAAACATACTTTTCGGAATATAATGCAATTTTTTTTTCGGGCATATTTTCGGACGCATTTTCGGATGAATGTAAGACAAAACAGATATATTTTATGCCCTAAAATTCACTTTTCATGCATGCCTATGCTGCAGGGATATAATAAATGCCATGATAATATTTTCTTTTCATGATTGGTGGCATTTTATTTTCTTTATAATGCAGCTATTTGGACAATAAATGCAAATGATGGATGCATATATTTCTTTATTTGATGCAAATGCAATGTAGAAAAATTATGGGATGCTTGCTAAAATGATGCATGTGCATTATTTATTTTATTATGCATGCGAAAATGCAAAAAATATACACTTTTTATGATGCCTAAAATGCTAAAATACATGCAAAAAGATGCATTTTTTTATGAGATGCTAAAGATGCAAATTAAAATTTTGAGAATGCTAAAATGCGATAAAGATTATTATTTTCTTCTTAGATACCCGGAAATTTTTTAATGCACAAATGCATTTTTTTTAAATTTATGATGATACCGAGGATGCAATTAAAATTTTTCGGATGCTAAAATGCAATACATATATATTTTTATTGTTGTGATGCCAAAATATATTTCAAATGCTAAAAGATGCGCTTTTTTATTTTATTTATACATGGATGCCAAATGCTTATACTTTTTTTTTCTTTTTTTTTTTATAATGCAAGAATTCATACAAATATCTATTATACAATGCAATATCATTGTATATGATGCAATAAATTAAAAATGCAGACTCAAAAATGCACGCACAAAGTAAAACTATATTGATATATAATGGGTAATAACACGAAGTATTTCAGAAACATATTTTAAAAGAATACACCTTCGGGCTCGAGCAGGCTTTTCTGATGATATGCGGGGAGGAAAAGGCAGTCGCCTCCTCCTGTTCTCGGCCACATAATTGCTGCAGGGCTACACTTGGCATAAAGCTATTCTCAAAACCCTTGCGTTTTTCTTCGCAATCAGACAGGGCAGCAATGAATGGTCGGAACCCAACTACCCAAGTCGTTTGGCTGTTTCAGGACAACGACAGTGCGGATAATGAATAGGACAAGGACACTTCTGGTGCTTTTCATTCTGATGAGACTGAGTCTTTTCTGTGTCTTGCAGAAGAAGTATATGGGCCTGGCTGGGCGGACACCGCAGGCACTGATGGACTGTTCCGGGGCTTAAGCTGCAAATGAAGGAATATTGTAGGGAACAAAAGGGGTAGAGGCAATAATAGATATGTACGGACACATAATGCATAACCTAAATTTCTTTAGCAATTATTCCTAAGTTACACCTTAGGACCTGTAATATTATATTTTAGTGTTTTAATACGAGCTTCTGTCGTGGTTTTTCTCTTTCTTTTGTCAGTCGAGCCCCTTGCATGCTGAAGACTGGAGGTAGGATGCTGAGAGTTTAAAGAGAATGCATTCCCTCTCCTTTTCTCCTGTTGTCTTATATATATATATATATATATATGCTCTAACTTTTGCCTAGGCCGCCCTTTTGGGTTTTCAACCTAGCGAGCCCTTATTTCTCCTTTTATATTATATTATATTTTATGCTCTAATTTTTTCCTAGGCCGCCTTTTCGGGTTTTCAATCTAGCGAACTGGAGAGGGAAACAACTGCCAGATAGGACGACTCAAGCATAATACCTTTTGAGCTTGTCGATATTGAAGGGCTGAACAAGGTCTTCTCCTTCTTGGTTTGTGAGAAGTACGACACCTCCTGACCGGATCTCTTTGACAATATACGGACCCATCCACGAAGATTTCCATTTTCCCCTAGTATCAACATAACTAGGGGGTTTTTCTCGAAGCACGAGATTCCCGACTTGGATATCGCAACCTTTGACTTTTTTATTGAAGGCTCGGGCTATCCGCCTTTGATACGCTCGGGTATGCTCCAGGGCTAGCAAACGTCGTTCGTCGATTAAAGTTAATTCTTCAAATCGCCCTCTGACCCAGTCAACTTCTGCTATGCCGGATTCCATCATCACTCTTAGTGATGGAATTTCAACTTCAATAGACAGCACTGCTTCCATGCCATATGCCAAGGAATAAGGGGTAGCCCCAGCGGGTGTGCGGAACGAAGTGCGATAGCCCTAGAGGGCTAATGGCAATTTTTCTGGCCAGTCTCTTCATGTATCAGCCATTTTTCTGATAATGTTTTCTAGTGTTTTATTGGCTGCTTCAACGACACCATTGACCTACGGTCGATAAGGGAAAGATTTATGCCTTTGGATCTTGAATTCGTCAAGTAGACGATTCACGTTCCCTTCAAAATGCGTGTCGTTGTCGGAGATTATCTCGAAAGACACCCCGTAGCGATATATAATGTTGGTCGGGATGAATTCGGACACTTTTCGAGCATTCAGGATTTTATAGGAAGAGGCTTCCACCCACTTTGTAAAGTAATCGACGGCTACTAGAACGTATTCGTGGCCATTGGATCCCTTCGGGTGAATTTGGCTTATGACGTCAATTCCCCATGTTTAGAAGAGCCAGGGGGCTGTGGAGTTACATAAGACGTGTAAGTGCTGCAAATTGGCAAAGCGTTGGCATTTGTCGCAATGACGCACCCACCGAATACAATCGGTTTCAAGCGTGCTCCAATAGTACCCCTGCCGGATAACTTTCTTGGATAGCATATGGCCATTTATGTGGGGCCCGCATGTACCACTATGTAGCTGATCCATGATTTGTTCGGCCTTTGCTTGATCGACGCATAACAAGTTAAGGCCTTGATAGTACTTTTTATATAGGCTGCCACCGCTGAACACAAATTGCGAAGCCCATCTCCGCAGGGAGACTTTCCCTCTTTTGTTCAGGTCGGGAGGATAGATCCCTTTCTGAAGTAGATTTATGATATCAGCGTACCAAGGCTCGTGATCTGCTTCAGGGGTTGCATTTATTTTGAAGCAATATGCCGGAATGACCTTCTTCCCAACTATAAATGGTTGGACTTGGGTTTTTGCGGGAATTTGGACTAGTGATGCCAGATTGGCTAAGGCATCGGCAAATTGATTTTTATCTCGCGGTAAGTAATGAAACTAGATATTATCAAATTTTCTGGCTAGTGCTGTCAGCTTGGCATGATAAAGTTGCAACCGGGGATCTTGGGTCCTCCATTTCCCTCCGACTTGATTTATAATTAGAGCAGAGTCTCCATAGACTTCGAGATCTTTGGCTCCCCTTTGGAGAGCTTCTTCTAGGCCGGCAATACAGGCTTCATACTCGGCTGTATTGTTCGAGCACTCGAACTCCAACCTTATGGCTAACGGAGTATGAGAATCGACTGGGTCTATAAGCAAGATTCCTATGCCAAAACCTCTTTTATTTGCGACTCCGTCAAAGAACATCTGCCAGCTGGTGTCATGGTCAGTGATTTCCAGAACACCTTCGTCTGGGAAGCTAGGCTTAGTTGCATCTTCTTCCTTTAAGGGCAGATCGGCTAAGTGGTCTGCAATTACGCTACCTTTGATAGATTTGAGTGTGACGTAGGTTATGTCAAACTCGTTGAGAAGAAATGACCACTTAGCCAGTTGACTGGAAAGTGATGGCTTGCCGAAGATGTATTTTATAGGGTCCATTCTGGATATGAGCTTGATGGATCGTCCTTGCAGATAAGTTTTGAGCCTTTGAGTGGCCCAGACTAGGCCGGCGCAGCTTTTTTCTAGCGCTGAGTAATTTAGCTCGCTTCATTGCAGCTCCCTACTTATGAAGTATATGACGTTTTCAACGTAGGAATCTTCTTTTTCTTGGGTGAGCATAGCCCCTACTGACGTGTCTATGACGGTTAAATATATGAGGAGAGGTTTATGTGTATGAGGTGGAGCTAGCACAAGGGGATTGGTAAGGTAGACTTTTATTTTTTCGAAGGCTAGCTGGCATTTCTCGTCCCAGACTTGTTCAGTATTTTTCTTTAGGAGTTTGAAGAGGGGCTCACATGTGGTTGTCAGCTGCCGGATGAAGCGGCTGATATACTGCAATCGGCTTAGGAAACCTTTGACTTCGGTTGGTGTTTTTTGGCTGTGGCATGTCTATGATGGCTTTGATCTTTGCTGGCTCGATCTCGATGCCCTGCTCGGTCACTAAGAATCCCATGACCTTGCCTTTGGTAACCCTAAATGTGCATTTGGTGGGGTTAAGCTTCATCTGGTGCTTCCTTAACCTTTCGAAGAATTTTCGAAGGTCTTTGATATGGGCACCGTTGGCGTCGCTGGAGTACACGATCATGTCGTCGACATAGACCTCCATTTCTTTATGGATCATGTTATGGAAGAGAGTGGTGGCAGCCCTTTGATAAGTAGCCCCGTCATTCTTTAGTCCAAATGGCATGACATTGTAGCAGTAGGTCCCCCAAGGAGTGGTAAATGAGGTCTTCTCTTGGTCCTCTACTGCCATTTTGATTTGATTGTAGCCCAGCTTGCCGTCGACGAAGGATCTGACTTTGTGGGCAGCGACGGCGTCTACCACAATATCAATATTGGGTAGAGGGAAGTCATTTTTGAGCGCCTTGTTGAGGTCGCGGAGTCTACAGATCCGGACCTTCCGTTGGGCTTCTGGCAGGTCACTATGTTGATAGCCGGTCGAGTATTCTACTACCCAAATGAAATTGGCGTGTAGCTTTCATGATTTCTTCTTTGACTTGTAGTGACCATTAAAACTAAACTTATCGTGAAGCTTTTGTGATTGGCCGAGCATCCGGATATATGAGGATCCGGTGTTCGACTATAGCTGGGTCTAGCCCGGGCATATCTTCATAGGACCAGGCGAAGATATCTACGAACTCTTTGAGGAGATCAATGAGTGCTACCCTTTCAGAGCCTTGCAGGTAGTTGTCGATTTTGATTTCTTTTATTTCGTTGTCCAGCCCCAGATTGATAGTGGACAAGTCTTCAATTGCTGCTGATGAATGATGCTGTTCCTGGTGCTCAACTGACTTTACAATCTCAAACAAATAATTTTTATCTTTTGGGTCCATTTCATTAAATGACTCATTATTATTATTATTTAATGTGTCTTTTAATATAGGTGCAACTAAGGAATAAGCAAAAACATTTAGATTATCATTAAAAGTAAAGCATGCATGGCTTATTACATTATTGAGGACACAGGGTTTGAGATTTTCAACTTTAGGGAGGCGGATTGGTAGATGATCAATCCGTAAAGCTGGGAAGAAGTAGGGATAGTATATCCGGCGGTCCACCGTCTGCGAAATAAATGCGGGCCGGTAGTAGTATACCGCTTCGCAGAGGCTTATCGTAATAAGCTCAAACTCGCCAGGAGCTTTTTCATAGCCGTGCCTCCATCTATCATGCTCTCGGTTGCCTCCGCATCAGTCATCGTCTAATAGAGCCAGAGCATAATCATCCTGGTCTATAGACCAAGTATTTTCTATCGTGACAGTCTTATATGTAGTGCTACGGGGCTCCAGGGTAACCTGTTCCATTTTATCTGTGAGAACACTGACATCTTCAAAGATTTCCCAGCCAGGACATCTTTTCCCATTCTGGTCTAACCGGGGCTTAGGAAACATGAGATAGGCTTCTGTTTCCCCTTCCCTTACAAAGTAACCATTTAAGGTTTTTCTCTATGGTTGGAAAGGGAGATATTTATAAGGACGCTTTTCTCTTTCTGCCTTTCTTTTCTCACGTTTCTGTTTCATGATTGCGGCTACTTCAGTTGGAGTAGGCGTGTATCCTAGACCAAAGGGAGGGATACATTCCTTAAGTTCATCTTGGACTAAATTAACAAGTCCTTCTGATTTAGCCGAGACCCGCACTTCATATAATTCATTTTTCGGAACATGTTTAAAGGGACCATGGTTCCTAGGGAGGTGGCTTTCTTTCCGATGATGTCAGTTTCTCGATCATATTCAATGGCGTTGACTACAGCTTAGGGGATAACCTCAAAGCCACTGAGAAAGATACACGTGTCTTCATGCTCTATCTCGAGGATTAAGATATCCTCGCTTTCCTTATTCTCCACGATCTTATCGGCCAAAATAATCACTATGTGGTCATCGTGGATGAATTTGACACGTTGGTGCAATGAAGAGGCTACCCCCTTTACCCCATGGATCCAAGGGCGTCCCAGCAACAGGCTAACGTGACCACTCCTAGGACACATTGACTAGTATTGTCGTATGCCCTTACTGTCTGCGATGAAGGAGCAAGCTCTGATATTTTTGTTCCCAATTTGGTCAGCGTGCTGGCGGGACATATATTCAAAGAAGACCCATTATCTATCAGAACTCGGGGAACCCACTTTTCCATTATTCCCACAGCGATATGGAGAGCATCAATGTGGTTGGTTCTTTCCCTTGGCAGATCTAGATCAGTAAACATTATCACATTCCCAAAGTGAATGTTCCCGATCATTTGAGTAAGTTCATTTGGGGAGGTTTCAATAGGAATGATTGCTTGGTTCAAAGATTTAGCCTGCGTATCACGGTGGGTCTTTGAAGCACAAAGTAAGCCCCAGATGGATATGTTGGCCTGAGTTTTCTTTATCTGAGCTAAGAGAGTATCTTCCACCGTTTTAGCCCAAGTATCTGTTTCTTGATCTTTGCCTGAGTGGTCACCTCTTTCCAGGTTGAGTTGGTAGGCTCGGCCAGATCGGGTAAGGTGGCTAACATCCCCACCGACCCAAGTGACTTTTTCAATATTGCAAGTATTTTGACTACCCATGATAGTGTCCCAAGAGAGCATATTACAGCTAGGCTCATTTATGGATAGAGATGGAGAAAAAAGAACAAGGATATATGGTAATAGGTGTTTATTTATTTTGAACTCGGGTACACAAAATTTTTCATCAACCTCAATCATATTGATTTGTGGTAGAGGGTTATTGACTATATTTAGTCTGGGAGGAGGCTTTTCAATAACCTTATCATCTATAAGATCCTGGATAGCATCCTTGAGCATATAACATTTATCGGTGAGGTGACCACTGCAGCGATGATATTCACAGTACTGGACATGATTCCAAGTCCTGGGCAGGGGGTTCGGTGGCTTATAGTTTTCCAAAAGCTTTAGCACTCCCTGTGCCATTAGCTCCTGTAGTATCACAGACCGGGAGCTTGCAGTTCATCATAATACCGGTTTCCCCTGTTCTGGTTTCTGAAATTTCTGTTAGGGCCATTATTTTCCTCCGACTGTGTTGACAGACCTGTCTGCTCCATAAGACCACGGAACAGTGCCATAATTTTGGGTAGGAAAAGTGGCTGATGCATTTCCTACCATATTGACGATTGGTGCTGGTGCGGCTGTTTTTCCCTTAGAGTAACGGAAAGAGCTGGGAGGCGTATTGAGTTGTAATTGCCCCGTCCGTATGTCTTCATCAATACGGGTTCCTATCTTCACTATTTCTTTAAAATTTCTATAGGGGAGATACCGCATGTGTTCCAGGTATATGAGTTGGAGATTTTTAACGAACATCCTGGAAGGAAGACTCACTGATCGGATCAGTCGTCGAACGTCTTTCTTTTTCCACCTGAGCGCAACTTTTTCCACCTGACATGCAAACTCAAAGACATGTTTTTCTTTGAGTGCACTTGAGTACGATTCTTTCCTTGTAAGGAACCCTTCAACTATCTGGTCCCAAGTAGTCATGGTGTTACTATCGGACAACATTAGCCATTGCTTGGCAGCCCTTATTAGGGTGAGGTGAAAATTGGAAGCCATAGCCTCAAAGCTAGCTCCCCTTGACTGCATGCCAGTGAAATAAGATTTTAAATGAGATATATGGCATCTAGTCCCATCAAACTTTTCTATGTCGGACATTTTGAATTTTGAAGGTAATATTGCTGAAGGTTGCAATGCTAGTGCCCGCGTAGAAAATTCCCCTTTGTTGAGAAGTTTAAGCATCATGGTCTTCATATTTTCCATGTCAGCCTCCATTTTGGTGGCTGAGGGAGTTGGTTTTTGGTATATACTGGCGGGATTAGGGAAGGCTGGGTTAATTTCTAGTTGTGGTGTTTGGTAAGGATTTTGGGCTGGATAGGGATTTTGGGCTGGATAAGGATTCTGGGCTGGTGGATTTTGGGCAGAATAAGGATTCTGTGCTGGATAAGGATTTTGAGTTGGATAAGGATTCAGGGTTAATGGATTATTGGCAGGATATGGATTTTGGGCTGGTGGATTATTGGCGGTTTCGGTTAGGCGGCCAGGATCATTAAAAGGTAAATAGGTGGTAACTTAGCCTGGTGGATTATAGCTTTGTGGGTCCATATGCGGGCTATTCTGGAGTGGGTTGGTTATGGGAAAAGGGAGGTCACTTGGACTCTGGGGAATATTGGTGCTTGGGAAAGGATACGAAGAATAGGATGGGTAAGGGTTGATATTTGGGTAGTAGGGACTTGGTGGAGGATTTGGATTTGGGGTAGTGGCAATATTTGGTGGGTTAGTGTTTGGCTGGGGGTTTGGGTTTGGAGAAGCATGGGATGTTGATGCTTCTTGAGGGACTGCAGGGGAAGAGATTACCTCACCACTGGATTTTAAATTTTGCACCAGACTAGCCATCTGGTTCATTATACGATCAGCCGTTGCACCCAAATTTTGGTCTAGCCACTGCATTCTGCCGAGTCGAGCGCGTACCTTGGAGCCCCGTATACGTACCCATAGATCGCTCGCTCACTTTCATTGCCATACTGCTCGGATCTGTACCATTTGAACTGATTCTGCCTTTATCTGATCTGATACTGATACACTATGATCTGCTTTCTGCATTTGTTTCCCATATCAACCGGCCAGTACTATCTCTGCCTTTCCAAATTCGGGCCAGGTTTCTGAGGAAAATGGGTTTTGAGGTATCAGAAGGTCGGCTGAAGGCTTTCTGGGCTTGGAGTACAACGTGCCTTTATTAGTATTTTTTATTATTATTATTTTCCATACAATTGACCGGATAAGCACCCGCTTTGTTTTGACAGTCTCAGGACTTTCCTGGAACAGTGGATTCTTTCTCCAGAGTATAAGACCAACATATTCCACCTGCCTTTCGACTCCCCAAGATCGGACTGATCCCAGGCCAAGGGCCTATACTCTTTCCAGGATCCACCATTCGAAATGGTCTAGGTCGAGCATCAGAGAATAATAAATTAGCTCCTTGTATACTTATTTTTTTTCTTGTGCAATTTTTTTTATATCATCATTTTTTTTGACTTGCGCATTTTTTTTTGACTTTTTTATTCATCATTTATATTTTTTTATAGGGGTTGATCCACAATTCAAAGATGCAAAAATCGGTCGGTCTTTGAAGTGTCATGAGAATCTATATGCATTCTAACGATGGCTTATGTAGGGGGTGGGCTGGCCATGGTGTAGGGTAGCAGTTCGGAACATATTTACATGCGTGTGCGTGTGTGCGACATCTAAAAAACAGTAAAATCTTTTTTTTTTCAGATATAAAAACAAAAAATAAACAGATATGGTCTGTCTTGCTGTTATGCGTGGATTTTCTTGGCTTTTTTAGTTTGAGCGCGAGCAAGCAAGCACATCACATCAAGAAATAAAAAGAAAAGTGGGGAATCTATCTGTTCCTATTAATTACAAATTGGTCCTAATCCCCAAAATAAAATGACAGAATGAATGCACATATGTACATATTTTGCGGAATAAAAAATAATAAACAGAATGAAATAATAATATAGAGCCGAAAATGAAGCAATATTAAAAATAAAGCCCCGACCCTTTTTGTTGTGCTGCCCAGAAATTTATTGCATATATTTTTTTTTTTAATTTTTTTTTTGAAATTTTTTTTCTGAAAAAAAATGCATATATTTTTAATTATATCCGTAAAAGTTATCGTAACGAAACTGCTGCAAGATGGATGATCATATCCATAAATATAGACACAGATGTATAAGAACGCTATATTCAAATGCATAAATTAATATAACAATCATACTTTAGCTAGAAACAAAGAAAAAAAAAGTTTTTTTTTTTTTTTTTTTATGAGCCTAGCCCTCAATTTTTTGTTTAAAATAAAAACGATCTCCCCAGCAGAGTCGCCATTGTGGGTTCCTGGGAAATGCACCTCCGCCCTGCGTGCCCTTGGATAGGGGTGCGCGTACGTGCAGATGCGGGACACCACGACTCTCATTCCACCCTCCCTTGTTTAGGGGAAGACGAAATTAAAAGTGCGAGATGAGTGCTATCTAAGATAGCACGTTTGAATACGCCTCGGTAACTTTCAGTGAATTTTTGGTCCAATATGGGAGCTTTGGGTTTTATACATCAAGTTATCCCTTTTTTAGGGGATACTAGGATATAGGAATATATCACCCTTTCATTCTCATTCTCCCTTTTTTAGGGGAAAACGGAAAAGTGCAAGAAATGAGAGTTGTGAGGCCCCACTATGGATTTTATGAAAATAGCCTTATGGCTTATTTCAGATCACTATGGGTGCTTTGGGTTTCCTGCATCAAGTTATCCCTTGTTTAGGGGATACCAGGATATAGGAATACATCAACTTTCCATTCCCATTCTCAATTTTTTAGGGGAAAACGGAAAAGTGCAATAAAAGATGTTGCGATGCCCCACTGGATCCAAAATGTTTTATAGAGTCGTCATCTTTATTTTAAGGAAGAAATAAAGCAAAACCTAAAAAAAAAAACCAGAGATTGCAAAAACAGGTCCGGAGGTTAAGTTACGAGTTGGGAAGGTGCTAGGCACCCAACTCGCACTTTTGGTCTCAAAAGCGATTTTTGGCTAAAGTATGCTTTTTGTTATATTTATTTAGCAAATAAACGAAACATTAAAAGACAGGAAATAAAAGCAAATGCATCCGCAGCTACATTATTTACGGACTTGCAGCCGTCTCCTTTCAATAGTTACAAATATACTTAAAAATATTTGGCCATAATAATGGCTCTTTTACATAGTATTTCCTAACTAAATCCGGGCAGCACAACGGTTTATATTTTCTACATTGGGCCGGATTTGAAAATAACTTTTATAAAATAAACGCCCTTAAAGGCTATTACCTTTTAGAGTGGAGAGTGCTCGCTCTGTCTTTCTCGAGAGAGGGAGACTTTTATTGTTGCTGCTGCTGTGGTTTGGGCAGCGTAACGTGTTATTTTTGGTGCTTGCTTGCTTGCTACTAGTGAAATTTGGGCAGAACAAGGACTTATTTTTTGTTGTTTTGGCCTTTTCACTCGGGCAGAGCAACTGCTCTTTCCGAGGTTTTTGGACCGGGGAAATAGGGTGGATACCTAACTAGAGGGCTAGGGATCACTTTGACCGGTTGGTTTTAGGTTTGGCGGAGTTTTGGCAGGGTTTCAAGGCTTTATAGTAGGATCTCTCACTATCTCACTTCGCTCTCTTTTTCTCCAGCGTAACAACGACGCAGAGAATTTTGGGGAAGGAAAGGTGTGTCTGAAAGTGAACCCCGAAGGCTCTATTTATAGCCTGGGAAGAGGACTCATCTCGGATTACATTTTCTCTCTTCAGGCTTCAGCCAGTTGTATAGAGCGCCGAGAAATTTGCACGTTACGCGAATTGTAGTTGTACTGTAGCAGTTTGGGAGATCCTGTAGCTCAAACCAGGCGCCACCCATAAGTGAACTGGGCGCCAACCCCATTTTGAGTGTGGGTGGCGCTAGCTTTGGCTTTGTTGTTTCATTTTTGGCACCTTTAGCCCCTACATTTCACTGTTTTGCGCATCCCGCTTTTCCTTTTGCATTTTCAACCCTGTAACTTGCCATTTGTTAAGTTTTAACAGGTCTTGATATTTCATGTCCTGTTACATACCAGGGGTACGAAATTGGGGTGTCTACAGGCGCCAATCTCCAAAGCCAACTTAAACAAACCACTTATTGCTTATGTATATTCATCAGTGATCAGGATCAATGCAAAATTAAACACTCTGATCCAGAATTCTCAAATGATACTCCCGTTCCTGTTCCAAATAAAGAGTCGACCATACTATTTCACGATGTTTTACTCTAAGAGTCGACTTTCAAAAATCATGTTTACGATTTTCATAACATTTCAACATTACCCTCTACATTTGATATTAACACATTGTTTATCAATTCTAATACTAGTTATATACTCCTTCCATCCCAAATTACCTTTTCTTTTCTTTTTTCTTACGTTCCAAAAAAATAGTCTTATTTGGCTCATGACATGCTACTAACTTTGATTGCATGATGATTTTTGCTTACAACCATTTTGGAATAGAATTTTGAAAATTTTAAAATTTAAAGTTAGTAAGCATCTAAATTGGAGAAAGAAATAATAAGAAAAAACAAACAAACTCACTCTGTCAAGATGGCTTGGACAAATGATGTGCAAAGCAATGCTACACTAAAGAAAGACTTATTGAAACAAAACCCATCCTCTTTATTTGCTTTTATATTTCTTTTTCCCAATTCAATTGGTATGGATAGTGTAGATAACTACTACACACACACACATACACACTAGTAGCCAATTAATTGATATTCCAAACGATTAAAACTAAACTTTCTTTATAGGCAAACACTTGAGAAAAATGGTCTTATATGTACTTTATGTATGACAGATCTCCTTAACCCGATCCACCGTGTGTTGATGGATTAAGTTGTGAGAGAGTGAAGCTCCTAGAAGGCTAGAATTAAGATCTAGAAACGATGTTACAGGAGACCTGCTCCTTTGCTCCTCTTTAGTAATGATGTGACTATAAGTATTAATGCCAATCAAGGAGCCATAAGTCCAATATATAGTGCGTTCAAAGTTGAAGACTCATCCTCCTGTGTGTGTGTGTGTGTGTGAAAGTGGGCACTGATGGAAAGAACAAAGTCAGGGCTAGAGCCACCAAGTTCTAGAAACTTTATCACAGTTCTCAGCATTGATGGAGGTGGAATAAGAGGGATTATCCCAGCAATTATCCTCGCCTCTCTCGAGTCCGATCTTCAGGTAAAACTACTTTTTTAACTTTCCCACTATTTGGCATTTGCTTACAACATGAACAGATATGCACGCACCATCCTATTCACTCACCCCAATATAGCCAACCAGCATCATCGACCAGCAGAAGGTCTTACAAATTCTTGAAAAGTTCTTAAGAGTGGTACAAAGATACATTCATTTAATTTGTACTATCATATACCTTCTCAACCCCAAAGAAAAATGTCGCACTTTGAATTTTGTTTTGTGCCAAAAGAAACGTCCCGATTATATTTTTGTTATAAAAAAAAATAATTTTAATGCAATTTAAAGGAGCACAAACAAGTAAAACTATAATTTAACTTGTCAAATGAGACATTTTTCTTTTTGGGACAGAGAACGAATCACCCTCCACCATCTAGCAACCACCAGGGGGGTGGTAGGGAAGAACCAAATTTTCCACCAGCCACCAGAAAAGTCGTTGAAATTGAATGTTAATTACTCAAATTTCGGAAATTTTATCTAAGTTGGGTGAGGCCACTGTAAAGTGGCGGTTTTTAGAGTGCAACCAAGTTTCTACTGTGGCATCATGACTTCTATCATGCTGAAAAACGTTCTGGGATTATTCTATGAAGGTCAGAAAAATTTTCATAAGAAGAACTTATATAAGGTTGAATATTTTTCCTTCGTCATTTTCATGTTAATTAAAAAACTTTCTGATGTAAATCATTTAGGTTAAGAACAGAGGTCATTTAAGAAAATGTCACCACTCCCTATTGTGACATTTTGCTATTTACTTCCGCTGTGCACAACACTCCCTATTTTAGATCGATATAACTTCAGTCCTTCCACACGTGGCCTAAATTTTAAGAGAAACTGTATTACTATTAATTTTACTTTTTTTGTGAAATAACTAAATCATAGTAATTGTTACATTGAAATTGTTGCAGGAACTAGACAAAAATAAGGATGCAAGAATTGCAGACTATTTTGATATAATTGCTGGGACGAGCACAGGCGGTCACCTGACTTGCATGCTAACCGCACCAGATGAAAACAAGCGTCCTATGTTTGCCGCTAAGGAGATCAAAGACTTCTATCTGGAGAACAGCCCTAAAATCTTCCCCCAAGTCTGGTAAAATTAATACTTTCTTATGCTCATATAAAAGATCCTGCGCTACTTATTAAGGTGTTTGCATGTCAGCCTAGCCAACTTGGGCTTCTGAAGTTCAAGTTCAAGCTTGTGCTCAAATACTTAGCCTAGACATCTGATAGCTCGGTTAAGCCTACAATTACGCCTCAAACTAGGGGCAGACTTGAAGTTTTCTTTTAGCAGGTGAGGGGTGTTGCCACTAGCCCATGATCCCACAATTCAAGCTATAAGAGATCACTCATGGTGGCATTGTCTAGTTGCCGTGTGGTATATCATTTGTGTGTAGGCGTAATAAGCAATTGAGTGACTGCTGAGCTGTCTAGTTTTGGTCAGGTGCCCAAGTGTTTCAGCCGCAGACCGCTCAGTTTATTACATTTACTGATTGACGCGTCACCTTCTTTAATTTGCTGCCTAATCATTATGAGAATCATGCATGGTTTTTCTTTTTCATTAGGTTTATGTATAACTATATATTGACATGGTAAAATTATTTCTTGGATAACAGCTCTTGGTATGGTCAGCTGAAGGCCTTCATACGTCCAAAATACGATGGGAGGTTTCTCCGTGAACTTATTGAGAACAAGCTCAAAGAGACAAAATTGAGCGACGCCTTAACAGACATTGTTATTCCAACTTTTGACATCAAGAGACTACAGCCAACTCTCTTCTCCAGCTTTGAGGTTAATTTAATTTCCAGTTTAAATAACCAATATAAGTCAGAATTTTATGATTCATTGCAGTTTGAAACCAAGTACGTACATATCAAAAAATAGAACCCAAATGTCAGTTTTTCGACAGATGAATGGATGTTCCATTAATAACTTTGCTTAGTTCTGGCCTTTGTATCCGTCAATTTCAATATTTTAACTTGGTTTGGGTACTTAAATGTCGTGTGTGTGTGTATTGTGTTGTGTAGGTGAAGAGGATTCCAAAACATCCCATGGATGCCTTACTCTCCGATATATGCATAGCAACATCAGCGGCACCAACATTTCTTCCAGCACATCATTTTACAACCAAGGACCAAAATGGTAAAGAGAGACAATTCCACCTAGTTGATGGTGGTGTGGCGGCAAACAATCCGGTAAAGTCGATTTATTTGTGTGTTCATCCCTCTTTTTAATTTTTTTTTACCTATTTTTTTGAACACCTCAATCAAATGTTTTGAATTGTCAAGGTGTACTGGATTTTCTGAATGTGCTTGGCCTATGACTAACTAGGTCTGTCAATTTGTACCCATCACCCATTAATCCACTCAACCCAACCCACTAATTATCCAATCCAATCCAACCCAATAATAAAATTAATTTAAATGGGTTATCCATTTTAACCCAATAAATTTTGCGGGTTAAGTTGGGTTTAACCCGCTAACTTATTAAACCAACGCAAAATGAAATGGCATTCCGAGCGTCGTACTCAAACTCTCTCTCTTCACTCGGTCTATCTCTCCCTGATCTCCATCAACGCCGCCCAGCTCAGGTCATCTTCCGTGCAGGGCACACACGAATCCAGGAATTTATGATGGCATGGTAGCAGGGCTTCATCGTTCTATGGCATCATCATCGTGTTTATGGATCTCTGTTATCGCCCTTTTCCACTCGATCCACAATGTCCACTCCTTCTACCTCCCTGGCGTCACTCTCGAAGACTTCGAGAATGTCCATCTCTCTTCATAAAAGTAGCCGTTAGGGACTCTTTGAAAAAGATTACAGATGAATTTGAAAAAGGTTTTTTGAGAAAGAAAATCGAGGAAAATTTTCGAATTTTAGGTTTCGTATTATCTGATTTGTGCATTGTTAATCCTTCGCCATTGATAGGATAACGAATTAAAGAGCTGATGTTTGTCTTGGTGGAGGAGAGAGAGAGTGGGGATGGAGGGGTTTGATTTGGAGAGGTGTGGAGCTGATTTTTTATCGTGAGATACTGAGATCCACAGGGAAGGAGAAAGAGGTGAGAGAATGTGAGGGGTAGGGACTGTGGGGCAGGGGTGGGGGGTACTGCAGGTGTATTTTTTAGTGTGCGTGTGTGAGAGAGAGAGATAGAATTATAGATAAAGAGAGAGAGAACTATATATATATATATATATATATATATATATATTAATTATCGGTGTGGAAACGTTCATTTGTAGTGCTAGATCTGTGATGTAATTTGTAATGTTCTATGCTGTAACCTTGTTAAGAATTATTCAAGTAGATATATATTTTTGTTTATCTTCGACATAACTTTGTTTCAATTCTTATGGACCATATTTCGTTGTTTGATATGTTGAAGGTATATTTTATTTATATACGAATGACTTAAAGTTCAAATGAGTTCACCTACCCGACCTATTTGACTCGTTTATTATTTTTTGGTTGTACCGTGTCGCATCGCGACCCTGATGAGAAATGTCTTAAATATATATTTTTTATTTTTGACATGAACATTTTCTGCACTTTGATTAAATTCTTATGGACGATGTTTCGTTATTTAATGTGTTGGGGGTATATTTTATTTATCCATAAAAAATATAAAAAATTAAAAAAATTAAAAACGGGTTAAAGTTGGTCGATCCGTTTTAACCCGTCTCATTTTTGACCCAATCCATATGACCCATTTAATATTTGGGTCGTGGCAGGCCATAACCCATTTCAACTCATTACCCACTCCAACCCAACCCAATTGACACCCCTATGACTAACCAATTTTTACCTCAACCCCATTGTGCAATTCACTATCTAACAAAATCACATCCTGCATGCATGTTATTTTGATACACTTCAGACATTGGTGGCAATGGGGGAGGTCACGAAACACATCATCAACCGGAGGAGGAGGAGCTGTCCCAACTCTAAGGAAGTCGATAGCCCTCCATTTTTAGTGATTTCCTTGGGGACTGGGACTCGCAAAGTAGATGCGAAATATTGTGCACGCGCTGCATCCAAGTGGGGTAGGTTAAGATGGATCCCTCCTTTAATTGATGTTTTCATCCAGGCCAGCACTGATATGGTTGATATCCACATTCCTGATGTTTTTGGAATCCTTGGCAATGAGGACAACAGATACTTGAGGATTCAGGTCACTGCTCCCTGCATTTTCCTATCATATAATCCTCTGTTTTCTCTGTCTTTTCTTTTCTACCCCAGTTCTTAGAACAGACGTATTAGTTATTTAGTATTTACTTCCTCCATCTCAAAAAAAAGTTTCCATTTTTGGGTTGTCCCCTCTCCCTCTCAAAGAAAAAGATGAAGTCATAGCTCTGCATTTTTTTTCTACTAGTTATTATTATTATTATAAACAAGGGCATGAATTGAATGGATGAATGCAGGATGATACATTAGAAGGGGCAGCTGGTTCACTTGACATAGCAACCAAGGAAAATTTGGAAGCCCTTGTGAAGGTTGGCGAAAAGTTGTTAGAAAAACCAGTTTCAAGGGTAAATCTGGAAACCGGAGTTATTGAACCAGTTCGTGATATAACAAATAAAGAAGAACTCAAAAGGTAACATCATCAACTCATCCATACTTTTTCATTGCTGAACAAGATTTTGTTTTATGAAAACAAGTATCCAAAAAATGTTACCCTTTGCTATTGAATTTTTTGGGCAAATTTATAATAGTTGGCTTTAATAAATTATCAACTTGCAGTTTTCTTCTATGTTCTTTCTACTGATTTATTAACCAACCACATTCATATCTCATAGATTTGCTGAATACCTCTGTAATGAGAAAGCCCTTAGACGACTGAACACTATATAAGAGGAGAGTTGTACTCGAGGTCTGGCAGAACATCGCCAATTCGTCACTGCCTTATGTACTCTGTGATTGTGAGTAACAAGACTTGTATTAAGCCAATGTAATTGTGAATTTATCCATTATTGTTGTATGCATATCATTTTCAAATGCACTTCCAATTAGAAAATAATATATTTATTAATTATTCCTTTATTTATTGTAATTAGAGTTTAGTAGTAATTACTGTATATAGTTCCTTTTCTTGTATAGTTCATTCCTTATTATGATTCATTCATTTATAAAGGTTTCTTGTACCACACTCCTATTGTAACTCCCTATATAAATAGTTGATTTAATCAATGAAAAGGCTATGTCGTTATTCCTATCAATTGTGAATTTCTTCCTCTTGCCATCGCCGCTACCCAAACACTTCCGCCTCCAGATTCATTCATTTATAAAGGTTTCTTGTACCACACTCCTATTGTAACTCCCTATATAAATAGTTGATTCAATCAATGAAAAAGCTATGTCGTTATTCCTATCAATTGTGAATTTCTTCCTCTTGCCATCGCCGCTACCCAAACACTTCCGCCTCCATGGCTACCGTCAACCAAACTCTCACCATAAAAAACCCCGTTGATCCTACCCGAACCTTCGACCTCATAAACATCTCCCACCATAACATCACCAAACTATATAGCTTGGAAACTCGAAGTTAAGGCAACCCTCATTGGCTATGACCTCTACAAATTTGTAGATGGCTCACACCCACGTCTGCCTCCCACCGTCCTCGCCAAGGATGCTCAATTGGCTTGATCCAATTGGCCGCCACTACTGGCGATGCATGGCAAACCATTGCTCACACCTATACTCGCTCAACTCCTGGTTATATCAAGCAGATCAAGGACTATCTCAAGCGAGCGTCCAAGGGCACTCAGTCGATCATCGACTACATGCAGTATGTCAAAGGTAATGCTGATGAGCTCGCTGCTCTTGGAAAACCACTCGATCACGAGGATCTCATTAAGATCATCCTCGAGGGTTTGGATGATGACTACCTCCACATTGTTGATGTGGTCGAAGGCCATGACACTCCTATTTCGTTCGATGAGCTTCATGAAAAACTCATCAACTGCGAGCTGCTTCTCAAACAATTACAAGCCGCGTCCTTCTTGCATCCTGCTTCGGCCAATCCTGCTACCCCGAGGACCAACGACTCGTCTGCTCGGCAACCATCTTGGCAAGCTCAACAACTGTCCTTGCAACCTCGGCAACCTTCCCAGTCCTCGGCAACTGCTCCTCGCCAACAGCGACCATATCTTGGAAAGTGTCAAGGATGTTGCCAAGAGGGACACACGGTTGCTCACTGTCCCAACTATCAACTAGTTGCCACTACACCTCTGCTCACTGCTCCCATCTTGGCCAATGGCTCAAAGTGGCAACCACAGGCACACTTAGCAACCACAGCTGACACAGGGACACCTGAAAGAACGTGATAGCACAGATTCTCAATAGATGTCAATGTGTATACCAATGTTGTAGTGATTGTTGCAACAATGGCAGACACAATGAACACAGTAAATAACAATTAAAAAGTAGCAGCGGAAGATTGTATAAAACACAGCTTTTCAAACACAGATTTGTAAACATGTTTTAACCAAAACAATCTACAAGATTAGTACTTGTAGATCAAGCCTCAAGGCCACACAAATTTTACTAAAACCAATAATGTTTTACCACTAATAACTTAACAAAAAATTCTCACAAGATATAGTATCTTGGAGAACCAAAAAATCCCACATAAACAACTAAACCAAACATGGGAAGAAAGAACAGATTCAGCTTCCTAAAAACAGAAAACAGGAAGCACGAAGACTAGTTCTTCAGGATTCAATGACGCTGTCAATGTTGCATTATCAGAAGTTTCAAACGGCTTCTGTTCAACTGGAAGAACTGCTTCAGAACTACAGCAAGATTGCTCTCAGTTTATAGCTCTTGATCTTCTCTCTTTCAAGCTATGCTCACCAAACTATCTCACAGGCCACGAATTCCAGCCTCCATATATAGGCAGCCATCTCCTGTAAGCACACGGCACAAGAGACATACTCCTACTAGGAAAGAGATTAGCAATTAAACAAGCAAGATTATGTTTCCTAACAAAACCATGATACTTGGAATAACTAAATTACCTGCAGAGATTTAGTTACCAAAATTATATTGTTCAGATCCTTTGAAAGATTTTCCTACCAAAAACAAACCAATCTACCAAAAATATTCTAAACAAAATCTAACACCTAAATAACCATTGACTAAATTAAAATCCTTCTTTGACCAAGAAAAGTGAAAACAAGATAAAATAGGCTTTGCCTATTTTACCCTTACAACACCGAGCTAGCTTTTTGACAGTGGTGCTTCTCACTATGTCACTGGCGACATTGGTAACCTCTCTCTACACTCCACCTACATGGGCACGGACGACATGGTCATTAATGATGGTACTAAGTTAACTATCTCCAAAACTCGTTCCTCCTCATTTCATACACCATCACACACCTTTTCCCTTCATAATGTTCTTTTTGTACCTGACATGAAAAAAAAATCTCATATCCATATCTCAATTTTGCATCTCCAATAATACATCTATTGAGTTCTTACCATCGTCTTTTCATGTGAAGGATTTACTAACAGGGAGCATACTGCTAACCGGGCTATCTAAAGATAGTATGTATGAATGACCGACCACTGCTCCCTCTCCTCGTCCATCAGCTTGTTCATCGTCATCCGTCTGAACCCGACCAACGTCATATTTTATCTAGTTTTGGCTTAGCTTTAGACACTACTCACATTAAACAAACCCATTGGAATGATTGTTTATGCAATAAAAGTCATAAAATTCATTTTTATCAATCTACTGTTGTATTTAGCTCCCCGCTTTAAACTATTTACTCTGATGTTTGGGCTTCTCCCCTTTATTCTGTTGATGGGTTCAAGTATTATGTGATTTTTGTTGATCACTTAACCCACTATATTTGGCTCTACCCGGTGAGACGAAAGTCTGATGCTGCCACCATCTTTCCTCGCTTCGAAGCCCTTGTGGAAAAATTTTCAAAACGAACATTATCACCCTTTACTCAAACAATAGAGGTGAGTACTCTGGTCTTGCCCGGGACACTGGCTTGGCCGCCTACCTCTCCACCAACGACATCTCCCATCTCACCTCACCGCATCACACTCCGGAACACAATGGGTTCTCGGAACGTCGCCATCGCTATATTGTTGAAGCAGGTCTCTCTTCGCTTTCTAAAGTATCTCTTCCGCTGCCCTTCTGATTATTTGCTTTCCAAACAGCGACTTACTTCATAAATAGGCTACCAACACCAACCCTTCAACAACTATCTCCCTACCAAAAACTGTTCGGGTCTCCACCCAACTACTCCAAACTTCGTGCCTTTGGTTGCCTTTGCTACCTTTGGCTCCGCCCATACACCGCCCACATGCTCGTTGCTCGCTCCACCCCGTGCGTCTTCCTTGGTTACTCGTTCACCCAAAGTGCCTACCTATGCAATTATCCGACCACCACTGAAATGTTTGTTTCTGTCATGTTCGGTTTGTCGAGTCCGAGTTCCCCATGTCTAACCTTGAGGTGCATCTTCCTCGGCCCACTGACTCCAATGACTCCATGCTAGTTGCTCCTAGCACTAATTAGACCTTGGTTGATCTCAGCTCTTTCATACACCAACCTCACTCAGTAAGTCTTATTCCCGCTACCAGCTCTGCGCATACTACTTAACCCTCCTCGGCACCCAACACCCTACCCGAGGACAGCTTTATGCCCGCTACTGACTCCTTCCCAGCACCAAGTTCCCTACCCGAGGAAAGCACCATGCCCATTACTCTAGTGCTGTTGAACCCAAGGTCAATCCCGTGCCCATTGCTGCTGGTACCTCGTCTATTATTACTCGTTTCAAGAACAATATTTACAAGCCACTCACCAAACTCGGCTCACCTAGCAGCGGACAGCGAACCGACTTGTGTCACACAGGCTCTCAAAAATGTCAAGTGGCGCCATGACATGTCTAGAGTATGATGCACTGACTCGCAATAGTACTTGGGATCTGGTTCCCTCGGTAAGTGCTCGCAATGTTGTTGGCTGCAAATGGATCTTTCGTATCAAACGTCATGCCGATGGCACCATTGATCGTTACAAAGCTTGCCTAGTTGATAAGGTGTTTCACTAGCGACCAAGTGTTGACTATCATGAGACCTTCAGTCCAGTTGTTAAACCCACTACAGTGAGACTAGTTCTCTCCCAGGCCGTCTACCGAGGATGGGTTCAGAAGATGCGAACAATGCCTTTCTCCAAGGCACTCTCTCTAAGGAAGTATTCATGACTCAACCTTTGGGATTTATCGACAAGGACAACCCTCAGCATGTATGCCGGTGTAGACACCCCAATTTCGTACCCCTGGTATGTAATATGACATGAAATATCAAGACCTGTTAAAACTTAACAAATGTCAAGTTACAGGGTTCAAAGATGCAAATGACAAAGCAGGATGCACAAAACAGTGAAATGCAGGGGGTAAAGTGCCAGAAATGAACCAAAGTTTGAAACTAGGCGCCACCCATGGAAGAAATGGGGGCAACGCCTAGTTTGTATGTGGGAGGCGCCCAGATTGTGCTACAGTGTTCTCCCAAGTGCTACAGGACAGCTACAGTTCGCGCAAAGTGCAAGATTTCCGACGTTCTGTACAATTGTCTGAAGCCTGAAGAGAGAAAAAGAAATTCCTCCCGTGTCCCTCGTCCAGCCTATAAATAAGGCTTCGGGGTTCACTCTTTCAGACACAATTAACGCACTAAAAATACGCCCAAACTCTTTGCGTTGTTTTTACGCCGTGAGAATTCTGAGGGATCGAGAGATAGTGAACGTCCCTCCTATAAAGCCTCGAAACCCTGCCAAATCTCCTCCAAACTTAAAACTAACCGGTCAAAGTGAGCCTTAGCCCCCCAGCTAGGTTTCCACCCTATTCCTCCGATCTAAAAACCTCGGAAAGAGTAGTTGCTCTGCCCGAGTAAAAAGGCTAAATCAGCCAGAAATAAGCCGTTATTCTGCCCGATTTCTACCTTCCTCAAGCAATCAATCAATCAATCCTAAACAGTTGCTCCGCCCGGATCCCGAGGCCAAAAAGCAACTTTCGGAAGTAGTCATTCTACCCGAATCCCCGCATCACTTCATAAAAAAAGACTCCCTCTCCCTAAAGGACAGAGCGAGCACACCCTAGTCCGCTAGTAGGTAAGTTTTAAGATTATTATTTGTAAAAGGTGCTACTTTCCATCCGGCCTAAAAGTATAAGCAGTTGTGCTGCCCGGATTTAGTTAGGAAATAACACTAAAAAGAGCCATTATTATGGACAAATATTTTTAAGTATATTTGTAACTATTTGTAAAGAGACGACTGCAAGTCCGTAAATAATGTAGCCACGGATGTATTTGTTTTTATTTCATGTCTTTTAATGCTTTATTTATTTGCTAAATAAATATATCAAAAAGTATACTTTAGCAAAAAACTATTTTTGAGACCGAAAGGGCGAGTTTGGTGCCTAGCACCTTCCCAACTCGTAACTTAGCCTCCGAACTCGTTTTTACAATCTCTGGTTTTCTTTTTTGGTTTTTCTTTATTTCTTCCTTAAAATAAAGATGACGACTCTATAAAACATTTTGGATCTAGTGGGGTCTCGCAACATATTTTCTTGCACTTTTCCGTTTTTCTCTAAAAAATGGAGAATGAGAATGAAAAGGTGATGTATTCCTATATCCTGGTATCCCCTAAAAAAGGGATAACTTGATATAGAAAACTCAAAGCACCCATAGTGATCCGAAATATGCCATAAGGCTATTTTTATAAAATCCATAGTAGGGCCTCGCAACACTCCTTTCTTGCACTTTCCCATTTTCCCCTAAAAAAGGGAGAATGGGAATGAAAGGGTGATGTATTCCTATATCCTGGTATCCCCTAAAAAAGGGATAACTTGATGTAGAAAACCCAAAGCTCCCATATTGGACCAAAAATTCATTGAAGTCACCGATGCGTATTCAACACGCTATTCAGACAGCACCCTTTCCGCATTTTTAATTTCGTCCTCCCCTACACAAGGGGGGGTGGAATGGAAAGCGTGGTGTCCCGCTTCGAGCGTCACGCGCACCCCATCCAGGCGCGGGCGCAGCACACTCGGGGACCACGGCCACAGGCTTCACAAGGCCATCAATGGACTCAAGTAGGCTCCCCGAGCATGGTACAACGAATTGCGACAGTTTTTTCTTACCTCTAGCTTAAAAAATTTTGTGGCCGACACATCGCTGTTCATACTTCATACAGGGGGCACCATCATCTATCTCCTTATCTATGTGGATGACATTTTCATCACTAGAAACCAGTCTGCTGCAGTTCAAACCTTGATCTCTCTGCTCGCTAGTCGCTTCTCACTCAAGGACCTTGGTGCTCTTCACTATTTCCTTGGTGTTGAATTTGTTAAGCGACCAACTGGTCTCCTGCTCTCCCAGCGCAGATACATTGCTAATCTCATTGCTCGAACGGGCATGACAGATGCTCGCCCAGTTGCTACTCCCCTCGCCAGCTTTGACACTTCAGTCGGGCACTGCTCTCATGGATCCTACAGAGTTTCGGGCAATGGTCGGGAGTCTTCAGTATCTGTCCCTTACTCGCCCTGATGTTGCCTATGCCGTCAACTTCATGCATAGGCCAACTACCGAGCACCGGAATGCGGTCAAGCGTGTTCTCAGGTATCTCTGTGGTTCTATTGATGCTGATATTCTTCTTCATCGTTAGACTCCTCCATCTCTCCATGCGTTCACTGATGCTGATTGGGCGGGAAACAAAGATGACTACACATCCACCGATGCATACATTGTCTATCTTGGCAGCAACTTGATCTCTTGGAGCTCCAAGAAACAACACATTGTTACTCGATCCTCGACTAAAGTTGAATACTGGTCCGTGGCTGCCACTACTACTGAAGTCCGATGGATTGTGTCTCTCCTTGGCGAGCTCGGGTATCATCTCCTCGACTGAACCTGTCATTTATTGTGACAATGTAGGTGCCACTAACCTGTGCTCCAACCTAGTCTTCCATACTCGCATGAAGCATGTGGCCCTGAATTTTCACTTCATCCAGCAACAAGTGCAGGACGGGCTATTACGGGTCTCACATGTTTCCTCGGCCGATCAGTTGGCCGATGCCCTTACCAAGTCGCTTGTTCGCCATCGCTTCCATCAATTACTTCACAAGATTGGCCTCTCCTCTCAGGTGTCCATCTTGCAAGAGCATATTAGAGAATAATATATTTATTAATTAATCCTTTATTTATTGTATTTAGTGTTTAATAGTAACTATCGTTTATATTTTTTTTCCTTGTATAATTATTTCCTTATTATGATTTCTTCATTTGTAAAAGTTTCTTGTACCACACTCCTATTGTAACCTTAATTGTAACTCCCTATATAAATAGGTGATTCAATCATTAAAAAGTCTATGCTGTTATTTCTATCAATTGTGAATTTCTACATTTCCTTTGTATCGTTCATATTCAACCACGTGTTCTTCCAGGAGATTTCTCCACATATTAATGAAAAGTTTGTTTAAAATGTATTTACTTGCTGAGGTTTTTAAATCTTATTAAGTGTTACAAAGTGATAACTGATCGATGTATTTTATACGTCGATTTTATATACTTCTAAGGCTTAAATTATGCTATTTCACGAGGCTTTTGGTTACTAATATATGTTTTCGGTGAGTTTTATAAGTTTCAGGTTAATTGTGAAAATACGCGAAACTCCAGGGTTTTAAGTGCAAAATACAAGAAGGGCCGAAAAAGGAAAATTGAAGAAACAATGAAAATTTGGACACCTTGCGGACGCAGGTGCCTCGCACCTTGCGACCGCAAGGTAGGCGTCGAGGTCCTCGAGCCAAGAACCAAGAAATCAAAAGCCACCTACATCGACACCTTGCGCAGGTACCCAAGACTGCTGCGACCGCAAGGTGGTCGAATGCGACTTATTCGGATTTTCACACAGTCATTCAATCCGATAACAACTCCCGAGTATATATAGAAGCTAGAGGTCGAGCCAGAGAAGGAGGACGGTTGGAAGCTCTCTTTTCATAGATTTTAGGTAGTTTTAGATTGTATAACATAGTTAGATCCTGTAATTCCAAGTATTGAAGATCAAATCATGTATCCGATCAACTAAATCATCCATAATCTAGGAGGTGGGAGGTAACTTGTATCGAATTTATGTTTTGATTCTTATATATATGTCTATTCAATGCTTGTTGATTGTGTTGTTTATCAACTCCTATATTATTTTGCTTTCAACAAATGAATGTAATCGCAAATAATAAAGGCTTACAGGTGCGGATAACTGCATGACCAAGTGCATATGTCGTACACTGGCTCACCAACACAATAAATTGGACCTATCGATGCACGAGAGTGATAAGTTAGGACCAGGTTCTTACATGATCTAGGTGACAGATAGATCATAAATCTAAGTGACTGACTAGATTGACAGGTTCGTGCTTAGGATATAGAATGGATGAATTTTTTATGGGATGGAGGCCGAACCAATTGTTTAACGTACTATATCTATTTTTAGTGAACGAACCCAAGACATTGAATGACACTATTATGAATTGAACATAAAGGAGATATAAGTGAAACCCAGAATCCTAGATTTCCACCACCCATAAGATCTTCATATCTGATATTACTGTCTAATTAGTTAAACATCTATAACTAGTAGTTTAGAGTATAATTAAACATAAAAACCCCCCTTAGGTTAATAATTTGCTATCGATAATTGCACTGTTCGTGATCACTTGTCTCTGTGGGTTCGACCCTTGCTTCCAATACTATTATATAATAGTCTTGTTCACTTGCAAGGAAAAAGATTAAATAAAACATCGATCAATAACCCAAGTTCCTTTATGTATGGTGAACTTGAAATAAGCACGTTTAATCTAATGTAATTATGCATGTTGTGCACAACGGAAGACTAGCAAACAAATTAATAGAGTATAATAGGATCAATCACAAAGAAGAGAGAGAGAATGGGTGCCAACGGACTGTCGAAATTTTATTAGAGACTCACCTTCAAACGTTTTAGGTATATAACTATTTATATTGATACAATAGAAACCCTAAAACCCTTAGAATGACAAAAAACGAACAAAGCAGCAAATCCCTAAAAACGGGGTTGAGCGGTTGCTCAGCCCAAGCACTGGGCGACCGCGCAAAATGCAGTAACACGGCTCGAAGGAATCTTGATCAAGCTTTCGCTCAGCCTAACCACTGAGCGATCGCTCAGTTCCAAAACCCAAAATGACTTTGTCCAAAACCCGAACAGTTCCCTTCGAGGGAATTGGCCTGTTGCCTGATTAATCGAGTCATCTCATTCTCAACAATGTATATTCATTAGTGAACATGAGGATGAAGGCATAAACACTCAGATTCAGTACTCATTTGATAAAAATTGTCAGTGATTATTAGTTCTTGAGAACGAACTTGTTGCTATAACATCTATGTAAATTAGTTCTCTCTCATACACTTTTTTCTGTCTTGGCGCACCACCGATTAGTCTCCCCCCTTCAATTCCGACCACTCTGCACCCACTGCTATAATGGTGCATAGTCCATTATCATACACTGCGGCAGTCTAGCAAATGGCAATCCACGAAGCCGGTTACTTGCCAAAACCCTAGTCGCAGATTGGCACTTCGTGATCTACCCCTGCCTCCTAGACAACCAGTGTCCATCCACAGTGAACCAGGGTACTTGTTCGCGCCTTTAGAACTCGAGGCTGCAGAGAAACAATTTAACAATACAAATATACAATTATTCTTAAGTTTTCGGTTGGGAGGCCTACGATACACACATAATTCACGATCGCATCACAAAGGCTTGGAACTTGACAGGTCAGTTCATAGTGGGTTTGCTTGATCCACGTCCTACAATGGTACATCTGACTACTTTAGATGAAGATACGATTAGGGCTCTGTCAAAAGAATCTCATATAATCAACTCAACAATGTACTGTTCTTTCTTCTTTCTGATGGTCATCAGATTTTACTTTTAAGAAGGACAATATTAGGGTTGCGGTTTGGGTACGTTTACATCATTTGCCTTTACCCTTCTTCAGTTCTTCACTTCATCGTATTTGCACAACATTGGTAATTCTTTTGTGACGTTTTTGAGTGCGGATGATCGCACTCTATCTTTGTCACATCTGATGTTTGCACGTATTTGTGTAGAGATCGACGTCTTTGTTGTCTTACCCAAGCGCATTTGGATTCGTTCGTTTAAGGAGAGTGGTTTGTGGCAAACACTTGATTTCGAGGGTAATATTGCATATTGCGAGGGTTGTGGTCTTTTAGGCCATATAGAGGATGAATGTCGCAAAAAGAGCCGCCTAAATGTTAAACAGATTCATTCTCATAATATGCTCGATAAGGATTTCCAAAACATTGATAATAGGGAGAGTCTTGACAATCAGGGAGGTTTACCTGTTAGTAAGGGTAAGGGTATTGTCTCGAGTTTGCGTTGGGAGCCTAAACAGCCTAGCTCGAATATAGGGTCTAGTAATGTTATGAACTTTGAAGGCCAAGGATGATTTGGGTAGACCCACTGGAGTTGAAACAATAGATGTGTTGGATGGCAAGTTGTTGTGCCTGGTAATAAGAGGTTCAACACATGCTCCTAACATAGTACAACTGCAAGTATGCTGGATGGGAATTTAGAAGTTATGAATGGCATGCATGAAATGTGGATAGCCCGATTATTAACTCTGTGGTGGGCGTTGGGAAGGCTAAAGGTCATCATGAGGGGGATAAAACAATAATGCCTATGGTGCAATAGGATGAACTAGCTGATGAACCTCATTTCGTTTTAGCTGAAAAGAAGGCAATGAATAACAGTGGGGTGGATATGTAGAATGGCTCTTTAACAGAGGTGAGTGCATTTCTTGTGGTGATGGTGGTGGGGGTGGTCGCGAAAATTGTAGGGATAACTGTGGTGGTTTATACGGTATTGTTAAATCTCCAAATCTTCAAATTTTCAAATATTCATATGGGTTTGAGTTTAAACCTTCAAATTTTAAGATTGAAAAAATCATTGAATTTGAGTTTATAAATAGTCAAATTTAAATGTGTGTTGGTGGCGGGCCGGGTGTACAAATAATAGATTTGCATACAAGTTAATTCGAAGGAAGGAGTAAAGAATAAGAAATATAAATTAATATAAAATTTTAAAAACGATTTTTGGGTTAATGGTGAAATTTGAGGTGGTAGAAGTGGTGACGGTGGTGGTAATGGTGGTGAGTTTATGGTTGAGAAAAGAAATTAAATAAAATCTTAATTTTATTTTTTGGGGTAATGCATTTTTTAACTTTAAAATTAAATATGAGAAATTTTAATTATTTTTGGATTATTGAAACAATATTTATTATATTTGTTTAAAACATACCTTAAACATTAAATAATTAACTAAATAATGAATCTATATTATAAAAAAAATCAGGGGCTAACTAACGGCCCAGATCGAATTATGTCAAACACAACTGACGGTCCAGATTGATTTGTAAATATGCGAGTTAGATATAAACCCTCAGTTATGAGTTTTGTTTGAATTACCCCCTCAACAACCAATAATTATGTAATAAACCCTCAGTTATGCTTTTTTTTTTAATTATCCTCTCCACAACCAACTATAGTTACATGAATGCTTTCTTCTAACACATTTTTTTAAACCACTTCCTTTCGTTTGAGTTGACGAGATGGTTATCTATAATTTATCTCGAGCATTCATTGAGTTGTTTTAATGAGATATTTGATTGTAAGTTTTGTAATTGATTTTTTTAATTTTAAATATTTGTATTTTAATTTCTTTCTTTTTTAAAAATGTGTTCTAAGTTTTCCTTAATAGTCTAAATTATTTGTGATTTTAAAATAGTCTTTTGTTAGTTCACTGTGTCTCATTCAATTCATTTTATATTTTGTGTTTACTACGATTTTCATTTTTAAGTTTATTTCAATTAACATGTGTTGTGTTGGTGTTTATAAGAGAGAATGTTTTTTGATGCTTAATTATACTCTTTTTGGATGAGTTACAAAATTTTACAGCGAATAAAATGTTTTATTTATTTAATTTTTGGAAAGTCGTCTTTTTTTTTTGGTGTAGTATACATTGATCCGACCCCTAAAAAATCTCAAGCATATACTAATTTATTCTTATCATGCTCGCTTCATACATTGATCACGTTTATATTGACACCGTGCCATAGGTACCGGGCACGAAATCTAGCAAAATGACCAAAAATAATCACCCTGTGACATGCACAAGTAATTTTCCATTACTATTATTAACGTCCATGGACGGGAGGGGGCAAAGTTGGGGTGCAAGGTGAAATTAAAGTGGATACTTATGGGTACTAAACGTATTTTGGTCACACAAATTAGGCCAAAAAACACATATCTCCTCAAATATCTCACGATCTACTAAGCATGAGTAAAACGATTTACCACTAAGCTGCACTTCATTATACTGATTTTTCATTTTTTAGGATGGTCATTAAATAATATTGATTATGTAAAAGTAAGTATTAGAGTTTTAATAAACATAAATTAGATATTCATATGATACAAATATTTTTTTGGGGAAAAAAAGAATAAACAAGCCTACATTTAAAAAAATAATAATTAAAAAAAGAGATACAGAAACAACCAACGGAAAAGACAAATGTGTATGATAAATTGCTTTACAATAACAAAAATTATGCATTTTAAATGAAGAAAAAACAAAGTACTAAAAAAAATGCACACAACAACACAATTTATAAGTATAAAAATATTGTAAAGACGAGAACCAAAAAAAGAACTCAACGATCAAAAGTATACAAACAAATGAAAGCCAAACACTTTAAGAAAATCGTTAACAACACGTGCAATGCAAGTGTACCTAACTAATACATTTAAAATTACAAATATGTAGTAGAACCGATAACAAATAGAATTAGAACTCACCCTTGGGGTACAAACTGCAGAGTAAGAGCATCCACAATGGATACCCACTATCAACTCTCTATCTCCTTTGTAGAGATTTTTACCTTCTCTTGTTCTCACAATGAACACATTCAATCACTCTCTTTCTCTAAAACCTATTAAATCACTCTTTTAATTAGGAGAGTGATTTACCTTAAATAGCCACTCTCTCTCTCTCTCTCTCTCTCTCTCTCTCTCAAAATACAAGGTTTCTAACATATTTTAATAATGTTTCACCATATTGAAAATGATTTTATTAAAAATTAATTATACCACATTTTGTTTCTTATTGTTTTTGTTGTTGTAAACAATTGATTTATATTTTTTTTGTTACTATATCATCGTAAAATTTTATTTATCAAATATATAGATCTAAAAAACATATTTTATTTAAATTTTATAAATTTAAAATATAAATATTTCATTCAAATTGTGGTGGGAAAATAGAAAAAAAAAAGATTAAATATATTGGTAGTTGGGTTTGTTAGTTGATATTTTCAAAGAGAGTATTTTTTTTTTTGAGGAAACAAAAGATATCAAGTTTGAAAAACTGAATCCAACACCAAACAAAAAGAATGCTGGAAACAAACCCGAAAATTGTATTACAAACCGGTCGTATTAATTAAACTCTTTGCACTCTAATCACCTAGTGACAACATCACGTAATTGTAATTATTAAACTACACAACTTTATTTTCATAGAATATAAATTTAAATATTTAAAATATTTTATTCAAATTGTGGTAGGAAAATAAAAATAAAAAGGATGGAAAATATATTGGTAGTTAGGTTTGTTTGATGTGATTTGAGATATTTTAGGTTTTTAAAGAGTTGTATAGAGAGTGTTTATTGGAGTGAATTTTTTTTATAGAGAGTTGAAAAGTATAATTAGAACAGAAAACAAGGTGTTTAGAGAGTGGTATTGGGAGTTGTTGTGGATGCTCTAAGGGTGGCTAGGGATTAGGGAGGGTGAGATTGGGGATTGTGAAATTTGAGTGCTTTGAGAAGGGTTTTTTGTGTTGTAAATTAACCAGCCATCAAGTTTTACTAGTTTTACCTAATCCAAGAACAAATAATGGAGAGAGAGAGAGAGAGAGAGAGAGAAAGAGAGTTTTAGTTTGATGGTTTCAATTTTACTTGCTGAAGAACAAATAATGGAGCAGAATATGAGACTCATTATCATTTGTAATCAATCAAAATTAGGCTGTGTTTATTTAACGGAAAATGATTTTCAGAAAATGATTTTCGAAAAATGATTTTTAAAAAAGAAAAAAAATTTCATTTTCAGGTGTTTAGTAAATTTTTTGAAAATATGTTGGAAAACATTTTCTGGTGTTTGGCGAACGCACAGAAAATGTTACGGAAAACAATATATAAATAAATACAAAAAATATATTATAGTATTAATACATATATTGAATACAAAATTGTGTTAACCTTTAAGTAATTTTCTTTTAATAACCCTCAATTTATCATTAATGGTGTCAAATCAATAATGTCCATCTTTTTTCAATCTAACAAAATATATATAAAGACTTGATATTTGATATGAAAAATGTTTTAAAAAATAAAATGGATAATGTTTAGGACGTCCTTAAATAATATAGTGGATAATAATTTCAAAACGTAGTGAGTATTTATTAAAATTATAATTTATAAATAATGTGCACAAACTCCATTTATATTTCTAAACAATTTACTTGTTGAGTAAAATATTGTGTGTGTATGTAAATATGTATAATTGTAGAAGGATGCGAAGGGTGCTCAAACATTCGGAAAATAAATCCGTAAGTCATTTTCCGGAAAAGAAGGCTTGATTTTTCGTTGACTCAGTAAGTCTTTTACGTTGATTACATTTTCCTAAGGCTATCAAACACCGAAAAATAAGAAAAACGTTTTTCGGAAATTATTTTCCGTGAAACAAACGGAGCCTTAGTAAAACTTCATTGAGTTGATACTTTGCTTCCACAAACTAGTAACCAACATACATCGTATTATTATCAGTGTTCTAAAACTCCCCGTCTAGCTTTCGCCAGCCTTTTGCTAACTCTCTCGCCAAGATTTTCTTAGTCGCCTAATCGACCAAGTCGGTGTCTACGTTGGCCTGGCCATTTAATGTACATATATATAGAAGAAAGAAGAAGAAAAATATTAAGAAGAAGGGGTCGTGAGACTCATAATTTAGAATAAGAAGAGATTATTTTAATACGGAGGATATGTTATAAATTAGGGATTTAGGTGGAGTAATATTTTTTGTTTTTAGTTCTAAACTTGGTTGGTTTATTGCTTTGGAGTTGTTGAGAATTGGGATTAAAGGTAGGTTTGTATATTTTTGTTCATTTTACAAATATAGACAAGTGTTTGATAAAATGATAAACATAAAAAAAAATTTAATTTGTAGTCGATGTGTTTGATCTTTGATGTAAATTATCAAAAAAATGGTAATTATGCCTTAATTTTAGGCCCCGCCTAGGCTCCGATTACGCCCCGACTAGTCCCCTAGGCGCTAGGCGCTAGTGTGCCGCTTAACGGCCGCCTAACGATTTTTAGAACATTGATTATTATTGTATGATATGAAATTATATAATTACAGTGCAAATTAACTGTTCGATATGATTTTGGTGAAGTAATTCAAGTTTATGGCTACCAAACAGTCATGAAACAAACCGAGCCTTAATCACACATAAAGTTGTTCTATATCACCCAAATGCATACTTAAATAAAAAGAAAAAAAAATTGACGAGTAATGCAATCTTCAATAAAATAGAACCTTCAAACTCCAAAGCACACGGACGATAGGGAAATAGTGAGAATCGATGTGAACGAGAGAGCTTTATGCATGTAGAACATGACGACGATATTCTCCAAAAACCCATATGGGAAAATAGTTCCGAAATGCTGAATAGTTTAGAGTACCATGCTTAAAGAATCCCCCCACAGCTTCCTGGACCACGTTAATCTTAGTTAGTTTTTGTAGTTTATACGAAAACTTTGAACTTTATGATAACTCAACACAAGCATTATTTTTTTTGCAATATATTGGCTTGATGAAACTAGTCACACACTATCTGCTAGTTTTCACTACATAACTGGATATTCGATGATTACCTGTTGAGGAAAGTCACCATCTTCAAATTGTGAATTGATCAATAGCCTCACCCCGCGTTGTATGGGTGTCGGATCAAAATTTGCCTAATTTGAAGTAAAAATCAAACCAAGGTATTAGGTTTTAAAATGATACAGAAAAAATCCAAAGAAAAAAGTGATACACTCAAAATTTTACAAACCTGTCCAGCTTTAATGAGCGACAATAGAGCCCAACACGTATGTATCAAATGCGAACGATCGCCTTCCAGATTTGTATATACCTGTTACAATTTATTAGATTACTATGCGAAAGGCACAAGACATGAAAGTTATATATGGGATTGTTAATTGAAAGTTATTAAAACCTCAGTTGAGCTCGAAAGATAGCTTTCTCCCCATCCACCATCGGGTAGTTGCTTTGACAGCAAAAACTTGCATGCTTTACGAATGACCGGACTATTATGATACTTATGCCCACACGCAACCAGTGCCTCCACCGCAAAAAATGTTGCATAGGTGAAGCAAATCCCCCAACGACCGTACCTGCACAATTCCAAGCCAGCGGTTACTAGCCTATATATAATTTGTTTCCTTATAAAACCTGGTTCGAGTGTTCGACCCTATGAGGAAATTAAGGTTTAGCATTCATAGAAGCCTACCATGATCCATCGGGCTTTTGTGTGCTTTCTATGAACTGTAGCGCTTTTGTGATGCAGTTTTCAACTTCCTTTGTTCGATGCATTGGGTGTAACTTTTTGAAAAGTACCATAGCCTGCAGTGCTGCCGAAGTGCATTCCACGTACCTAAAATAACATTGCAATCATGTCCACGATAACTTACAAAGATAACTCTTTGGTATGCAAGATTGATAATTCCTTTTCATGCCATTTTAACATAATTATCATTCAACGATATTTCAGATGACATGCATGAGAAAGAATGGTCAATCTAATTAGCACACCAAATACGCACTACGGATAAGAGCTTTTACTTACTCTATCTCAATCATGGTATCTTTCGAAAAACTCAATAGGGTTGAACTTCTGAAACACGCCAAATATATATACTTGTCAATTGGTATCAAAAAATAAAATTCGTGATAATAATAGAACAAGCTATGCATAATAGATCCAAGGAAAATGACACAGTCAAAGGCCAACATTGAAGGCCTAAAAGGAGGGAAATGGGGGAGAAATTATGCTAGAGAATTTTTGTAACTTGTCAGGAGTGGGAAACTTCTCAAGGACTGTACCTCCAACCAAGAATATGTTCTCTGAGGCTCCCAAGCTGGAAAACCTCCATTTTTACTCTGTATTCAAGTAGAAACACTTCTTAAGTATGAATCAGTAAAAATTAGTATTCTAATGCTAAAACTAGAAGATAATTACTTGTAAATGGGACATAAAAAGGGTTTGTTTGTTTGTTTTTTTTGTGTGGATTGAAATGGGAATTTATTAAAGTGAAAAGTGTAATGGTAAGTACCTGCAAGTAGAGGATTATATTGACTGCATCATAAAATCGTTCTGTTTCCATTGCTTTCCCAACAAGCTCAGGCCGCATTTGTGAGAACATAAGTGCAACCTCCACAAAGTACAAAAAGGGTCTTTAGAGAATATAGTGTAAGTTCATTACAATGCAAATGTTTGATATTAGCACTACGAAATCTAGCAAAGCTTTTGGAATTAATTACCTTCAAACCTTCGGAAGTACAGTCGGAGACTTGCAAACCTTGGTCTTGCATTGAGAATGGCCAAGCGCCTTTAGAAGGGTGTTTAAACATTTTACTATAATCTCCGGGGGGATCATCTCGAATCTAATTAAAAGTAAAAAATATATATGTCTTGAAATTACACTTAAAAACTACATTTTGACGCACTTCAAATTTATTTTGGATGCTAGAAAACAACCTGTGAGGCTTTCACAAAGTTGTGTGCCTTTCTTAGAGTTGGAGCATATTCTTCTACTAGGTTACTCGATAGAATGGCCTGAATAGAAAAGGTTGCATCCCACCATTGACTCCCAAGACTCTGCACTTTGAAGCCATCTTCAGCTACCCAAAAGTAATCCGGGATCCGGGCAAGATGGCGCTTGTATGCTTCGGAATTTGGATCTTCCTCCCAAACTGCAACCATATGTCGTAGAGACTGAACCAGTTCAGTTATCTTTCCAACAAATCTTCTTCCATATAAGTACGACATGGGCATGTAAACCACGCGACAATAGCTCAACATTTGACCTGATTTACAGATAATTAATGTGTTAGACTTCATAGTAACTACCATGTGACAATCAAGAATATAAATTTGTTTGATCGATTACAATTCTTTGTAGTTTTTTATTAACGAGGAAAAGCCAAAATTCTCTACAAAAAGGTAAGTTATCAGTTTTAAGATGAACAAATGTGTTAAAAACCTGGATGAATGGGGACACTCCTTGGAATAAGCCAAAGTTCTGGTGGCATTGGGTTGCAGCCTGCCCATTCATACACTCCAAGCACCTACACAATAGAAAGAACAAATGTAGTTTGATCAATAATCAATTAATTAATGTCTTGACTGATGTGATTAAATTTAAAATAGAGTTTGTCAAAAATGTACCGTAATCCAAAACTTTCCCCACGACGGAATCCCAACTACACCGTCATGTTCAAGGATCCATTTGCGACCCCGAGCCATTGCCATGTCCTCCCCATCTTCAGGTCCTTCTCCAAGAAATCTCAATGCAATGTAGTTTAGAACGGTGCCGAATGAAGTGCTGGGTCCCTCTAAATGAAACCCCCATCCACCATCTTCATTCTGTACCATTATTCAAACTCAATTTCACAATAAACTCTCGCTTTATACAGGAATAACTCTTCTTACTTTTGTGAGTATTGCTGCATGTTTACCTGATGATTGTACATGTAACGTTTACATTCCTTTTGATATTCTAAAGGTAAAATAGTATTCAGATCCCCAGTGATGTACAAAGATATAACCTGCATATTTCATATTCATTAAGATAATTGTACACTATATATCATGTTTGCTGAGTAAATTTTCTTCTAATAACTTTTTGTCTACGGCCATCGAGTTTCAATAGCTATTCTCACAGGCACTCAGAGGGCGATATTCAAGTGTTCAAACACAGAATGTAGATAATGTGGCCGCACATCAACAAGTATTTTAGTTGTAGAATGATAAAGACTTACTCTGTGTGCTTTTATTTATTACTTGGATGTGATCCGAGATGTGAAAACATCTACATTATGTGATTTTGAAACTTGAACATCGTTCCTTACAAAACTATCAAAGTCTAAAACCGTGAATATCCATCTACCGGCCATTAGCCATTAGGTTGTGTGAAATCACCTCAACCCAACCTAGGCAAATATATTGTGATCATCCACTTTCAGTATCATCACAAATAGTATCTGTTAATGGTCTAAAAATCAATATTTTGTTAAGTAATTTGCATGGTATATAGTAACCAAAGGAGGGACAAAGAATTGAGGGCCAGATTCAAGCAGCTGGCCGTCATTAACTTGAAGTGTTGAGTAAAAGTTGATGGCTCTTCGTAGAGTAGTTGTCACTACTTCCTCTGTTACGTCCTCTGTTTCTTGGAGTTTTATACCTGGTGGAATTGGGACTTGGGGGTCGAAGTTCTCCTTTCTAAGCTGTGATTTCACAACACGAAATCATGTAAATAGACAAATCGAAAATACATAAGTTTTATTTAATTATTGATAATAAAAGTATAACTACTCCAAACTATATAACAAAAAAAGGAGTATTACATATTAAGGGTTTGATGATTTTGAAAAAAATATAAGCTCGAATTTTCATTTGAAAAAAAAAACATTAATTTGACTTTAAAAAGTAAAAAAAGAACACAACAGAAAATCTTAAAAACTTAAGAACCACCGTATTTTTTGTAAGTCTCACAGAGACCCCTCGAATTCAAAGAATTTTGAAATTAGATGAGGCATGTATACTAGGATTTGAGGGTGGGACGTCGAGGTGGTCTCATATAAGACATATTTATCTAGGTTAAATATGATAAAATTTAGAAATCTCAATGCAACCCCTTAGTTTTTGAAAATTCCAACGCTACCTCTCATGTTTATATATGCAGAGTGTCCCTTTTTACTATTAACAGTGTTATTTTGTAGTAGGGTTGCCGATTTGGTATGTTGGGTCGGGTATGAGTTGGGTCGAAACAGGTAATAGGTTGTGACCCGTTATAACCCAAAATTAAACGGGTTGAAACTAGTTTGGTCGAAATAGGTCATGGGTTGGAACAGGTCAACCCGCTTCAACCCATAATTTTTCATTAAAAAACTTACATTTATATAGCAAAAATATAACAGGTCGAAATGGGTAACGGGTTCGCCCCGCTTTAACCCGACCCAAATCGACATGTTAATTTTTACCATTTCGACCCAAAAAAATAACGGGCCAAGTTGGGTTGGGTACTTTTCAAGTCGGGTTGGGTGGGTTAGCGGTTTTTGAGTTGTAATTGTCAGACTTTATAAAATAAAATATGTCACTTTTGGCCTTAGAAGTGTCGCTTTGTATTTTTAATGAAAATTATAATTTTTTTCCTTATTATTTTGAGGCTTAAATGTGTCACTTTTAGCCTTAAATGTGTTACTTTTATTTTGAAAAGTGTCTCATTTTTTATAAATAAAAATTATTACGTTTGACATTAAAGTGTCACTTTGTAGCATTAAAAGTGTCATTTTTTGGCATTAAATGTGTTACTTTTGATCCTAAAAGTGTTAATTTGTCTTATAATTAAAAATCGTCGTTATTGACCTAGAAAGTGTCATTTTTTTGTATTAAATATGTCACTTTTTGTCATCAAAAGTGTCACTTTTTGTCCTATAAATATCACTATACATTGTAATGAAAATAATAATATTTTTGCCTTTTAAATGTGTTATGTACGTAGCGTTTCGTCAAAGTTCGTTAGGGTCCGTTAAGCACCTTAAGGCAAATGAAGTTAACGGAAGCCTAATGGGCTGACAGATGATTAAATTGTAAATGTTAGGAAGGAGGAAATTTTCAACAACAACTTTGAGTCCGGATCCTCTATTCCAAAAGTGTATTTTATCTTTTATTCCAATGTCAGATCCACCGTTAATTTGTCAATTAGTAAATTAACAAAATTAATTATATAAACAAAATCAATTACTGATTGACAAGTTAACGGTTGATTTTACGTTGGAATAAAAGATGAAATACACTTTTAGAATAGAACATGCAAACTCAACAACTTTTGGATGACTAGGGATACCGGAGCAAAAAATGAAACATTTCAATTAAAAACAATTCTGGGACTAATAGATCTCCAATTCGGGACCTCCATTATCATGGTTAAAAGCTTCCATCACGACCCACCATTTTTATGTTTTAATAATATGTTTTATATTTATTATGATTCGTAAATTTTAAACGAAGCTCAGTCTTATCAAGTTGGTGAAGGAGTTATTGAAGAGAATATTACGTTTTTAAAAATGTGGTCCAGACTCCAGATTCAGGTAACTTGAGTACGGACAAGGTTGATCCAATAAATACATCTCGACAGGATTTGGCCTATGAATAAATTGGTTTTGAAATGAAAGAGAAAGACCGGTCCTTTACTGACAAATTTATGAACAAACCCTATCTCTATACCTTCTTTTATCCACCACTACATTTATTTTCATTAATTTATATAGACAAATCTATTTTTTTAAATTGTTTTCAGTTCAGTACTCTGTTATAAATATTACTAATAATAAATGTTTTCCAAAGATGCCAAAATGAGGAATTGAGGATGGATCCATTAATTGTAGTAATGATTTAAATCATAGATAAAATGATAAAAGTAACATCTAAAAAAAATGCTAGATAGTGAACACCTTTTTCTAGAATGATATAAAAGGAAGGAAAAGGTTGGCATGTTTTTATTATTAATAATAATAAAGAAATGAGTATTTCTTTTATGGGACTAACCTACTATGAAATTTCTACTTTTTAAAATATTAATGGTCCGTTTGGATATATCGTTTTTTAATTCTATAAGCATTTAAATTTCATACTCCCTCCGTCTCGAAATAATCGTCTTAGTTGACCCGATGCACAGTTTAAGAAAAAACAATTGACTTGATTATTTATATTGATTTAATGTGTAGTTTCTTTTAAAGTCCATGTGTATGTGGCTCATAATTAAAGTAAAGTAAAAAAGTAAGGGTAAAGTGGTAAAAGTGATGTTCTAAAAAGGTAAGTTTCAAACTTGACAATTATTTTGGAACAGACGAAAAAGGAAAGGAGGACGATAATTTAGGGACGGGGGGAGTAATATTTAAATAATGTGGAATTTGTTTTTAAAATCATAGCAATTTTATGGTTTATACCATGTGTGGAATTCAATTATAATTCTAGATTGTACTTAAAATAAAATTACAATATTTTTTTAATTATGTAATCTATCCTAGTAGTAGTAATAGTTAATGATATCAAATGGCAAAGGTTCAAATCTTACTAACAACAAATATTTAGAATTTTTAAATCCTCTGTTTTGGGTAAAGAGTCCCCGTTTGAAATTCAAACTTTTAAAGAAAATATCACTTTTAGTGGTTCATTAATAATAAAATGAAATTTTATACTTTAATTTTTGAAAATACACTCTTGCAGTAAAAGATTTCAAAAATAGTGAACTCTTTATCCAGAACGGAGGGAGTATATTTTTAAAATAAATAGCATATAGTGCTGGTGGTTAATGATAGCTAGCGGTGGATGCCGGAGGTTGTGGCCAGTGGTGGTAGTCGGAAGTTGTGGTGGTGGTGGTAATAAAATAACGGTGAATTATTGTGTAAAATAATAGAGGGAAAAAGGTAAGAAAATTTAGAATTCAAATTACTAGGTTTAAGTATAGCATTAATTTTATGAAATTGGGGCATTTGAATTTACAATTCAATTCCAATTCAAAATTTTAATTGGGTTCCCAATTCCAAGTCATTGATTTAAACGCACCCTAAAGTAAAATTAGTTTAACCCTAATTTTCTTATAGAAGCTAATTTAGCCTTTTAAGGTAATTAATGGCTCCATTCCTAAATTTTTTGTTGTTTTAATTTTTTAAAATTAAAATGATTGGTATTCTATTGAAAAGTTGACGTATTTTATAAATTTAATAAAACAAATTACGTATTTTATAATTTTTAAGAAATTAAAAAATTATGCGTTTAATTTTTATTTAAAAAACAAGGTATGTGATTTCAAAAAAAAATCAAAACAGTTATATGGAAATTCACAAACTAAACCATTTATAAAGGGTGGCACTAAACGTCGCACCTCATTTACTAAATGTCCACCATTTTAAATGATCATATTACAATTACACCCTTACTCCCCTTAAAACAAAATAACCCACAATTTTTCAATCATTTTCCAAACACCCCCCTCCCTATACAAATTAGCAATCACGCCTCCAGCAAAGAACAAGCTGCCTCACACCGCCTCTACTTCTCCAGTAGGAAAAATAAAAATTAGTATCAGAAATAATCTAAAAGAAAAATTTTAAAAATATAATTTTTTGGCTAATTTTAGCTTAAGTCGCCAGGCAACGTAAGCTTAAATGATTAAAAGTCGCCGGACCAGTTAGACTTGCAATGTTTCAAGTCCAAAACCCTAGTGGACTTAATGATTTTAAGTCCACATACCTGGCGGCTACATTAAGGTTTTCAGGAAAGTCGTCGGACCGGTCAGTTAGACTTGCAATGCTTCAAGTACAAAACCCTAGTGGACTTAATGATTTTAAGTCCATATACCCTGACGGCTACATTAAGGTTTTCAGGAAAGTCGCCGGACCAGTTAGACTTACAATGTTTTAAGTACAAAACCCTAGTGGACTTAATAATTTTAAGTCCACATACCCTGACGAGTTCACTAAGGTTTTCAAAATTATCAAATTGATGGTGAATTTCGAGTTATATACAAGAGAGTTGAAATGCGATTTGGACTTAAATTGCAGTAAGTCGCCAGGGTTGATGGACTTATAAGATGTAAGTCTTTCGACCCTGGCGACTTAAAACAAATCAATCATTCTGATTTTCAGCTCTGTATTTAGACTATAAAATAACAAAAATATTAAAAAAAATGTTGAAAATACCGTAAAATAAGAATCTATATAATCATTGTTGTTCTGTTTCACTTTATTTTGAACATTATGAAGATTGTTGTCAGGATTCGCATTGTCGACAGGATTAGAATCCATTAAAGAGTAAATTTGATATTGAGAGGTTTATTGTTGAAAGTGATAAAAAAAGGGGGAGCAAAAGAATCTATATGATCATTGTTGTCTGGATTCACTATATTTATTGTCGTCGGGATTCCCATTGTCGTTAAGATTCACATTATCGTTGGGATTCTCATTATCGTCAGAAATAAAATTCATTGAAGTGTAAAATTTGATAGTGGGAGGGTCTATTGTTGAAACTGGTGAAAAAAAAGGTGTGAAAGAAATAAATGTTATTTTTTTTCATAAGGATAGTTTTGTAATTTGGTTTTTAAGTGGGTGCGACGTTTATTATTTTTTGGGTACGACGTTTAGGGTGTACGTTTATAAACTAAACTATTTTATGAAATGAAGAAATAGACGATAGCAAATTTGATTGGCGTAAGCTACTGGAATGGTAAATCCAATGGTGGTACTTTTTCATATGTATCAAAATCAAAATTTGAGACCTATTGGTTATTATTTATAAGTATTAAATAATCATCTCCAACCATACGTATCAAAATTTAATACAAATTTTTTTTAAAAAAATTATGTCCAACACATATCATAATATAAAAATAAAAATAAAATATTAATATTCAGTTATGTACCAACACATATTGTGACATAAATATATGGTTAAAATAAATAGTAAAAAATTTACTATTTATTAAAATAGTGACATAAATATATGGTTAGGTGTAGTATTAGGTACAATACTATTAAAATTTACTACCTTTCCTAGTACCACACTTAATTTAATACATTTTACTTTAACCGGACCCTAATGCTTTTACATATGTATCAAAATTTTGTTTTGACATCTACCATTTGATTTACCCTAAGGAGTGTCCATTTAAAAAAAAAAATTTGTACGACCATCTGACCCAAATTTTTACTATTTAATTGTTCTAATTTTGGTGTGGGCCATAACAATAATGTAGTTACTATCATTTCTAAAAAAAAATATCTTCTTTTTAAACTTTCTTAACTAAGAAAAAAATAAACTAAAATCACTTACTCTTAGTCACTCGGTTTTCAAATTATGTCCTCTCTCCTTTTTTCGTTCATTCTAAAATAATTGTCTTTTTTCAAAACTTTGGTTTTTTTAAAAACACTTTTACCACTTTTCTTTTTTGTACAAATTTGATTATTTAGGAAAAAATGAAGTAATTGTCGTGCTTTTTTTTTTTTTTTGTCAATTCTAAAAAAGTTGTTCTGTTTATAAACTTATGAGGATAATCATTTTTTCATTAACTTATGGTCAAATTTTAAGAAAGTCGAACAAAACGGTTATTGGATCGGCCCAAAAAGAAATCATGTTTTTGAGTGGGAGAGAGAGTTACTTACTTGCATTTGCAAGAGTAAATCAGAACTCTGCCTAATAGTGAACCGATTTTGTTTGAAGTGAAGGCGATGTTTTTCAACCTCAGCTCTTTCTTTGTCGGTTCCGGCATTGGGGTCGAGAACTCCCAGTATTGTCGACCGGCGAAATTATTAGTTGTTGTCAGCCATGGTCCATTTCCTTCCCCAGTCCTCAGCTTCCACATTCTCTCTCTCTCTCTCTCTCTCTCTCTCTCTGTATAAATCTATCGATCCGTCTCTATATATATCTATAATATATCTTTCTCTCTCTTCTTTAGTTCTGTCTGTGTTTATATGTGTGTGTTCTGTGATTTCAGTCTCTTGCTATTAATAGAAGAGCAGGTCTCCTGTAGTAAGTAAGAGCGAAAGTAGGTAGCTAGAATGTATTACTTACATATTTATGAAGAAACCCTACGTCCATGCCTACCCAACTTTAGTTGCATGTTGTATTTACTACATGGGGAAGTCTAGATTTATCTATATTAAGATATTAGGAAAAATATCAAAAAAATCTCATTAAAAATTATCCGTGGTCACTCTGTTTGCTTTGTGATGCCTCTGGTGAGGTATGTTTGTGTATCTCTCCACGTGTGGACGGATCACACGTGAGGGGGAGCATTAAGCTTGATATACATTGTTGAGCCCCTATCTAATAGCTTAAGCTTTTAGATGAGTTGGTTACTTAACATTATCATATCCAAAATATCTCAAAAATAATTTTAGTATTTAAAAAATCCAAAACTTAATGTTTCTAATAACATCGTTAGGGACTGAGGTTTTATTTAAAATAAAATTATATTTAACTTCAATAATGTTAATTATTTAGTATTTTGGATAAAATAATAATAATATTTATTAGCAACCAAAATAATAATAATAATATTAATGATATTATGATACTTATAATAATAATAACAACAACAACAAATAACTATACTGTTAAGACAAGCTTTTTGCTATTATTATTTGTATTAATTATTATTACAACTACTAATAATGATCTAAATTTCGTGAAATGTGTTGATATGTCTAGGTTTCCTTGTTTCAGATTCATAATTTCCTTCTTGATATTAAACAGTTGAGAAACATTATCTTGAGTGAACCTAAATTATAAATCCTCCCAAATTTGCTTTACAGATTTGAGATACACAAGACTAGATGAGATATATGGTGAAACAACATTCAACAGCCAAGATGTGACCATGTTATTGCATCTTTGACAGTGTGTGAGGTATTTGGATTGGGGATTAGGTCTCTTATTTTTACCAAAGACTATACCTAATTTTAATTTTGATGAAAGAGCAATAACCATGGCTCTTCGCCATTGATTGTAATTGGTATTGGTCAGGACATGATTAACAAGAGACATGCCTGGATGATCATTGGTGTGAAGGTATAGAGGATGAGAAGGAGGTAAAACAAGATTTACCTCAGAGGCTTCATAATCATCGACCTCGATCTCATGAACATTCACATTCCTGATCTCACTTCCAACTTCATTGTCCTTTTGAGGTTGATTCTCTAGTTGCAGACATGTTCTCGAACAACAACTGATGAATAGATTTGAGAAGATAAAACAAATCAATCAAAGTGTATGCAGCTAGCAGAATCTTACTTGTGCTCTGATACCATGAAGAAGTTAGAGATGAGAAATGAAGAACACATTGTGAGTGTCCTGGTTTTTCACATTTTGTTTTCTATTAAAGGAGAACAAAATTAAAACATCTTTAAGGTGTGTGGAATACGTCCGGCCTCATTGTGGACTCAAAATGATAAAACAGAGTCGTCATCTTTATTTTAAGGAGAAATAAAGAAAAACCAAATTAATGTAACAAGATTTTTAGGCACCCAACTCGCCCTTTCGATCTCAAAACAGTTTTTTTGACGAAAATATTGTTTTATTATATTTATTTAGCAGATAAAGTAAAGCATTTATATATATATATATATCTGTACAATATATTATTACAACACTTGCTACAGCCTCCTTTTGGGAGTTACAAGTACATTTAAATATTTGGCCATATTAATGGCTCTTTTTAGTGCTATTTTCTTATAGAAATTCGGGCAGCACAACTGCTTATATTGCTTACATTTTGCTGCTCTAAATAGCACTTTTCATATAAAAGCTTTTAGATGACCTACCTCTTGAAGTGTGGGTGTGCTAGCTCTATCCTTCAGGGAGATATAGTCTTTTTGCTGTTGTGTTGTTGCGGGGATTCAGACAGAGTAACTAGTTCCGAAAGTTGCTTTCAGGCCTCGGGAACCGGGCGGAGCAACTGTCTGCTTTTTTGCTGTTGTTTGGTTGCTGTTGGCGGAAATTGGGCAGATCAACTCCTTGTTTTTTGCTGATTTTGCGTCTGATTTCGGGCAGAGCAACTGCTTGCTTTGGGACTTTTGGACCGAAGGAATAGGGTGGAATCCTAGCAGGGCAACTAGGTTTCACTTGGACCGGTTGGTTTTGTGTTTAGGGGAGATTTGACGGAGTTTCGGGGCTGGATGAGGAAATTTCTCTCACAACGCTCTCGGAAAACTCACTGCAGAGGCTTTTTAACTCCGTGCGATGTGTGTTAACTGTGTTCACTGACTGTGTGAATTCCTGAAGCCGGGGCCTTTTATTTATAGGATGGAGAGAGAATTCCTTCGTCATTAAGTTTTCTTCTTTTGTGCTTCATCGGCTTGTACCGCGCTTGGAGAATTGTACTAATGACAAATTGCCACAGTCCACAAAGCATTGTTGGGCGCCACCCATGGAGACAATGGGCGCGGCGCCAGCATAGGCCATGGGCGGTGCCTGGGTCCTTTTCTGGTGTCCTTTTTGGCATTTAGGCCCCTTGTATTTCACTATTTACGCATCCTGTTTTTTCTTTTACATTTTTAACCATGTAACTTGACATTTGTTAGCTTTTTAACAGGTCTTGATATCTCATGTCATGTTACATACCAGGAGTATGAAATTGAGGTGTCTACACACATGAGATAGAAAGAATGTGAATTTTTATTAAGAAAGAATCAATCTCTTTATTCAAATAGAAGAATAGTCTGTAGAAAATATCCTAATAAAATCCCTAGATTCAAGGTAGGCTAGAAAAGTGCCGAGTGTAATGTTGATTGCCAGCTCACTCCAAAGCCCACGTGATCGGTCTTCTTAGTTTCCCTTTCTGTCCTTGTGACCTTCAGCTTCTTTGTGTTCGTGACTCTCCATGCTACACTCCATATTAGGAATACATGATGGAACAATTTTTGGGAATAGAGGATCCAATCTGGCCTCCATCTCCTCTCTCAAACCATTCCCTACCTACTGATTATTGAGTAGGTCTCTTATAAGACGAATCTTACAGATTTTAATTCGTAAAACGGAGCTCAACTTTCTCACAGCTCAACCCACCAATACATGGTGGATCAGGTAAAAAAGATTTGTTCTGTAAAAAATATAAGCAAGACCATTTTACATAAGTTTTTACCATGATTATTAATTTATAATCCTCCCTCCCGTCCCCAAATTATCGTCATGCTTTCCATTTTCGTTTGTCTCAAAATAATTGTTTTGTTGGAAACATTCCTTTTTAGGACAACACTTTTACCACTATAGCCTTACTTTTTCATTCTACTTTAATTATGAGTCTCATACACACGAGCTTTAAAGTAAACTACACATCAAACTAATTTTAATAATCAAATCAAATGTATTTTCTTAAACAATGCGCCAAGTCCACTAAGACGATAATTTAGAGATGGAGGGAATACTTTTTTATTTTAAAATTTGTTAGATGTAGATAATTATGAAACTTTCAAAGACTTCAATTTCAAAGATTGAGTCCACAAGAGCGTAAATATTTACTACGTTTTTTAGTTTTGAACACTAAAGTCTCATTTGGTGCAGTATTTTTAAAATGCAACGTTTTTAAAACGTAGTATTTTTAAAATGTAGCGTTTTTAAAACGTAGCATTTTCAAAACGCAGTCTTTTTTCTTGTAAACACGTTTGGAAAACTATTTCAAAACGCTATTTTCATTAATTGAGTAGTTGTAAACGCAACATATTTTTAAAACGCTACAAATTGGAGCGTTTTAAAACACTGCAAATTTTTAAAACACTACGTTTTAAAATACTTAATTGAAACATTTTTGAAGAGAAAATGCTACATTTTTAGCCAGCATTTTGATCAAAACGCTTCAGCAAACAAACAGTAAGTTCATAAACTTTGTAGCATAACAATACTGAACTTTATCTTTCTTAGCCCAATTAGGAAAACACGTAATCACTAAAAGTACTTCATTCAATTCGGGTAAAGAGTTCACTATTTCATTTTTTGATATTTCATTTAAAGAGTCAACTTTAAAAAACTAATGCATAAAAATGTTATTTTATTACTAATAAATTACTAAAAGTGTCTTTTTTTTTAAAAAAACTCGACTTTCAAACAGGGACTCTTTGCCCGAAACAGAGAGATTATTAAATTCTTAAGGCAAAACCCTCCATTTGGCCACCCAACTTTTCAAAAACTTGCAAGACGGCCACCGAAAGTTTAAAACTTGCAATGAGGCCACTGTACATTAGTTAGGATGTAAGCAAGCCCATTTTTCGGACGGCCATTAAATTATGTCATTACCTATTTTGCCCCTGTAACTACTAAACCTTTATGTGAAATTAGAAACAAAAGGGTGGAAATTTAAAAAAATTGGTTATATATCAATAATAGAGATTTTTAGAAACCAGGAGCTCTTCGATTTTTCCAACCCCAGCTTTCTCCTCACCGGATCCAGCTTGAGTCCTAAAAGCGATGCAGGCCTCCGTTTTGTCTTCCCCAAACTAGTACAAAGAACCCCATCATCGGCCTCCCTGCAATTTTGAGCACATGCGCCATCTTCGACAAAGCAAACCCCTCTGTCTCTCTCCCGATTCGTTCGCCTTCACCATCTTCTTTCTTTATTTAGCCTTCTTCTGGCGAGGCGACGATTGGGCCGAGGGCCGAATGGATCAGATCTCCTATTGTTGGAAATTGAGAAGAAAAATCGGGGATGAGAAAGAAAATCGGGGCACACTTCGTCGATGATGGAGGAAAGAGGAGGGGTTTGTCCGGATCTGTGGGTGATAGAATGAAAGATCGGCCAGATCTGAAGGCTTGAACGATTGTGGGTGGAGATGGAAAAGAAAACAAAGTGGAGGAGAAAAAATTGATAGAAGGAAGCCGATTGAATTTGGAATTCGGCGTTGTCTTTGTGAAAGAGATAGAGATGGAGATGTCGAGGCGATTTGGCGGATTCAGGACAATGATATGGAGATGGTTGGTGATGGCAATGGCAACAGCTTAGCAGAGAGATGAAATCAAAATTTGGAGAGAGAGAGAGAGAGAGAGAGAAGATGGCGTATGGTTGATGGGAGATGGTGGAAGATGGGAGGATGACTGTGGTTTAGGGAGATAATTTGGAAAGATGAAGGGAGTTTGAGTGGAAGCGAGAGAATGAGTGATAGTTAGGGGCAAAATAGGTATTTTACATAATTTAACGAATGAAACGTCCATCCAAAAAATGGGCTCGCTTGCAGCCTAACTAATGTACAATGACCTCATTGTAAGTTTTAAACTTTCGGTGGTCGCCTTGCAAGTTTTTGAAAAGTTGAGTGGCCAAATGATGAGTTTTACCAATTCTTAAAGTAATGTAACTCCCAATTAACACATTTTTGAACGATGGATTCTAACTGCTTAAATAGTTTTAATTCAAAAATTAATTACAACTTTGAATTTGTAATTTATGAACTTATTTGGACATTAGTCAATTCACATGGTACCCGATGATCTTTGTTTTCGCGCCAGGATATGATCGAATCTACTCAACTAGCCCGGATCGGTACTGAAATGGATAAGCAAACGCAAAAGGTGACATGTTTGCAAACCCCCTCCGAGTCTGAATCGGCCTCGGTGATAATTAGAGAGAATGAAATTTGGCAGTAAGGGTATAAAAATGAGAACGTACCTTTACGTAGAAGAAAGTCGTGGCCTATATATGCATTGCACAGAGTAAAGTTCGTTGGCCACGAGGGCTTCAGAGGCGATACGTCCCTGTGAGGTGGACAATGAGCATGTGGCATGGATTAGTTGGCGATAGTGGACAACTATACTCTTAGGTCGCATGGTCCGCCCACAATAGTGGCATGAGTGGGTTACGGCCTGTCCATAGTGCCTTTGACCTCCCACCAAGCTATGAGTCCCCGGGTTACAAGTTACCGGATTGTGGGGCGTTATTACCCCTCTTTGAGGTATGGGTGCTCATTGAGTCCCCTACTTTTGTTGTAGGCGGGCTCGAACTAAAGAGTAAAATGTAGTACAGCCCAT
>CM028384.1:64198251-64256830 GCA_013146195.2 Codonopsis lanceolata | reverse complement strand
GGCGAACTAACAAAAACTTTATTACTACGCTACCTTGAAATCGCCCTTTGCCGCGTCCAGGCCAACGGCCGACTGCTTGCTCTTCTTCGCTAATTCCAGAAGATGTATGGACCCGTTTTGGACAAATGAGACATGAGTTTCACGAGCGTCAAGATCAATGTCGAAAGCACAACGGCAGATGTCATTTCTCATCCTCTTCTACGAGTTGTTCCATGCTATCACTTGCATCTCTTAGCGGCCGCCACGTCCTCGAGCTCAACAACATAGCTCGTGACTTTTCTCATGACATCATGAATGCTCCGACGTGATCGTGATCGGCCATCACGGAGGAGAAGCAAATAAAGTCTATAAACCGAGATGCTCAATCAGGAAGAACAAGCCGTCTTAGAACTTCGACTACGCTCTCGTTCCACGGACTTCCCACGGATGCCGATGGCTGAATACGTTCGAGAGCGCGGAAGAGCTAGAGAGCAGCGAAGGGAGAAGGAAGCAACGTACCGACAAAGGAAAAGGGAAAGACCTTGGTAAAATATGTATCTGTTTTTCCCTTAACCTTTGTACTTATCCTATCTTTTGAAAACTCTGTAAACATTAAACTTCTCGTTTATAATACAGAAGATTATTTGCCTTTCAAAAATTGTCTTTTGTTTAAATTCTTGTTATTTCATTTTTTATATACGCTTAGAATTTAAACACTTTCGGTTTAAATTTATTTAAAGCGATTTGCTACTAATCTGTGTCTTTTCTATGATTTCCTTATCTTTTTGTGCATTTAGATTAGTCTTTACACTTGAGGTGCTCTACTGTTTGATAGAGGCATGTCTTCTGTTATAAAATTAAGAATTCTATTAGACATGTTATTTTCTATCACATAGTCGGTTATAGCCCTCATTTGTAGTAATGATGACCAAATATAAATAGGAGGAGATTGTTGATACTTATTGTAATTAGATTTATATATGCTCATACATTACACTAGTTTTATACATCAGTGGCTAATTGGGCTACGTATTGATTAGTGTGGCAACTGTGTATAGAACTTTGCCAAGTATAACTTTATAGGACTTCAATAGGTTCAGCGGAAGACCTCTTCAAAGCTTCACGGAAGACACCTTTAACATACAACGGCAGACCTTGTCTACACTAGGTCAATCATGACGTGTCCAGTCAAACAATTCTTTATGGATCAATTCAAATTTATCCTTATCAGTTTGAATTTAAATTGAAACATTCCCTGACATCTCTAGACCGGCAGCGACTTTAAGCGGGAAGACTTTTCACGGATGAGCGATAAAAGCAGGAAAGCGGTATCACCTACTATGCAACAACTCTCAAGGATCGACATCGGATTGCCCAACTTCTAGTCTACGCAAAGATCTACGTACTCATTCCCCTTTCGATATATGTGAAGATGAAATTCTTGATTGTGACCCCATGCATTTAATGCATTCAACCTAAAAGAGCTGTTAAGTCTTCGTCTTCTCCAACGGATCTCCAGAATGCTCTTGCTATAAATGCTGCCATTAAAGACTGAAGAAATACACTTGACGAATCGCTCTGAAAATACACAACAACTCTAAGTCTTAATAATCAGTGCATTCAAGAGATCCTAAACAGATCAAGAAGTCCTCGTCAACAACAAGAAGCTGTGCATCAACACTTATTGTTTTACTTCTTGTTGTTTTCATTCAATAGCTATTCTTCTGCACGAATTAAATATCCTTCTTACACATATATTTAATTCCTTAACCCCCAAACACAAGTCAATATTTTGTACACGATCCATTGGGAATATTCTTTGTAATAGATCTAGTGGAAAACATAGTGCACTATTTAAATCCAAGGTTGACTGCCTTGGTGGTTGATGTAGCACTTTTTATAGTGTGAACCATCCCAAAATACTTGTGTTAATTCCTTTACTGTTTGTCTGCTTATTGAACTGCTTATTATTTTATTTATCTTTATCCTTCACAGCAAACCTAAGTAACCTGTTAAGGTCTACCGGTAGTCCTTATCGGCAGACTTGAACTAGCTTCTTTGAAAGACTTCCGCTACTTCTATCTTTTCAATAGATTGTAAGTACTTTTCAAAGAACATACTTAAAAGTTTTTTAGTGTATAATAAGCTATTCAACCATCCATTCTATCTTATTATTATGCCCGTTGGGACCCACAGGTAGAATCCTAATGGGGAGGCTAAGGTTCACTTTGATCGGTTGGTTTTGTGTTTAGGGACGATTTGACGGAGCTTTGAGGCTTAGAGGAGGGATTTCTCTCAGGACGATCACTCTCTGCGTAAACTTTCAGCGGTGTGTGAACTGTGTGCGTTGAGTGTAAAGTTCGCGGTGTCATTTCTCACTACCCGGATGCCTCTATTTATAGGCTGGAGAAGGGACTCCTTTGTCATTAAGTTTTCTTCTTCTATGCTTTATTGGCTTGTACCACGCGCTTGAGAGATTGTGCCTAAGGTAAAAAGCTACAGTGCATTGAGCACTATTGGGCGCCACCCATGGAGGGGGTGGGCGCTGCGCCAGGTAAGAGTGTGGGTGGCACTAGGGGGCTTTTCTTTCCTCTTTTTGACACTTTGGCCCCTGCATTTCAATGTTTATGGATCCTGCTTTTTCTTTTGTATCTTATTTTAAACCATGTAGCTTGACATCCGTTAGTCCTTTTAACTGTTCTTGATATTTTATGTCATGTTACATACCAGGGGTACGAAATTGGGTTGTCTATAATAGGGCATTGAAATAGAACATGCTAAAGTAAAAGCTATCATAGACATACCACAGCCAAAGACTCCAACAGAGGTTAAGGGTTTCCTGGGCCGATTGCAATATATCAATCGCTTTATCAGACAGCTGACATCCATGTGTGAGCCATTATTCAATCTCTTGAAAAAGGACACTGATTGGGTCTGGGATGAAGAATGCCAGCTTGCCTTTGAAAAAGTCAAAGACTACCTTGTTAGCCCGCTAGTGCTAGCTCCCCATCATATTTACAAACCTCTCTTGCTATACCTAACTGTCACAGACAGCTACAGTAGGCGCTATACTCGCACAAGAAAAAGAAGACTCCTACGTTGAGAATTTCATTTATTTCATAAGTAGGAAGCTACAAGGAAGTGAGAATTACTCAGCCTTAGAGAAAAGCTGTATTGGTCTAGTCTGGGCAACACAAAGGCTCAAGACCTACTTGCAAGCTCGGTCCATCAAAGTGATCTCCAGAATGAACCCAATGAAATACATCTTGGGAAAGCCATCACTCTCCAACCGGTTGGCTAAATGGTCATTCTTAGTAAATGAATTTGACATCACGTACGTCACACGCAAATCTATCAAAAGAAGTGTGATCGCAGACCATCTAGCTTATTTACCTTTAGAGTCAGAAGATGCTTCAGAACCAAGTTTCCCAGATGAGGGTGTCCTAGAAATTACAAATCATGACAGCAAATGGCAGATGTTCTTTGATGGGGCTACCAACAAATGAAGTTTTGGCATAGGAATCCTGCTAATTGATCCAACAGATTCTCATACTCCTTTTAGCCATAAGATTGGAGTTTGAATGTTCAAATAATACTGTCGAATATGAAGCTTGCATCGCTGGTCTAGAAGAAGTTCTTCAAAGAAGAGCAAAGGAATTAGAAGTCTTTGGTGATTCCGCCTTAATTATAAATCAGATTGAGGGGAAATGGAAAACACAAGATCCCCTACTACAATTATATCATGCTCGATTGATAGCTTTAGCAAAAGAGTTTGACGATATCTCGTTCCATTTTTTGCCACGAGATAGAAATCAATTTGTCGATGCTTCAGCAACATTAGCTTCGTTGGTCAAAGTCCACACAGAGAGCAACGTTCAACCATTTGTAGTTATGAAGAAAATAACTCCTGCTTACTACTTCACAATTGATGCAACTCTTGAAAAAGACAATGAGCCCTGGTACTTAGACATTTGGAACTTACTTTAGAAAGGAGTCTATCCAACAAATTTGGTCAAAAGAGGAAAGGTCTCCCTACGAAGGTGGGCATCGCAATTTGTGATCAGCGGAGGTAGTCTATATAAAAGACACTACCAAGGATTAAATATGTTATGCATAAATCAAGCCAAAGCAAAACGAGTCATGGACCAAATGCACAGTGGTACTTGTGGGCCACACATGAATGGTCATATACTTTCAAAGAAAATAATTCAAAAAGGGTACTATTTGAGTACACTAGAAACTGATTGCATTCGGTGGGTGCGTCACTGTGACAAATGCCAACGCTTCGCCAATTTGTAGCACGTTCCCCCGTATATATTGTATAACTCTTTAGCTCCTTGGCCCCTCTCAACATGGGGAATTGACGTCATAGGTCAGGTTCACCCAAAAGGATCAAACGGCCATGAGTATGTCCTAGTAGCTGTCGACTACTTTACCAAATGGGTAAAAGTTGCTTCATACAAAGTGTTGAATGCCAAGAAAGTATCTAGATTTATCAAGAAAAATATCATATATCGATACAGAGTGTCTTTTGAAATGATCTCCGATAATAGCACACACTTCGAGGGAGAAGTAAACCGACTGATTGACGAATTCAAAGTGCAAAGACATAAGTCCTCCCCATACTGACCATAGGCCAATGGTGCTATCGAAGCAACCAACAAAACATTAGAAAACACCATTCGGAATATGCCTAAAATAGGAAAAGACTGGCCTAAAAAATTACAGTTAGCACTCTGGGGCTATCGTACTTCAGTTCGCACACCTACTGGGGCTACGCTGTATTCTTTAGCCTATGGCATAGAAGCAGTACTGCCCATTGAAATTGAGGTCTCATCATTAAGAGTCATGATGGAAGCAGATATAGCCAAGGTTGACTGGATCAAACAACGCTACGATGAGTTAGCCCTGTTAGATGAATGAAGATTACTAGCCTTAGAGCACACTTGAGCATACCAAAAACGAATAGCTCTAACATTCAACAAAAAAGTCAAAGGCAGAAGTATCCAAGTAGGAGATCTAATACTTCGTGACCCCCTAGTTATGTGGACAGTAGGGGAAAATGGAAGTCTCCATGGATCGGACCTTACATCGTAAAATAAATACAATCAGGAGGCGTAGCTTTCCTCACCAATCAAGATGAGAAAGATATCGTTCCGCCTTCAACATGGACAAGCTCAAGCGATACTATGCATAGGTCGAGATGTTTTTAATTAACCATGTTATTGTTGTTAGTCCCAAATGGCACAATACTAAGCTAGAAGGGGGGGGTGAATAGCTTAGTTAACACTTAAAACTTTTCGTAATAGTTTCTATAGCAAGTACTTGCAACCTATTGAAAAGGTTGAAGTAACGGAAAACTTACAAGGAAGGCAGACTAAGTCTGTTAGTGAAGCACTACCACTAGACATGGCTAATTACTGAAGTTTGTTGCTCAAAGGAGTAGGCTAAGATGAAGAATAGTATAAAGCAGTAGATAACAGAATGTAAAGAACACATGCATTTTGAGATGGCTCGCACTATAAAGAGTGCTACGTCCACCATCACGACAGTCAACCTTGGATTTGAATGTGCACTATATTTTCCACTAGTTCTATTACAGAAATATCCAATGGATTGTGTATAAAATATTTGACTTGTGTTTGGGGGTGGGGGAATTGAATAACTGGAGAAACAAAGTATTCAATGTGCAGAAGAATAGTAAAGAGTACAACAATAAGAAGTAAATGATTAACAGTTGATGCAGATCTTCTTGTTGTTGTTGAGGACTTCATTGATCAGTTAATGATCTCTTGAATGCACCGAGTATGATGACTTGATGTTGTTGAATAGATTTAGAGCATTGTTTTCTTCAGTCTTCAAAGGCAGTACTTATATCGGAGCATCCTTGAGACCGTTGTGAGTAACAGCTCTATTAGGTTATGAGCTTTAAATGCCGAGAGCTGTTTTATTAACTTCATCTCTGATTGGAACTGATTAGGGTATGGAGAGGAGAAGTTACTGAAACTAGCAGGTGGGCAACAAATAGATTTGCAAACTTACAGTAGTTGGTACAGTATGTTTGTGTCAGACTGTTAACCTGCTCTGCCATGTACAGGAGGCGAAAGTCCTCATTAGTTCGGAAAAGCTGGAAAGGCATGTCTTGGAAGTCAGGAGTTGATGATGATGGAAAAATTCAAATTCGAACTATGGATAGCTGAATTAAATAATCCACTTGAGCTTGATATCCGGATAATCTTGACACGTCATGCTATCCGAGTGCAGACAAGGTCTACTGGTGAAGGCTGCTGGTGAAGCCTTCTGCCGAAACCTGTGAAGTCTAAAAACTATTCTAAAGGCAAAGTTCTATACACAGTTGCCACGCTAACTGGTACGCAGCCCATTTAGCCACTAAGTATAGAACCTAATGTAATGAATGAGCAAATGCAAATTAAGATACATTGAGAAACAACAACTGTCTCTCTCTTCAGCTCGCTAGATTGAAAACCCGAAAGGGCGGTCTAGGCAAAAGGTAGAGCACAACAAAAGAAAATTCTGGACAAGAAGAGAGAACAGTCTCCGACATATGATCTCCAGCAGACAAGTCTACAGCTTTCAACAGACAATAGGTCATCAACAACAAAAATCTCCCCTTAGGGATAGAGTTACGTTGACCTGAGCCTTAGAAATGGAGAACGTAGGCAGCCTTCGGGTCCGGTCAAACATGTATGAAAGCATGAAGAAGATTTATTATATCAAAGAAGGGTGTTACATCTCGTGCTCGACTGGCAAAGAGAAAAACCACTACAAAGATCATAATAAATCAAAATATAAATATATAAAGTTCCATTTGTGCAACTAAGGAATAGCTTTACTATCTCCCCAAAACTTTCCTCCCATCGTGTTAATTCTATTGCTTCTCTCTTGGGGTATGAGCGTAAAGAATTTCCTCTTATTTATTTGGGGTGCCCTTTGTTTTGCGGGCGAAAACTTAAACGCTATTTTGATCCTCTCATTTTAAAGCTCCGATCTCGTATTGATTCATGGTATGGTACCTTCCTATCAACGGCTGGCAAGATCACCCTTATTAATTCGGTTCTTCACTCCATTACAGCTTATCAGTTAGCGGCTCTTGATCCTCCCAAATCTGTTATTCGTTTGGTGGACAGATTATTAGCTAACTTCTTTTGGGGTCAGATTGATAATCATCAGCGTTCCCATTGGATTTCTTGGTCACAATCTTTGTACCGGTTTGAAGGTGGAGGCTGGGATCCGTTCGCTGAACGATATAAATAGAGCTTATTCGGCCAATATTTGGTGGCGATTTCGCACCAAAAACACTCTATGGTCCAGATTTTTAATGGCCAGATATTGCTCTCAGATTCACCCGACTCAAGTGACCACTAAGGGATCTCATGTGTGGTGTCGCATGCTCAGTATTCGGCCTTTTGTTGAACATAATCTGTTTTGGCTTGTTGGTAATGGCAACTGCTCTCCCTGGTTTGATAATTGGGTGGAAGGAGGCTTACTCTCGGCCACGTTCATTCTGACCTCTTCCGTTCGTGATCTTTTTCAAGCAGACTCGACTCTTGAGCCCTCCATCGCATCCTTTCTTCCTCCTATTGATCGGCCTTGCATCCGAAAGAAACCTTGTTTCTTCCAAGATATAGCGATTCTCCTGCTTGGACTCTCTCTCCTTGGCGATTCTCCATTTCTTCGACTGGCAACATCTTCGGGATTCTAAGCGGCTTTTAACTCCCAAGTTTTATTGGCACCGCAAGCTTCCTTCTAATGTTAGAGTATTTATGTGGCGGCTTTTTCAGCGCAAGCTCCCTATTGATGAGGCTCTTCTTCGTAAGGGATTCCATATTGTTTCCAAATGCCGTTCTTTGTTAGATGCGGTCATGCGAAACATTTGATCATGTTTTCTTAAACTCTCCTTACAACTGCGCACATTTGGCATTTTTTGTGATGAATATCGGGTTCATTTCGGCCTATTTCCATTCCTCAAGCAAGCTTTGTCTTTCTGGTGGCTTTATCTCAAGAATTCTTTGGCTATAATTGCTCTCCCGGCCTTTATATTGTGGAACATTTGGAAAAATCGAAACTCCTATTTTTTTGAAGGTCATGGTCTTTCTACCTCGGCCTTAATCTCCTCAATTCGCAAAGACATGGCTGCTCTTGAGGCTGCTCACCAATCATCTCGGCAATCTTCTTCGGTTTTACGGGCATTCTCTATTCGATTATTATTTGGATTCGGCCTCCTCCCTTCCTTGTTAAACTTAATCCTGATGGGGCTTCTCGTGGCAATCCAGGTATTAGCGGAGGTGGTGGTATCGTTCGCAATTCGATGGGCCATTTTATGTATGCTTTTTCTTCCTATTATGATATTTCTTCCAACACTATGGCTGAAGCTAAGGCTCTTCTGGAAGGTGTGTCTTGGCTTCATCTGGTCTCGCGGTGCTATTGTTGAGTTGGACTCCAAGATTATTGTTGGCTGCCTTGCTTCTAATTTCACCTTTCCTTGGAAATGCTGGTCCATCCTCCACCGTATCAGTTCCATTATAAAAGAGTTTGATCTTGATATTCACCATTGTTACAGAGAGGCTAATAGCATTGCTGACTTGCTTGCTAATTTGGGATGTGACTCCTTGGCGTCAGTCCAATTTACTGATGCTCGATCTTTGCCCCCTCGTATTCGTGGTTCTCTTTATTTAGATGCTAATGGCACCCCACACATTCGGAATAGGATTCACTAGCTTTTGGTTTTTCTCTTTCGCTTTGTATCTCCTTTTCGAGGTAAGGCTCCTCCGTCCTCCCATTTATAAGGGCAAGGCTGGTTGTCCCCCTCAAGTTTGTATTATTTCTTTTATTTTAATAAAATCTCGCAGGGTGCCGCCCCTGCTTCTCTAAAAAAAAAAAAAAAAAAAAAAAAGGAATACACGTGCTAGACATATAGATAATCATTTAAACAAACCCCTATACTATTGCCTAAACCCCAAACACCCAAAACCTCATAAACTTCTTTCCACATTTCTGAAACGGTCCCTTCAACGTCTGCGACGTCTTAGCCGAGACCATATACTTCTGCGAGGCGTAGAGGATGCCCCAACATCACTTGGATGAGAACCTTCTGAACTTTCCTCGTCCTCATCATCATCATCTTCCCCATTATCATGAAGAGTATGATTGCTTGGGCCAACACCATCACCACTGTAGAGACCCCAATTTCGTACCCCTGTTATATGACATGCCATAAAATATCACGACCTGTTAAAAGGACTAACAGATGTCAAGTTACAAGGTTTAAAATGCAAAAGATGCAAAAGAAAAGAAGAATGCATAAATAGTGAATTGCAGGGGGCCAAAGTGCCAAAATTGGAAAGGAAAAAAGGGCTGGGCGCTGCCCCAACCCATTCTAGGCGCCGCGCCCACTTTACCCCCTGCACTGTAACTTTTGCCTTTTGGTGCAATTCTCTCAACACGTGGTACAAGCTGCTCAGGCACGATGGATGATACCTAACAGTGAAGGAATCCCCAATCCTCGGCTATAAATAAAGCCTCCCGGCTTTAGAATTTCATACACTTCACGCAACAGTTTGTGAAAGTTCTCCCGAGAGAACGCCAATGTTATTTCATCTCCAGCACCGAAGCTCTGCCAAATCTCCCCCAAACACTAAAACTCTCAGGCCAAAGTGAACCCTAGCTACCCAATTAGGTTTCCACCCTATTTCACCGGTTCCAAAATCCCAAAAAGAGTAATTGCCCTGCTCGAATCCAGACGTCAAATCCAGCCGAAACAAGAAGTTGCTCTGCCCGATTCCAGACGCAATATTAAGTAGAAACAAGCAGTTGCTCTACCCAAATCCAGACGTCAAAATCAAGCAAAAGCAAGCAGTCACTCTGCCCAATTTCAGACTCAGCAAGCACACAAAGCAAGCATGCAAGCTAGTAAAAGCAAGAAGTTGTGCCGCCTGGATCCCGAGGCGAAAAGCAACTAAACGAAGCAGCCACGCTGCCCGAAATCCAGCAACAACAAAGCAAAAAAAAATTTCTTTCTCAAAAGGACAGTGGAAGCACATGTAGACCGCCTAATGAGCTTAAGCCTAGGTATACCGGGTTCAGACACTCACGTTCCGGGAGGTAAGTTCTATTCCCGTAGTTATTTATTATAATCTATAACTTAAATATAAATATCTAATTAAGTTTTATGTCGGTTTATACTTTAATGTAATTACAATTATATTTCCTTTATATTTAATTAGTTTCTTTTCTGTCTTTTCTTTAAATGTAATAATAATTATCCTTTTCTTTTATTTTAATTAGTTTCTTTTATGTCTTTACTTTAATGTAATAATAGTTATAATCTTTTGCAGTTTAATTATTTTCTTTTCTGCACATACATTAAATATAGAAACGGTTATGTTTCTTATTAGTTAATAAGTTTCTTTACCGCTTTTACGTGTAATGTAAATAAAGCTTGTTATTATTATAAATGTTTTATCCTTAAAATAGCTCATAAAAATGTTGTAATTATTCTTTAAGTTATATTATTTTAATTGTAATTTTACTTTCGTATATAAATGTATTATTCTGAGCCAAAGTGTATAAAATAAAACAAACATATTGATAAACCAATTGTGAGACTGAAAGGGCGAGTTGGGTGCCTAACCTCTTCCTAACTCGTAACTTAGCCCCCGAACCCATACAATCTGGTAATTTTGATTTTTCTATGTTTAACCATAAAATAGAGGTGGCGATATTTTGAGTCCACAATTGAGGCCGAGCATATTCCCACGCGCTTTAAAGTTTCGAATCCACCCCGCCTTTCAGTGGCGTGGATCCGGTTAAAAACGGGGCACTCACAACCACGCTAGGCATTACTCCGCCTGCCAGCATTACTTGGGCCCGCTCCATCATTCTGTCGGGCATTACTCTGTTGTCCTACATTGCTTAGTCTGGGAGGAGCATTGCTTGGCCCTGTCTCATCAAGAGCATGTGCCATCTGGGCTCTAAGACCGTATACCTGTTGAAATTCTTCTTGTAAGACCTTAGGGACCACAAAACCAGAACTTTCAAGGTCCTTGCCAATTTCCATGAGCTGGGCCTCAATGCCACTTGTGACCCGCCTAGACAAGATCCCCCTAAGCACTCATTTGATGATGTAGGAATGCTCCCCAGTAGCCAAAAGTATCCATGACAGATAATCATGGGACAAGAACATGTTCTCAGAAAAAGTATTGGTTGTGGCCCGTAAAGGATGATCTATTGCCCACATATCCTGGATGAGAGAACCCACATTTCCCTCAATAAGCAACATGTCCATCAGAGGATGGTTCTCATCAGGAATAACCTGCTCTCTACCAAATTGACGAAGAATCTGGTAGGGCAGATAAAATGTGGTCTGACGAAGACCAACCAGAATGACTTGAGCGTAGGCCCCAGTGAACAAGTAAAAGTTTCAGATCCGCAAGTGGCTTATGACCCAAACTATATCGAGGGAGCCGATATGCAGAAAATGTTCGATCCAGTGGCGCTCGGTCACAAGGTTATTGCTGTAATGGCTGCGGGACCCATAACCCGCAGGTGCATATATTCCTCCTACAAGCTCAAGAGACATGACTTGATTAAAATGTTCCTCAAGTCACATAAGTATCAAAATGGGGCTGCCAGAGGTAAAAGTCTCTGCGCCAATAGCATAAGCATCTAGGTCAAGTAAAGTCTTAGCAAGATGACATGGATAATATTTACCGGCGTTGCCGAGCTTGCCGCACCAAGTCAACCACCCGAGCATCAATAATTCCTGGTTGGTTCATGATGTGTTAAAAATTATCTCGCAAGTGCACGGGTCAACCGAAGTATAGTTGTGCGGAAGCAAGGGTCGAACCATAGAGATTTGAGTTTTGATTTAAAGTAAATTCAACTATTCTAACAAAATAAAGCAATTAATAAAAAGGGGTTTTGGTTTTATTAAAATAACTAAAAAGTAATAAAATAAACTAATTTAACAATGATAAATTCAACAGAAATAACGTGTATGAGTGATACATGATTAATTCGAAACATTAAAAATTAGTGACGCATAACTAATTCAAAAAATCAAACGTTAGCAATGCATGATCATGTCAAAAGAAATAAAGATCAAAGATGCATACTTTAATTCAGAAGAATTAAATGCTTGCAAGAAATCATATAATGGACAGTAAATACCAGGAATGCGTATGTTAACTCAAAAGAATCAAATGATGCATATGTAGAAATCATATTATGAAATAAACATTAGAGATGGGCAATTTAACTCAAACGAATTAAATGTTGCAGATGTATAACTCATGTTAAGAGAATAATATATGTGATGCGTAATTTAACCCAAATGAATTAAATGTGACATTATACTTATGGGAGATGAATGTCAGAGATCCATGTTTTAATTCAAACGAATTAAATACTTTGCACAAATCATGTTATTAGAAATAGATATCAGGGATGCATAATTTAATTCAAGAGAAATAAATGTTGCATAAATCATGTCTTAAGTATCAAAGATGCACAATTTAACTCACAAGAATTAAATGTTCACTGTAGATCACGGTATGAGGGACATATATCAGAGAGGGGAAATTTAATTCAAATGAATCAAATACTGCATAAATCATATAGGCATAAAAGATGCATAATTTAACTCAAAATAATTAAATATTCGCAGGTAGTCATGTTTATGAACAAACAAATATCAGATATGCATATATTAACTCAAAAGAATTAAATACTGCATAAATCATGTCAAAATATCAAAGATGGGAAAATTAATTCAAAATAATTATATACTACATAAATTATGCTAAGTAAATGTTGGAGGTGTGCAGTTAATTTGGGGAGACACCAAATTATGTATATGTAGATGAATTTAACCGACACTGGACCAAACAAACATACACAAGTATAAAAAAGGCACCAATTTGTTTTGTTATATTTGGAAAAAAATAATTTTTGCCATTTATTATGCACACTGTATTTTTGGGGAAGGCAAAGGCTCGTGGGCGGCTGCTTTGGCTGTTGAGCAAAATAAGAGAAGGGAATTATTTGGCCAGTTGAGGAGCTGTCAGACACGGCCGTATAAGTGAGCTAACAATCTTAGCCTATAGATAGGTTTTAGGTTTGGTCAAACTGTCAGATAGGAAGGCTAAAACCTGGAGGTAAAAAGAGTGCGACTCCTTTGGGTTGGGCATTTTGCTCATGCAAATTCTCAAGACACTATCTAAGTAATCACTTATTGGCACATCGAGCAATTCCACATGTATACTAGCGTATATGCCTAAGTCATCTTGGGTGGTCTTGGCACTGGAGGGATGCGAAGGTGACATTCCGGAACTAATTCGTGATTTGTGGGGTCTGATCTGTGGGGTCTCGGTGAATCTAGACGTGCCACTGCTTCTATGTTCTCGGAGAACATACTGCTATCCCGTGTCTATCTCGATTGGGCTGTTGTGATGATGGAAGAGCATTCACGTATAATGAAGCATACTCTTCGGGCCATGTTGGAGCACTGATTCTCAAATGGGTTGGACGCTCGTCTGCTAGAGATTGGTGAAGATCCGGGGAATTTGGGTCCTCCTGTCTCCGTAGTACTACGTCGGCCATCTCGACGCTTCCGGGAAGGGTATGGTGGTGCTGGTGCTAGTCCTTTTTTGGAATCAGACCGAGTCGAAGGATGGCTCTAAGCTGAAACAAGTTATGATGCGGAAAGATTCATTGCAACGTAGTAAAAATAACGAGGATCTAGATGCAATATTCATTGTATCACCAAGCAATCCCAAATGCAATTGCAGCACCGAGTGAGGCCAAAGTAACTTTATTATATCCACCAAGAGCCTGAAGGTAATCTGATGCAACATTCATTGTATTGTTATGATACTAATGCAAAACCCAGATGCAATATACATTGTATCGCCACAAGTTTAACGCCAATCTAGATGCAATATCCATTGCGTTACCACAAAATTTATCCTAAAATTTGAGGCAATATCCTTTGCTCACTAATAGAGAAACCTATGCAAAAATCTGATGCAATATTCATTGCATCACTATAGACTAATACAAAATCACATGCAATATCCATTGCATCATCATAAAACTTATCACAAAATTTGATGCAATATCCATTGCATCTTTACATAACCTAATGTAATGTCCCTTATGCTGCTACAAGATTAACATAAAATATGATGCAACATTCATTGCATCTCATCAAAACTCAACGTAATGCTTCTTGCATTGCTACAAGACTAACACAAAATCTAATGCAATATCCATTGCATCTTATCAAAACTTAACGTAATGCTTCTTGCATTCCTACAAGACTAACACAAAATTTGATACAATATCCATTGCATCTCCATAAAGCCTAATGTCATGTCTATTACTTTACTAAAAAATCTGGTGCAATATCCATTGCATCCCAACAAAACTTAACGTAATGCTTCTTGTATTGCTACAAGACTAACATAAAATCTTATGCAATATCCATTGCATCTTATCCAAACATAACGTAATGCTTCTTGCATTGCTACAAGACTAACACAAAATTTAATACAATATCCATTGCATCTCCACAAAGCCTAATGTCATGTCTATTACTTTGCTACAAAATCTGGTGCAATATCTATTGCATCCCAACAAAACTTAACGTAATGCTTCTTGCATTGCTACAAGGCTAATACAAAATCTGATGCAATATCTATTGCATCTTATCAAAACTTAACGTAATGCTTCTTGCATTGCTACAAGACTAACACAAAATTTGATACAATATCCATTGCATCTTACACAAAACTTAATGTAATGCTTTTTGCATTGCTACAAGACTAACAGAAAATCTGATGCAATATCCATTGAATCTTACACAAAACTTAACATGAAATATAATGCTATATTTATCGCATCTTCATAAAGCCAGATGTCATATTCATTATATCAGAACAAGATTAGAATAAGATCTGACACAATATCCATTACATCAATATCAGAGAAACCCAAGCTAGTATCTAATGTAATATCCATTGCATCACTAATAGAGAAACCTAAGCAAAAATTGGATGCAATATCCATTGCGTCATTATCAGGTTAACACAAAACCGAATATAATATCTAATGTATCACCATAAGACTTCACATAAAGACTAGATGTGGTATCTCATAGGAACAAAATGTAGGCATAAAGGTCATGATACAATATTCCTTGTAACACGAAAGGTAAATGTTGGTCTGAATGCAATATCCTTTGCAAACAAAAAAAGTAAACACGGGTAAAGGACGTGATGCAATATCCATTGCAACACAGAAAGGTCAATGTTTGTAAGAGGGGCGATGCAAAACATTTGTGATGTAGATCGCATTCCTAGGACATTACCTAGTAAAACACGATGATAGAAACCTTTGATATGGGGAGGCATGCAAACATATTGTTATGGAAGACATGCAAGCATTTGATATGGAAATATGTAAACATTTTGACATGAGAACATGCAAAAATCTGATGCAATATTCATTGCATCACTATAAGACTAATACAAAATCATATGCAATATCTGTGGACACCCTAATTTCGTACCCCTGGTATGTAACTCTGGCATGTAATATCAAGACCTGTGAAAACTTAACAAATGTCGAGTTACAGGAGTTAAAAAATGCAAAAAGCAAAGCAGGATGCGCAAAACTGTAAAATGTAGGGGCTAAAGCGTCAAAAATGGAAGCTGAATAGTGCTCTGGCGCGGCCTAAAAGGCCATTTGGCGCGGCGCCCATGGAGGGATATGGCGGCGCCCAAGTAGCTACAGTATACCCCAGACTTAACATATTGTGCAATTTTTGCAGCGCGGTGTACAAGGAATTTGAGCACAAAGAAGGAATTTGTAATCCCGATGAGTCCTCTCCTTCAGCTATAAATAGAGAGTTCGGGGCTCACTTTCAGACACTCCGTAAACACCAAAGACACCGATAAAATTTCTACGCGTCGTCATTACGCTGAGAAAATAGAGAGCGAAGTGAGATAGGGAGTGATCCTCTTATAAAGCCTCGAAACCCTGCCAAAACTCCGCCAAACCTAAAACCAACCAGTCAAAGTGACCCCTAACCCTCTAGTTAGGCATCCACCCTATTTCCCCGGTCCAAAAACCTCAAAATAAGTCGTTACTTTGCCACAAGTAAAAAGGCCAAAACCACAAAAAATAAGCCGTTACTCTGCCCAAATCGCAGCTGCAGCATAAAAGTCTCCCTCTCTCGAGAAGGACAAAGTGAGCACTCCCCGCTCTAAAATGTAAAGCCTTTAAGGGAGTTTATTTTTATAAAAGTTCTTTTCAAATCCGGCCCAATGTAGAAAATATAAGCCGTTGTGCTGCCCGAATTTAGTTAGGAAATAGTATGTAAAAGAGCCGTTATTATGACAAAATATTTTTAAATACATTTGTAACTATTATAAGGAGATGGCTGTAAGTCCGTAAATAATGTAAATATGGATGTATTTGTAGGTAGTTAATGCTTTATTCATTTGCTAAATAAATATAACAAAAAGCATACTTTAGCCAAAAACCGCTTTTGAGACCGAAAAGGCGAGTTGGGTGCTTAGCACCTTCCCAACTCGTAACTTAGCCTTCGAACCCGTTTTTGCAATCTCTGGTTTTTCTTTTTTTTTTGGTTTTTCTTTATTTCTTCCTTAAAATAAAGATGACGACTCTATAAAACATTTTGGATCCGGTGGGGCCTCGCAACACTCCTTTCTTGCACTTTTCCGTTTTTCCCTAAAAAAGGGAGAATGAGAATGAAAGGGTAATGTATTCCTATATCCTGGTATTCCCTAAAAAAGGGATAACTTGATATAGAAAACCCAAAGCACCTATAGTGATCCGAAATAGGCCATAAGGCTATTTTCATAAAATCCATAGTGGGGTCTCGCAACATCCTTTCTTGCACTTTTCCGTTTTCCCCTAAAAAAGGGAGAATGATAATGAAAGGGTGATGTATTCCTATATCTTGGTATCCCCTAAAAAAGGGATAACTTGATATAGAAAACCCAAAGTTCCCATATCGGACCAAAAATCCACTAAAGTCAACCGAGGCGTATTCAAACGCGCTATTTTAGAAAGCACTCCTCTCGCACTTTTAATTTCATCTTCCCCTAGACAAGGGAGGATGGAATGAGAGCAGTGGTGTCCCGCTTCCACACGTACGTGCACCCCTATCCAAGGTGTGCGGGGGCGCGAGCGCATCCCGGGCAACCCACAATGGCGACTCTGCTGGGGGGATCGTTTTTATTTCAAATAAAAATGGAGGGCTAGACTCATAAAAATTTTTTTTGTTTTTCTTTGTTTCTGGCTAAAGTATGCTTGTTATAATAATTTATGTATTTGAATATTGCGTTCATATACATCCGTGTCTATATTTGTGGATATGATCCTCCATCTTGCAGCAGTTTTGTTCCGATAACTATTACAAGTGTGTTTAAAAATATATTATTTTTCAAAAAAATATATATATATATCAAAAAAAATTGCAAAAAAAAAAATATATATGTGCGATATTTTATGTGCAATAAAATTTCGGGCAGCACAATAAAAGGGTCGGGGCTTTATTTTTAATATTGCTTTATTCTCGGCTCTATATTATTATTTTGTTTAGTTTATTATTTTTATTCCGCAAGATATGTATATATTTGCATTCATTCTGCCATTTTATTTTGGGGATATAGGATCGATTTGTAATTAATAGGAATAGATAGATTCCCCGCTTTTCTTTCTATTTCTTGATGTGATGTGCTTGCTTGCTTGCGCTCAAACTAAAAAAGCCGAGAAAATCCACGCATAACAGCAAGACAGGCCATATCTGTTCATTTTCTGCTTTTATATCTAAAAAGAAAAAAAATTTACTGCTTTCTTTAGATACCACATACAAGCGCACACATGTAAATATATTCCGAACTGCTACCCTACGCTATGGCCAGCCTACCCCCTGCATAAGCCATCGTTAGAATGCATTTAGATTTTCAGGACACTTCAAAGATCGACCGGTTTTTGCATTACTGAATCGTGGGTCAGCCCCAGTAAAAAAAAAATGAATGAGATCGAAAAAAAAATATAAAATAAAATGCGCAAGTCAAAAATATATATATATACATGAAAAAAATGCGCATATATATATATACACACACACACACACACACAGGGGCTGATTTATTGTTCTCTAATGCTTGACCTAGATCATTTTGAATGGTGGATCCTGGAAAGAGTATAGGCCCTTCCCTTGGGGAGTCGAAAGACAGGTGGAATACGTTGGTCCTATACTCTGGAGAAAGAATCCACTGTTCCAGGAATAGTCCTGAGACTGTCAAAATAAAGCAGGTGCTTATCCAGTCAATTGTAGGGAAAATAAATAAAAAATAAAAAATACTAATAACCATGGTGCTGCTCACTTCTCCTAACGGAGAGGTTGGGTGTTCGAGTCTCACTAGAGACACCCTGGACTTTACAACTCTTAGTAGAGAGGTCGGGTGTTCAAGCCTCTTCAGAGGCATCGTTGTTGTTAAAGCCTTATCCAAAGGCCCCATTTAGCTACTCACTTATCTTAACGGAAGGTTGAGTATTCAAGCCCTACCAGAGGCACCCTGGGACTTAACTACTCTCAACCGAGAGGTCGGGTGTTCAAAGCCTCACCAGAGGCACCAGTTGTTCGAGCCACATCAAAGGCATCATATATATATATATATATATATATATATATATATATATATATATATATATATATATATATATATAATTGTAGCCTTTGGAATTAAAAATAATTTAAAAAAAAAATTAAGGGTTGGGGTACGGTCTATGTCCCCTCCAACCTTAAAAAAATAAAATAAATAAAAATAAATAAAAAATACTAATAAAGACACGCTGTACTCCAAGCCCAGAAAGCCTTCAGCCAGCCTTCTGATACCTCCAAACCCATTTTCCTCATAAACCTGACCCGAATTTGGAAAGGCAGAGATAATACTGGCCGGTTGATACGGGAAATAAGTATAGAAAACAGATCAGAAAATATCAGGGTCAGATTAGATAAAGGCAGAATCAGATCAGAGGATACAAGTCTAAGCAAAATGGCAGCTAAAAATAAACAGGCAATGGCAGAAGCTAGCAACAATTGGAACAGCTGGGAACCAGCAAAAGAAACTCTTGAGTACGCACCTCCTCCTGGACTTGAGGCCTGGCTAAGAAGACAATTGGATGCCCATGCGGAAAGAATAACAAGCTACGTGATGAATGATCTTTTAGCAGGTTTCTCAGAAACTATTGCCGCCTTCTCCCAAAAGATCAAAATTCCAAAATATGTTCTTAATACTTCTCGCCTCCCTGAAGTAAATCATCCTGATACCTCAGAAAATATCCTTTTCCAAGCCTTTGGAAAGCCATCAAGTGCTAGCCACCAGCCAAATAATGATCCCATGGCCCAAGGTAACGTGATTTCAAATGCTCATAGTTCTAATCCATACTCCCCATAAATCAACCCCAATCTCCCTCACCTAAATGCCTGCTATTATAACCAAAAGAATTACCTTCCTCTTGATCCTTCAAATACTTATTCCCAACAAATGGCTCCAGGAACCCCAAAAGAAATAATTTGTTTACCAGAAAAAGAACCTCTCTCGAACCAGGGTCCAGGCAACCCAATCCCAGTACAATATTATCCAAGGGAGAAAACTCCATCCAGTTGTTTAACCAAATCTCAATCTGGTAATCAGCCTAAGCCAAGAGGAAGGAAAGAAATAATCCCGAGCCACTATGATGATCTGCCTGCTCCAAGGTCTGAAATACTCCAAACACTATGGGCACATGGGATACTTAAGCCCATTGATAATTACCAACCACCCAATCCGTTACCCGCCACCTGGAACCATGCCCAGTATTATGAGTACCACTGTTGCAGCGACCATCTTACCGACAAATGCTATTCACTCAGAGGTGCAATTCAGAATCTTATCGATAACGAGGTAATTACGGTGGCAGGCACAAGAATTTTTGAAACAGATCAAGCCAAGGAGGTCTAAAAGGTCAGATTAATCTAATTAGCCAAAATAAAGGTGTTGTAAATATGCTAATCAATAAAAGGAGTTTCTAATGAATGTCTGGGAGACAGTTTCCTGGGAATAATAGACGGAGGTACTAATTATGAAAAGCTCCCTGCTGAGTTTGAGCTTATTACTGATAAACCTCTACAGAATTGGTATACTACGCCGACCCGCTTTTGACGCCCGCAGAACTGGTGGACCGCTTCGGATATACTATTCCCATTTGTTCCCCTAGCTTTACGGATTGATCATCTACCGATCCGCTCCCTAAAATTGAGGATCTCAAACCCCAGGTCCTCAATAATGTAATAAACCCTGTACAGCTTGCTATTAATGATAATCTAAATGTCTTTGCTTATTCCTTAGTTGCACCTACATTAAAAGACACATTAAATAATAATAATAATGAGTCATTTGATAAAATGGACCCAAAAGATAAAAATTATTTGCTTGAGCTTGTAAAGTCAGTTAAGCATCAGGAACAACATCATTCATCAGCAGCAACTGAAGACTTGTCCATCATCAATCTGGGGCTGGACGATGAAATAAAAGAAATTAAAATCGGCAGCTACCTGCAAGGCTCTGAAAGGGTAGCACTCATTGATCTTCTCAAAGAGTTCGTGGACATATTCGCATGGTCCTATGAAGATATGCATGGACTAGACCCAGCCATAGTCGAACACCGGATCCCCATATATCCGGATGCTCGACCAATGAAGCAAAAGCTCCGCCGGATTAAACCGAAATGGTCACTACAAGTCAAAGAAGAAATCATGAAGCAGCTGCACGTCAATTTCATTCGGGTAGTAGAATACCCGATCTGGCTGTCCAACATAGTGACCGTTCCCAAGCCCAACGGGAAGGTCCGGATCTGTGTAGACTTCCGCGACCTCAACAATGCGTCGCCCAAAGATGACTTCCCTCTACCCAATATTGATATTTTGGTAGACGCCATTGCTGCTCACAAAGTCAGATCCTTCGTTGATGGCATGCTGGGCTACAATCAAATCAAAATGGCGGCAGAGGACCAGGAGAAGACCTCATTCACTACTCCCTGGGGAACTTATTGCTATAATGTCATGCCATTTGGGCTGAAAAATGCTGGGGCTACTTATCAAAAGGCTACCACCATTCTCTTCCATGACATGATCCATAAAGAAATGGAGGTCTATGTTGATGACATGATCGTGCACTCCAGCGACGCCAACGATGCCCATATCAAAGACCTTCGAAAATTCTTCGAAAGGTTAAGGAAGCACCAAATGAAGCTTAACCCCACCAAATGCACATTTGGGGTTACCAAAGGCAAGGTCCTGGGATTCTTGGTGACCGAGCAAGGCATCGAGATCAAGCCGGCCAAAGCTAAAGCCATCATAGAAATTCGCGGCCAAAAACTCCAACCGAAATCAAAGGTTTCCTAGGTCGATTGCAGTATATCAGCTGTTTCATCCGACAGCTGACAACCACATGTGAGCCCCTCTTCAAACTCTTGAAGAAAAATACTGACCAAGTCTGGGATGAGAAGTGCCAACTAGCCTTCGAAAAAATAAAAGTCTATCTTACCAATCCCCCTGTGCTAGCTCCGCCCTATCCACATAAACCTCTCCTCATATATTTAACCGTCATAGACATGTCAGTAGGGGCTATGCTCGCCCAAGAAAAAGAAGAGTCCTACGTTGAAAATGCTATCTACTTCATAAGTAGGAAGCTGCAAGGAAGCGAGCTAAACTATTCAGCGCTAGAAAAAAGCTGCACCGACCTAGTCTGGGCCACGCAAAGGCTCAAGACCTATCTGCAATGACGATCCATCAAGCTCATCTCCAGGATGGATCCTATAAAGTACATCTTCGGCAAGCCATCACTTTCCAACCGACTGCCCAAGTGGACCTTTCTTCTTAATGAGTTTGACATAACTTATGTCACACTCAAATCTATCAAAGGCAGCGTAATTGCAGACCACTTAGCCGATCTGCCTTTAAAAGCTGAAGATGCGACTGAGCTTAGTTTCCCAGACGAAGGTGTCATGGAAATCACTTACCACGACACCAGCTGGCAGATGTTCTTTGACGGAACCGCAAATAAAAGAGGCTTTGGCATTGGAATCTTGCTAATTGATCCAGCAGATTCCCATACTCCGTTAGCCATAAGGTTGGAGTTCGAGTGCTCAAACAATACGACAGAATATGAAGACTGTATTGCTGGCCTAGAAGAAGCCCTCCAAAGGGGAGCCAAAAATCTTGAAGTCTACGGAGACTCCGCCCTAATTATAAATCATGTCGAAGGGAAATGGAGAACCCAAGATCCCAGGCTGTAGCTCTATCATGCTAAACTAACATCACTTGCCACCCGATTTGATTCTATCTCATTCCACTATCTGCCATGAGATAGGAATCAATTTGCCGATGCCCTAGCCACTCTGGCATCGCTAGTCCAACTTCCCACAGAAACCCAAGTCCAACCTTTTGTAGTTAGGAAGAAGGTCACTCCAGCATATTGCTTCAAAATTAGCACAGCCCCTAAAGTGGATCACGAGCCTTGGTACTCTGATATCCTAAACTTGCTTCAGAAAGGGATCTATCCTCCTGATCGATGTATTTTATACGTCAATTTCATATACTTCTATGACTTAAATTATGCTATTTCATGAGGTTTTGGCTACTGATATGTGTTTTTAGTGAGTTTTGTGAGTTACAGGGTTTTTAGTGAAAATATGCAAAACTCCAGGGTTTTATATGCAAATTCCAAGAAGGACCCAAGATGAAAAATGAAGAAGAAACAAAGGAACTCCAAGCTGGAGACCTTACGGTCGCAAGGTGTTTCAGACCTTGCCCCCGCAAGGTGGACAGTAGCAAGAAGAATCAAAAGGCCGGAATGTTGGAGACCTTGCGGACGCAAGGTACCCCAGACCTTGCGACCGCAAGGTGGTTAGAACGCGAGAATTTCGTATTTTCACAAGAGATTTGATTGCAATACAACTCCATGGTATAAATAAAGACCGGTTGCCAAAGCCTAGGATATGCTATTGTTACAAGAATTTGACATCGATCAAGTTTTTGACCCAGCCTGATAATCAAGAACAATTGAATCAAGAGGATCCTCTGGTTGATCCTACAATGGAAGATAATATTAATCAAAATCCTGAAAACCCAATTAATCCAGTTAATATGAATCAAAGAGAAGAAGAACCTACTAGAAGAAATATGGAAGTAGTAGTTAATCAAAGAACTATTAATGATTTCAGAAGACCTTCATTAAATGTAGTAACATCATGTTTAGTCTTACCAGATGCTGTAAGGAATTTCGAACTAAAAGGCCATTATTTTAACATGATACCATCTTTTCATGGAATGCCTCACGAAGATCCTGTCAGTTTCTTAAGAGAATATGAATACATGATGAGTACTTTTCCTTTAGGAGGGTTGACTGAAGACCAAATTAAAATGAAATATTTTCCCAGTGCATTAAAAGAACTAGCAAAGCGATGGTTTATGAACTTAACACCTAATAGTGTTTATACTTGGGCTCAACTATATGATTTGTTTATGAGTAAATTTTACAAGCATGCATCTCTCACTAAATATAGAAAACAAATCATGTCATTCCAAAATGAACCAGGTGAAACATTCCATGAGTCTTGGGATAGATTTAAAAATCTGCTCATTATGTGTCCTCATCATAATTTGGCTCAACATGTGTTAGTGCTTCAATTTTATCATGGTCTTTCGCCAGGCTTACAAACTATGGTTGATAGTGCAGCTGGTGGTTCTATTAATAGAATGACACCAGAAGCATTAGAGGAATTATTTGAGATGTTAAGTGTTAATTCTCAACAGAAAAGTGCTAGAGGTAAAAATAGGAGTCTATACCAAGTTCAAGAAAAATCAGATACACAAGCTCAATTTGAAAATTGGCCAATTCAAGAAGCATGTGCTTTATGTGGATTATATTCCCATGCTACTAATTTTTGTCCATCAAGTGCTATGTATGCTGAACAGGCGAATGCTATGAATATGTTCCCTCAAAGGCCAAGGAATGATCTCTACTCGAACACATATAATCCTGGTTGGAGGAATCATCCTAACTTTTCTTGGGGAGGAAATAAGCCTTTACAACCTCAACAATTCCAGCCCCAACCACCTCAACATCCACAATTTCCAAATCAGAATCAATTGAGAATTGAAGAAATTCCAAAACAAGATGGAACAAACAAAAGTCAAGCAGTGTTGATAAAATATATGCTTGAAGAGATTGAAAATTTAAAGAAGCACATTGTGACTTCTGAAGCCGAGAAAAGAGAAGAAGGGAAGTTCCCTAGTCAAACCGAGCAAGCAAAGTCAATCACAGTTTTGCGAAGCGGTAAGGTAATAGGTGAAGAGGTAAGTGATCCTGTTCATTCTTCTAATGTGCCTGATATAGTAGAGAATTCTGAAAAAGAAGTTGAAAAGGACAATAATAGTAATGAGAATAATGAAACAATTAATCAAGAAGTAGAATTCCAAATAAGGAACAAGAAAAAGAAGTTCAAAATAAAGAGGTAGAAGTAGAAGTAGAAAAAGAATTAGAACCAGAAGAAGAGGAACCATATGTGGCTCCACCACCATATGCTCCTCCAATTCCGTTTCCAAGAAGACTTATGAAAAACCGAATGGACAAACAATTTTCGAAATTTATAATATGTTATCCAAAGTGAATGTTAATCTCCCTTTGCTTAATGTTATTAAAAATATTCCAGCTTATGCAAAGTTTTTCAAAGATCTTCACTCTAAGAAACACAAGTTTGAAAACAATGAGAAAATTTTGTTTAAAAGCGTAAGTGTTGTTTTACAACCGAATTACCCCTAAGTTGAAAGACCCGGTAGCTTTAATATCCAAGTTTCCTTGGGAAGCTCTAAAAGATGAAAGCCATGCTAGATCTAGGAGCAAGTATTAACCTGATGCCTTTTGCGGTCTATAAACAATTAGGGTTAGGAGAACTAAAACTCAATAATATGCAATTACAATTAGTTGATCGTTCAGTTAAATATCCTTTGGGTATAGTGGAAGACATCTAGTTCGGGTTGATAAACTAATCATTCGATCGACTTTGTGGTTCTAGAGATGGAAAGGAAAATATGCACAAATAATGAAGTTCCTATATTGTTAGGACCATTTATGGCTCTTGCCAATACAATGATAAATGTGAAGAATGGTAAACTCACAATGTCGGTCCTAGGTGAAAGCTGTTGAAATCTCTTTATGATGCTATGAATAGACCTAGTGACATAAATGCATGTTTTTCCATAGATGAAATCGAAAAATTATCAACTGAAACTTTTGAAGAAGATAATAAAGATGAAGACTATGAGAGAGATGCATTTATAGTATATGATGATAGTCTTATCCCTCCCATAAAAATTGACATTGAAGAGATAGAAAGAGAAATAGAAGAGGAAGAAAGACAAGAAAGAGAGAAGTTAGAAGCTCTTAAAAAGAAAGATAAAGAAAATATAGAGAAAGAAGCAAAATCAGAAAATAGTTCTGATAAAATGGAAAAAGTAGAAGAAGAAAGTAATGAAATTAAAGATGATGAAGTAGAAATCCTAAAATCTCTTTTTGAAGAAATTGAGATAGAGAATGTTAAAGTAGAAATTAAGAAAGATGATAAAGAAGGAAATACCGAGGAGGCTAAAATAGAAGAAAAAATCAAAGCAGAAAATTCTGAATTCATGCCATCTATTAAATCTCCTCCAGTAGAAGAATTAAAGCCATTACCACCCCATCTAAAATATGCATTTGTAGGGAAGGTAAAACTTTGCATGTTATTATAGCAGCCGATTTAACTGAAGAGCAAGAAGCTAGTTTATTAAAAGTTTTATGGACACATAGAGAAGCTATAGGATGGTCCCTAGCTGACTTAAAAGGTATTAATCCTTCTATGTGCATGCATAAAATACACCTAGAAGAAGGTAGTAAACCTTCAAGAGAAAGGCAAAGAAGACTTAACCCACACATGGAAGAAGCCGTAAGAAAAGAAGTTCTTAAGCTTCTAGATGCGGGTATAATTTACCCAATATCAGATAGTAAATGGGTTAGTCATGTTCAAGTAGTTCCTAAAAAGTCAGGAATTACAGTTGTTAAAAATGAAAAAGATGAATTAGTCCCTACAAGAACAATAACTGGTTATAGAATGTGCATTGATTTGCGAAAACTAAATGCGGCAACTAGGAAAGACCACTTTCCTTTGCCATTTATTGACCAAATCCTTGAAAGACTAGCCGGTCATGAATACTATTGCTTTCTTGATGGTTTTTCTGGTTACAATCAGATCCCTGTAGCACCCGAAGACCAAGAGAAAACAACTTTTACATGTCCTTTTGGTACTTTTGCTTTTAGGAGAATGCCCTTTGGATTATGTAATGCACCAGCCACCTTTCAAAGATGCATGATTTCTATATTCTCAGATTTAGTTGAAAGATGTGTTGAAGTTTTCATGGACGATTTTTCAGTTTTTGGAAATTCTTTTGATCATTGTCTAGAAAATCTTACATCAGTTTTGAAAAGATGTTGTGAAACAAATTTAACTTTGAGTTGGGAGAAAAGTCATTTCATGGTCAAACATGGAATTGTCTTAGGGCATGTTGTGTCTAATAAAGGTATTGAAGTTGATAAAGCGAAAATCGAAGTTATTTCACAACTACCTCCTCCAACTTCTGTTAAAGGTGTTAGAAGTTTTCTAGGGCATGCTGGTTTTTATAGAAGATTCATAAAAGATTTTTCCAAAATCTATAAACCTCTATGTAACTTGTTAGCAAAAGATACATAATTTGTTTTTGATAAAGAATGCTTAGATGCATTTAATTTATTGAAAGAAAAATTAACTCCTATTTTATCCACCCCTGATTGGTCTCTTCCTTTTGAAATCATGTGTGATGCATCAGATTTTGCAATTGGAGCCGTGTTAGGACAAAGGGTAGATAGAAAAGCCTCATGTAATACACTATGCTAGTAGAACTCTAAATGATGCACAATTAAATTACACAACAACAGAAAAAGAGTTTTTGGCAGTTGTGTATGCTTTAGAAAAATTTAGATCATATCTGTTAGGATCAAAAGTGATAATATTTTCTGATCATTCTGCATTAAAATATTTATTAAGTAAGAAAGATGCTAAGCCTAGACTAATTAGGTGGATGCTATTGTTACAAGAATTTGACATTACAATCAAAGATAAAAAGGGAACCGAAAATGTCGTAGCCGATCATTTGTCTAGATTAGAATTTTCGCCCTTGCTTGAACGTCAATTTCTTGATGACCCAGTTCCCATAAATGAAGATTTTCCTGATGAGCAACTGTTAGCAATTAAAGATTCAGACCCTTGGTATGCTGATTTTGTTAATTATTATGTGTCTGACATCATAAATCTTGATTTTGATCATTATGAAAAGAAGAAATTTTTGGCTGAAACGAAAAATTATTTTTGGGAAGCACCTCATTTATATAAAATATGTTCAGACTCTTTAATAAGGAGATGTATTCCAGAAAAAGACCAACAAAGTATTATGGAATTCTGCCATGAATACTCTTGTGGAGGTCATTTTAGTGGAAACAAAACTGCTAGAAAAATTCTCCAATCTGGTTTATATTGGCCAACTGTTTTTAGAGATTGTGAACTATTTTATAGAACATGTGATAAGTGTCAAAGAACTGGTGGAATAGGAAAAAGAAACGAAATGCCCTTTACATATTAATATGGTTGTTGAAATCTTTGATGTTTGGGGCATTGATTTCATGGGTCCTTTTCCGGTATCTAATAATTGTGAGTATATTTTGGTAGCAGTTGACTATGTGTCTAAGTGGATTGAAGCAGTAGCAACTAAGACAAATGATGGTAAAACTGTGGTTAAATTTGTGGAAGATTTGTTTGCTAGATATGGAGTACCTAAGGCCATAATAAGTGACCAAGGGACTCACTTTACCAATAAGTTATTGAATAATGTCCTTAAGAAACATGGTGTAACTCACAAGTTAGCTACACCTTATCATCCTCAAACATCTGGCCAAGTAGAGGTAAGCAATAGACAAATTAAAACAGTATTAGAAAAGACTGTTAGGCCTAATCGTAAAGATTGGGAATCTAAACTTAAGGATGCTTTATGGGCATACCGAACTGCTTTTAAAACCCCAATAGGAATGAGTCCATATAGAATGGTATATGGCAAAGCCTGCCATTTACCAGTTGAAATTGAGCATAAAGCTTATTGGGCTGTTAAAGAATTGAACTTAGATTTAACTCTGGCTGGTGAGGAAAGATTGTTTCAATTGAATGAACTAGAAGAACATAGGTTGAATTCGTATGAGAATGCCAAAACGTATAAAGAAAAGACCAAGAAATATCATGATATGGGGTTAGCCAATAAGATGTTTCGACCAGGATTGAAAGTTTTACTTTTTAATTCTAGACTTAGGCTATTCCCTGGAAAGTTGAAATCTAAATGGTCTGGTCCCTTTAAAATTGTACAAATTTATCCTCATGGAGCTGTTGATATTCAAAATCCAAAGAATAATGAAATTTTCAAAGTTAATGGACACCGACTCAAGCCATACCTTGAGCCGATGTCAGTCGAACGAACAATTGAATTAATTCGTTTGGCTGACAACGAACCACCCAAGGATTAGGTTTGCAGTTGGGTCGAGCCAAAGACATTAAACAAAGGCGCTGAGTGGGAGGCAACCCACTATTATGTTTTATTGCTTTTATAGTTAATGTAAATATGTTATTCTCCGTTAAACGTATTTTTGGACATTTAATTTTCTAATTAAATATGCCAAAATTCAAGTTTGGGGGAGAAAAGCATCTTAATGTTGTATTTATATGTTGCTAATAATTTTAGTTTAGAGTTTTTGTAGAGTTTTTATAATACAGGAAAGTGACGAAACGTAACGGAATATAACGGAGGGGCTTAACTGCTAATTTGCTAAAAAGGATGAAAAAGAAATCAGATGGAGCCATTCTGCCCACCTTGCGGACGCAAGGTGTGGAAGACCTTGCAACCGCAAGGTCCTCAGTAAATGCGGTTATCGTGACTTGTATTGGCAGACGTGGGAAATCGTTGCAGAAATCAAAACGCCTGATCTGCCTACCTTGCGGACGCAAGGTAAAAGACACCTTGCGACCGCAAGGTGCCTTTATATAAGACATTGCCGGGCTTCATTGCAGAATCACCAGATTATCTACTCCCTCCTTCCAAAAGAAGCAGCAGTCGTCCCCCTCTTCAAAAATCCGGCGAGATCCTTGAAATTCTTCCTATTTTCGGCCATTTTACAAGAAGATCTCCTCCCTCTTTCAAACTCTTCATCTTCCACCACTCCATCACCTTCCATTGCACTCCATTGAAGCTTGAAGAAACTTGAAGCAAGGAGAAGGAACTCCATTGTTGTCGACGCCAAGCAAAAACTCCGGCTACACTTCATCTCTAAGGCTGCAAACAAGTAATTCTAACCCCCTTCTTTAATTTCTAACGTCAAATTTCTGCATGCTAGGGTGTTAGATAGTTTTTACGTAGATATATTTTTGCATGCTTTAGGAAATAATTTTTAATTTTAAAATTTTGAAAATACATTTTTAATTGTTAAATATTTAATTTTTAATTTTGCTCAAATAAAATGTTTCGTAAGCGTAGAAATATCAGACCTTCTTCCTCCCGCCCTGTTCAGGAGGAGGAACCACATTATGACCACCGCCGATTTATCTCCTACGAGGCCTCAGAAAAATATGCGGCCAAACTCTCCAAGACCTTGGTCCCCGAGAGGGGATTTATGGCTGAAGAATTTGGCCTCCGTCCTAACTTTACGGCCTGTAGGTGGGGATTATTGACCGATTCTCTGGACAAGGCAGTCGTGCCCATTGTCCGTGAGTTCTATGTCAATGGCCGCATTGGCGTAGATGGGGGAGTCTTAGAGACCGTTAATGTTAGGGACGTTATAGTAGATTTCTCGTCCCAAAGCATTAACATGTATTACGGCACATCCAACTTTGCGGATGGTGCCGACGACTATAGCCTCCACCTCCATACCCCTATCCCTCTCGAGGTGGTCAATGCGACCATCGCCCTCCCTGGTGTTGAGTGGACCCAAAACCGTAATCCACCCTACGGTCCACGCACCATGGAGGAGTCCTTCCTTCTGAACACGGCCAAGCCCGTGTTCAAATTTATTTGTGCCCGTCTCATGCCTTCCAGTCACCAACATACGGTGACTTGGTCTAAGGCCGTCCTGATCTACACTATCATGACCGGTGGGTCTGTTGATGTCGGTCGCCTGATCAACGACCAAATTAAGACCCTTATTAGAGGTGCCACGAATGAGGGGTTCGCGTTCTTGCATTTGATCACCGAGTTATGTAGGAGGGCAGGCGTGAGATGGCCTAGACACGCGGAGAGGCTTAAGGCTGGTCCGGCCATTACTAGGGCCATTTTGTTTGAGCACCACCAGCAGTCGTGAGTGCGGGTTCCTCACGGGGAGGAACCCGAAGAGGAGGAGGAGGACCCACTTGTGGAGATCTCCAACAGGTTGGAGGAAGCCGTCCTTCAAACTGATATGGTGAGTCAGCAGTTGGCACAAATGCGTGCCGACCAGACTCAATTTTTCGGCTGGATTAACACCGTGGGACAAAATGTCTCCAACCTGTATGGGCTGCCACCTGGCACGATCCCCGAGTTTCGTCCTCGTTCGTTATTTCCGCCCGACTCACCGTGAGTCGAGGCCCAAGTTCCATCCTCTTTCGTTAGGTGGGCCTGCTATGTCCTTTTGATATTTGTCCTTCCCCATCAATCCTCTCATATGTTCCTCAATTTTGAAGACAAAATAGAAATTAAGTTTGGGAGGGGGGGATTCTAAGCCCAGAGTCTTAGCAGGTCCTAGCCTAAGGAGGAATGGAGTTGGGCTATATTTTTAGGGTGAAGAAAATTTTCTTTTCTCGATGACCATTTAACTCTTCCCCCGCTTTTCCTGTTTTTAATTTTTTCTTATTTTCGGAAGTGTTGCCTTGACTAGAATACACTCACATTGGATGCTCGTTGATTCCTCTTGTGGGAACCCATCATCAATTGTGTCATCAACATCTCCAATTTTCTTCTTAAAAAAAATAATATATAAAAATCAATCAAAATAAAAAAAATAAAATATTTCAAAATTTTCATCCTCGAGTTTAGGTGTGGTAATACTAGTCGATGAGGAGTTAATGCAATGAACCGCATAGCTAGTCCGTAGATCCCTTTGGAATTTACTTGATTTTGCGAAACTTTTACTTTTCTCCAAATTCTTCATGCACCCACACCAGTCATAAGTATGGATTGATTAGAATAGTTTTATAAAGTTTATAGCACCTACTTCATTATAACTAGATATGCACAAGAATATGATGCATAGCCATTTAAACATGATTGTTGCATTAAATTGTGACTTAGGGTCAATTGCATGATAGTTAGATCCCTTGGATTTTTCTCATTTATATATCTCAAGCACACTTACGAACCGTGTCTGCATGTTAGTTTTCAATTATCCCTACCATCTGGCTTAGCGAATGCTTATGTGAAATTCAATGATGCTAAACATTCAACCCCACAATTCCCATAGTTGATATGATATTGTGTATGTCTTACTTGCTTTAAAAACTACATGAGCATTTGGCATTAAGAAATGACTTAGGCCATCTTTGGATCGTTAGAGCCTAAATATTCCCTGACCATTACTAAAAATATCCCTAGTACCCCCTTTGAGCCTAATGAAAAAGAATGGAGTGTGCTAAGCACACTATTAAACCCCCATTCGACATCGTTTCTATTACCCACATTAACCTAATCCTAAAAGCCTATACACTTTTAGCCTACCCTTTGAGAGAGTAGGATGTGGGTGGGAAATTGATTTTTGAGGACCATCTCTTTTCAGTTAGGCTATTTTTCGGAAGACTTCTTCTTTCCGTCGTCAGAAAAAAAAAAGAAAAAAATATATATGTATCGACGAAAAATGAAACGGAAGAAGAAGAGTGCACAAAGATTCAAAAGAAAGCATAGCTTTCAAAAAGAAAATATGTTAGAAAATTAGTGTTGAAAAGAATGATGTGATATTTTTAGCAGTATATATTGCCCAAAACAAGTTTGGGGGGGAGGGGGAAAGAAGAAAACTGAAAAGTAACAAAAAGCATCCCCCTACTTGTAGTCTTTGCAAGTCCTAGCCTAAATAGGGAAAACTTCATTTTGCTTGGAAGTATGAGGGATAAAGGGTAGTCTTACTCTCTCACTTTGAATTCCAATCCCTTTCCATCAAATCCCCCATCACCTTGGCCTTACATTACAAGCTAAATAAAGGCCTAATGATCTTCTTGCCAATACTTATGCTTGTTTTCTCTGCTAAGTGAGTCATATGGAATTGATCAAACACTTCATGTTCATTATTATTCGCCCTAAGCTCACTGTGTTAGCATAATCTTAGCTATTACAAGTAATTGGGATAAGAGAGCATTGTATGTCATACATAGAAGTGCATGGGATGGATGTATAAGTTTTTGAAATCCTTGTGACCTCTCTTTCTGTAATAGACCAGGTTTGGATGGTAGATCTCATAATTCTTAATGCATGATTTTCAATTAAACTTTGATTTTCATATGAATGTGGTGCTTAGCTTAATAAAACTGTTTTAGTTGAGATATTCTCTAAGACTAGTGATCACACACATGAAGAAAATAAGAGTAGTAGCAGTTTTAAGAAAAGATCATGGATTTATGTGACTAAGCCTGCATATATGTGGTGAGCATCAAACTGAGACTACTTTGCATGCCATGCTTTTATAACTTGAGGTTGAAGCCAAAAAGATTTTTTGTTTTATTTTAGAATAGTTTTTATCTGTTTTTGTATTTATATGCATAGTTGAGTCACTCGAAAGAGTCTCCTTGAGTTTGTGGGTTTATAGAGGAGTGTAAATAGTGTCACCCTCCAAAAAGATTTTCATATTTTGTTATTATGGTTATGCTTGTGTATTTATAAGTATTGTTTACTCGTGGACGAGCAAAGTTTAAGTTTAGGGGTATTTGATCGATGTATTTTATACGTCGATTTCATATGCTTCTATGATTTAAATTATGCTATTTCACGAGGCTTTTGACTACTGATATTTGTTTTCAGTGAGTTTTGTGAGTTTCAGGGTTTTTAGGCCATCTTTTTTATCGGGTAGTGGGGCCTTTGTCATCCTTTCTTGAAATGGGCCATTCTTGGCTGGAGGTAACAACATCGGTTTTCCTTTTTCCATGGCCTCCAGTCGACCACGTAGAAACTTCACCTCCTGTTTGATAGCCAGGGAGGGCTTGCTGGTCAATTTTTGTACCTCGGTAGTCGCGTTCCGACCACTCTTTGGGTACCCTGCTCCTGATTGTTGGGAGTGAGTGCAATGTCCACATGTTTCGTTTTTAATCGCTTCTGCCCTCGGCCTGGACTCCCCTTCTTCGCTCCTCTCTCGTGTTCGGTGAGAGCGTTTAGACTCGTTTGGGAAAGTTAAACGGCTTTGGACGCTAGGTTTGGGCACCTGCTCGCTTGCCCTATTCCCCAACCGGGATTTTGCACTAGGCCAATTCTCTTTTCCTTTACCCTTTGAGGTGACCCTTTGAATGATCGGGGCTCGTTCCTCTTGGGGTTTAGTCATAGCCCTTATCTTCTTTTGAAGCTCGAACATTTTGAGCTCGGCCTCTTGAATTCCTGCAAGGTAAAGTTTCTGGCGTTCCCAGAACTTTGCCTCCGCCAGGAGTTCATCTTGCTCGGTGGGTTTTTCTTGCTCTACCTGAGCCTCTCCTTCGTCAACATAAAAAATGGTGCTCACTTGTCCGGTTGCACCTATTATGTTGCGAGCATCTCCCTGGTTACCACTTGATCACACCACAAAGAGGGGGTGACTAAGCTGGTAGTCCACGTAATGGACCGGAGCCGACGTGTCTTGTGGTTGATGATCATGTTGGTGTATGTGGGTACCGAAGGTACCAAGTTTGATAGGATATCTGGGCTTTATGCTTACTCTTTGATTGTTGGTCACCTGAAAGGAAAACTACCGTTAGGGTCTTTGGGGTTTCAGCTCTACCTCCGGTGTGAGAGTCGAATCGTGATTTATGTGTGTTGGGAGCTAGGCGTTCCCTTAAGCTTCCGGTGGTGTTTTATAATGATCTTGTATATGGTCTAGTGTACAAAAGCTTTGTAAGTCTTTAGAATGCAAAGTAAATCATACCTTTCTTCAAGGAAAGGTTTCCTTTTATAGTAGTTTGGATTAGGGGTCATGATTGGGATGGGGTCCCTGATGGTGGGACTTGTTCCCTAGTCGGCTTACTGGCAGTTCCTGATTGGTCAACAGGTAGCGTGTGATGTGCCAATTGTAGGTGGCTGATGAGCCAATAAGATATGGCGGCTTGCATGGCTTGCCCGGCTCCTGTGAAGAGGACATCTGGAAGCTATGTTCAGGCTATAGGTCAGGTCTATTGTATCGCAGAAGGGTTGTCGGCCGAGCATAAATAGTCCTTGCCCATGTGGTCGGGTGTTACTCCTATGTTTGGAATGGTCTAAGATTATTTAGCATAAAGGTCGGCTGGCTGATGGTCGCCGATGATGGTCGGCTAATTGATGGTCCTCGGTTTCTGGTGGTACCTGCCCAAGTCTGACTGGAGTCCACGTGGTCGTGCCACGTAAGGGGACCCAGGTTGGGTCCCTTCAATAGCCCCCGAGTTTCCAAGTGCGAGTATTTATCCTTAGCTTGGAAAGTACAATCGAGTATTTTGCTCGGTTTGAATGTCATTGATCTTCGCTATGGTTCCTCGACCTTTCGTTCATCTCTGTTTGTGGTCGCTCCTTGACTTTGACAATTTGTTGCTCGTTTAGTTGAACCCGACACTTTGATGTCGAGGACACATTTCGGAGTTATTAGTGGAATTTTCCTAGGAAATTGATCCGTCGTATGCATTAAATGCACGGTAACCGAGGAGTCGTAGGTAATCATTTCACCTTACTGTTCATAAATGTGACGGCGTCCATTTTATCAAAACGTTGTCGGTTTGCAGCCGTTTATGTGCATGCAGCTCATCACGTGTCGGCCAAGGAGTGGTTAGGTATTATCCACCAAATCCACCAAACGTCGTCGGTTCCCCCTAAAGTATCCACCAAGTCCACTTTGGCCTACAATGTAATTTTTTAGCATTTCCATATTTCATGTCAAATTTGGTGATGAGATGTCATGTCTGGTAATCGTAGTGATAAACATGGTATGGCGAATAATGTTTAAAATCGAGAATTTGCTCCAATCAAACTATAAACAATATCAACGGTGTCGATGAGAAATTTGTTGAAGTTGAACTATGGTTTGTCTCATCATTGTCGTATACGTATGTGATGGATTAAAATATGAGATTTGAAATTCTTGGTGTATGCTTGTGTATTATCTTGTATGAGGGAGAAAATGGGAAATTCTTGGTGTATGCTTGTGTGTTATGTTGTACATCTTTAATTTTTTGGTGGGTTCTTATTCGTGGCTGCCTTGACACCTAAGTGTGATTATCTGATCTTGAGTTCAATATCTATGATATGATTCTGCTCCCTGATTTGTTTTACGAAAGGGCCTCTTATCTTTTTGATGCCTAAGTTCGGCCCAATGCTCTGCCGAGCTTCTAACTTTTCCATCCATGCCCTTATCTCGTCATCCGTCATGGGTTTATCGCCTTGTGTCGAGCCTATCGCTGGCGTAGGCATCCCGTTGGCCCCCTGTCTGCATGAGGTTCCTCGATTTCCTCTTCGGCAATGTTTCTTATTGGTGATCCCAGACGAGGCTCCTTTGCGAGCTGCAGGGAGGGATGTGCTTATTTGGAGGCACCTTTGTTGGTTGAAGCCTGAGCCCAAGGTTGGGACTCTCCTTCTTCGCTGTGAGCTGGACGGTTTTCTGTTTCGGGGGGGAACCTTAGGCGAGAATGAATGCTCATCCTCGACCCCTCGACGGCCACTCTTTTGTCGAGCCTTGATTTAACGTTAGTGGTGAATCTCGTCCTTTTGGGTTTTGTTGTTCCCATCCTTTGCCAGATCGAGTTGGAGCGAGCTGGTGTACTATGCACGTTGATCACGGGCTCTGGATCTAGGACTCGGGCCACTTGTCGTAATTCGTGCATCTTGGCCTCGGCCTCCTGTATCTTGGTGTAAAGGGTTCGTTGGTGCTCCCAATATGCATATTCTCTGTCAATTTGATCCTAGGTAATAGGGTTCTTTGTTTTGGCAAGGGGTTGCTCCTCCTCCCCGCGGGCTCTTGAAGACTCGATGTCCGTGAAGCGACCGTCCCTGCGATCGGCCTCTGGTTTTTTGTTCTTGTCGCCGGAGATTCGCTTTGCCATTGCGAGCCTCCTTTGAGCCCTTGCTGACACTTCAGGTACCGAGGGGTCAGAGTCCTGCCTCGTTGAGAGATCATGACCCTTCGCGCCTCTTCCCTTGTTGTGTTCAGTGGGCTCTTTTTCCGGGTGGTTAAATGCAGCGGGGGTGACGTTCTTGGAGGCTTGTTTTTTGGATTTCACCATCTATGCTCGTTCGTGGACACGGTATGGCTGAGAAAACTAGTCGTTTCCCGGCAACGGAACTAAACTTATCACGCAAAATTCGTAGTGACCTTGTCGTTTTGTCCACGTGGGAAGCAAAGGTGGCTGGGTCTCAATTGGCTCGTCCCTGCGTGGTTACCTACACAAGACAAATAAGAAAACGCCGTTAAGGAGTCCGGGTATCCCGACTAGAACCCTCTGGCGTGAGAGTAATATTAATGTTTCCGGTGGAATGGATAATAAATGAGTCGTAATAATAGTTGGTCCGATAAGAGGGTTTGATAAGTGAGTTAGGATATCTAAAAAATGACTTGTCCTTGAACAATGAGGAATCTCCCCTATTTATACCTGATTTGCTTGGTGAGGTGGTGGCTGCTCATAGGGGAACAGGTTGCGGCAGGCATTAAATGTGTTATAGGCTTTATCAGAAATGAGTGGTCTGGATGCTATCAGAGAGTTGGTGATTGCGTGTGGCTGTTTCAGCGGGCCTTAGGAAGCTTCTTGTCAGGCCTGGTGATCATTGGTTGTTTGCCGAATCCGAGAGGTCTGAGTGTTGTGGATCTCTGTATCCGAGGTTGAGGGGGTCAAGGACCACGGATCTCAATTGTTCCTTACCTTGGCTCAATTGTTTCTACGGTGTTTTGCTCGGCGAGCTCGCATTGGCTCGGCTACCTTGCCGAACCAGTTTAAACGACTTTTTATTTCGCATGAGTTGGGTAACTATGCCAGGGTTGGTTTCTAAGGTTTCATCCTTTCAGAACTTTAAGTAATTTTCTTTTAATAACCCTCAATTTATCATTAATAGTGTCAAATCAATAATGTCCATCTTTTTTCAATCTAACAAATACATATAAAGACTTGATATTTGATATGAAAAAATGTTTTAAAAAATTAAATGGATAATGTTTAAGACATCTTTAAATAATATAGTAGACACTAATTTTAAAACATAGTGAGTATTTATTAAAATTATAATTTATAAATAATTTGCACAAACTCCATTTATATTTCTAAACAATTTACTTGTTGGGTAAAATATTGTGCATGTATATAAATATGTATAATTCATAATTGTAGAAAGGCGCAAGGGGTGCTCGAACATTCGGAAAATAAATCTTTAAGTCATTTTCCGAAAAAGAAGGCTTGATTTTTCGTTGACACAGTAAATCTTTTACGTTGATTATATTTTCCTAAGACTACCAAACACCGAAAAATGAGGAAAACGTTTTCCGAAAATTATTATCCGTGAAACAAACGGAGCCTTAGTAAAACTTCATTGAGTTGATACTTTGCTTCCACAAACTAGTAACCAACATACATCGTATTATTATTGTATGATATGAAATTATATAATGACAGTGCAAATTAATTGTTCAATATGATTTTGGTAAAGTAATTCAAGTTTATGGCTACCAAACAGTCATGAAACAAACCGAGCTTTAACCACACATAAAGTTGTTCTATATCACCCAAATTCATACTTAAATAAAAAGAAAAAAAATTGACGAGTAATGCAATCTTCAATAAAATAGAACCTTCAAACTCCAAAGCACACAGACGATAGGGAAATAGTGAGAATCGATGTGAACGAGAGAGCTTTATGCATGTAGAACATGACGACGATATTCTCCAAAAACCCATATGGGAAAATAGTTCCGAAATGCTGAATAGTTTAGAGTACCATGCTTAAAGAATCCCCCCACAGCTTCCTACAACACGTTAATCTTAGTTAGTTTTTGTAGTTAATACGAAAACTTTGAACTTTATGATAACTCAACACAAGCATTATTTTTTCTGCAAAATATATTGGCTTGATGAAACTAGTCACACACTATCTGCTAGTTTTCACTACATAACTGGATATTCGATGATTACCTGTTGAGGAAAGTCACCATCTTCAAATTGTGAATTGATCAATAGCCTCACCCCGCGTTGTATGGGTGTCGGATCAAAATTTGCCTAATTTGAAGTAAAAATCAAACCAAGGTATTAGGTTTTAAAATGATAGAGAAAAAATCCAAGGAAAAAAGTGATACACTCAAAATTTTACAAACCTGTCCAGCTTTAATGAGCGACAATAGAGCCCAACACGTATGTATCAAATGCGAACGATCGCCTTCCAGATTTGTATATACCTGTTACAATTTATTTGATTACTATGCGAAAGGCACAAGACATGAAAGTTATATATGGGATTGTTAATTGAAAGTTATTAAAACCTCAGTTGAGCTCGAAAGATAGCTTTCTCCCCATCCACCATCGGGTAGTTGCTTTGACAGCAAAAACTTGCATGCTTTACGAATGACCGGACTATTATGATAGTTATGCCCACACGCAACCAATGCCTCCACTGCATAAAATGTAGCATAGGTGAAGCAAATCCCCCAACGACCGTACCTGCACAATTCCAAGCCAACGGTTACTAGCCTATATATAATTTGTTTCCTTATAAAACCTAGTTCGAGTGTTCAACCCTATGAGGAAATTAAGGTTTAGCAATCATAGAAGCCTACCATGATCCATCGGGCTTTTGTGTGCTTTCTATGAACTGTAGCGCTTTTGTGATGCAGTTTTCAACTTCCTTTGTTCGATGCATTGGGTGTAACTTTTTGAAAAGTACCATAGCCTGCAGTGCTGCCGAAGTGCATTCCACGTACCTAAAATAACATTGCAATCATGTCCACGATAACTTACAAAGATAACTCTTTGGTACGCAAGATTGATAATTCATTTTCATGCCATTTTAGCATAATTATCATTCAACGATATTTCAGATGACATGCATGAGAAAGAATAGTCAATCTAATTAGCACACCAAATACGCACTACGGATAAGAGCTTTTACTTACTCTATCTCAATCATGGTATCTTCGAAAAACTCAATAGGGTTGAACTTCTGAAACACGCCAAATATATATACTTGTCAATTGGTATCAAAAAATAAAATTCGTGATAATAATAGAACAAGCTATGCATAATAGATCCAAGGAAAATGACACAGTCAAAGGCCAACATTGAAGGCCTAAAAGGAGGGAAATGGGGAGAAATTATGCTAGAGAATTTTTGTAACTTGTCAGGAGTGGAAAACTTCTCAAGGACTGTACCTCCAACCAAGAATATGTTCTCTGAGGCTCCCAAGCTGGAAAACCTCCATTTTTACTCTGTATTCAAGTAGAAACACTTCTTAAGTATGAATCAGTAAAAATTAGTATTCTGATGCTAAAACTAGAAGATAATTACTTGTAAATGGGACATAAAAAGGGTTTTTTTTTGGTGTGGATTGAAATGGGAATTTATTAAAGTGAAAAGTGTAATGGTAAGTACCTGCAAGTAGAGGATTATATTGACTGCATCATAAAATCGTTCTGTTTCCATTGCTTTCCCAACAAGCTCAGGTCGCATTTGTGAGAACATAAGTGCAACCTCCACAAAGTACAGAAAGGATCGTTAGAGAATATAGTGTAAGTTCATTACAATGCAAATGCTTGATATTAGCACTACGAAATCTAGCCAAGCTTTTGGAATTAATTACCTTCAAACCTTCGGAAGTACAGTCAGAGACTTGCAAACCTTGGTCTTGCATTGAGAATGGCCAAGCGCCTTTAGAAGGGTGTCTAAACATTTTACTGTAATCTCCGGGGGGATCATCTCGAATCTAATTAAAAGTAAAAAAGATATATGTCTTGAAATTACACTTAAAAATTACATTTTGATGCACTTCAAATTTATTTTGGATGCTAGAAAACAACCTGCGAGGCTTTCACAAAGTCGTGTGCCTTTCTTAGAGTTGGAGCATATTCTTCTACTAGGTTACTCGATAGAATGGCCTGAATAGAAAAGGTTGCATCCCACCATTGACTCCCAAGACTCTGCACTTTGAAGCCATCTTCAGCTACCCAAAAGTAATCCGGGATCCGGGCAAGATGGCGCTTGTATGCTTCGAATTTGGATCTTCCGCCCAAACTGCAACCATACATATGAACTACAGAAATTCCAACCGACAGTAAACATGTTACATTGACTTGTTTAAAATATGTAAGCTATACAAACAAAAAGAAGAAAGAACAAAGAAAATAGATTTAAGATGTCAAAATAGCTCACCCGTGGCACTATACGCCAATACGTACCTTTTCCACACATCCAATTGTAAGGTGCCTGCTGCAAATGTCTTCGTAATGTACATGCTCAATCGACCTTTTCAAAGCCTTCTCCCTAAGTTTCGAAAAGGGCCAACGGGACAAAAGAGGCTCAGCAACATTGTATAGGAATGCCCATAACATATCTTGCACAAGAGGATGTGGGAAGTAGAGATCCTCCTGCAATTTACAACTAAACGTATTTAGGATTTATTATATTTCCTCTTACTTTTGCATACTGTTATTTCATCTCCTAAATAAGGTGCAGGCTGACAAACCTTTGCACAAGTATTCCGTGCTGCATTCCAATCTATCTCATGATAAGGTTTAGTGTAGAGCTCTTGTCGTAGAGACTGAACCAGTTCAGTTATCTTTCCAACAAATCTTCTTCCATATAAGTACGACATGGGCATGTAAACCACGCGACAATAGCTCAACATTTGACCTGGTTTACACATAATTAAGGTGTTAGACTTCATAGTAATTGCCATGTGACAATCAAGAATATAAATTTGTTTGATCGATTACAATTCTTTGTAGTTTTTTATTAACGAGGAAAAGCCAAAATTCTCTACAAAAAGGTAAGTTATCAGTTTTAAGATGAACAAATGTGTTAAAAACCTGGATGAATGGGGACACTCCTAGGAATAAGCCAAAGTTCTGGTGGCATTGGGTTGCAGCCTGCCCATTCATACACTCCAAGCACCTACACAATAGAAAGAACAAATGTAGTTTGATCAATAATCAATTAATCAATGTCTTGACTGATGTGATTAAATTTAAAATAGAGTTTGTCAAAAATGTACCGTAATCCAAAACTTTCCCCACGACGGAATCCCAACTGCACCGTCATGTTCAAGGATCCATTTGCGACCCCGAGCCATTGCCATGTCCTCCCCATCTTCAGGTCCTTCTCCAAGCAATCTCAATGCAATGTAGTTTAGAACGGTGCCGAATGAAGTGCTGGGTCCCTCTAAATGAAACCCCCATCCACCATCTTCATTCTGTACCATTATTCAAACTCAATTTCACAATAAACTCTCGCTTTATACATGAATAACTCTTCTCACTTTTGTGAGTATTGCTACATGTTTACCTGATGATTGTACATGTAACGTTTACATTCCTTTTGATATTCTGAAGGTAGAATAGTATTCAGATCCCCAGTGATGTACAAAGATATAACCTGCATATTTCAGATTCATTAAAATAATTGTACACTATATATCATGTTTGCCGAGTAAATTTTCTTCTAATAACTTTCTGTCTACGGCCATCGGGTTTCAATAGCTATTCTCACAGGCACTCAGAGGGCGATATTCAAGTGTTCAAACACAGAATGTAGATAATGTGGCCACACATCAACAAGTATTTTAGTTGTAGAACGATAAAGACTTACTCCGTATGCTTTTATTTATTACTCGGATGCGATCCGAGATGTGAAAACATCTACATTATGTGATTTTGAAACTTGAACATCATTCCTTACAAAACTATCAAAGTCTAAAACCGTGAATATCCATCTACCCATTAGCCATTAGGTTGTGTGAAATCACCTCAACCCAACCTAGGCAAATATATTGTGATCATCCACTTTCAGCATCATCACAAATAGTATCTGTTAATGGTCTAAAAATCAATATTTTGTTAAGTAATTTGCATGGTATATAGTTACCAAAGGAGGGACAAAGAATTGAGGGCCAGCAGATTCGGCAGGCCAGTGGCCGTCATTAACTTGAAGGGTTGAGTAAAAGCTGATGGCTCTTCGTAGAGTAGTTGTCACTGCTTCCTCTGTTACGTCCTCTGTTTCTTGGAGTTTTATGCCTGGTGGAATTGGGACCTGGGGTCGAAGTTCTCCTTTCTAAGCTGTGATTTCACAACACAAAATCATGTAAATAGACAAACCGAAAATACATAAGTTTTATTTAATTATTGATAATAAAATTACAACTACTCCAAACTATACAACAACAAAAAAATGGAGTATTACATATTAAGGGTTTGATGATTTTGAAAAAATATAAGCTCGAATTTTCATTTGAAAAAAAAAACATTAATTTGACTTTAAAAAGTAAAAAAAGAACACAACAGGAAATCTTAAAAACTTAAGAACCACCGTATTTTTTGTAAGTCTCACAGTCACAGAGACCCCTCGAATTCAAAGAATTTTGAAATTAGATGAGGCATGTATACTAGGATTTGAGGGTGGGACGCCGAGGTGGTCTCATGTAAGACGGATTTATCTAGGTTAAATGAGACAAAATTCAGAAATCTTAATGCAACCCGTTAGTTTTTGAAAATTACAACGCCACCGCTCATGTTTATATATGCAGAGTGTTACTTTTTATTATTAACAGTGTCACGTTGTAGTAGGGCTGTCGATTTGGTAGGTTGGGTCGGGTATGAGTTGGGTCGAAGCGGGTAATGGGTCGTAACCCGTTATAACCCAAAATTGAACGGGTTGAAATGGGTTTGGTCGAAATAGGTCATGGGTCGGAACATGTCAATCCGTTTCAACCCATAATTTTCCATTAAAAAAACTTACATTTATATAGCAAAAATATAACGGGTCGAAATGGGTAACGGGTTCGTCCCGCTTTAACCCGACCCAAATCGACCTATTAATTTTTGCCATTTGGACCCAAAAAATTAACACGGGTTGGGTGGGTTAGCGGTTTTGAGTTGTAATTGCCAGACCTATTTTATAAAATAAAATGTGTCACTTTTGGCCTTAAAAGTGTCACTTTGCATTTTTAATGAAAAATATTTTTTTTCTCTAAAAAAGTGTTATTTTGAGGCTTAAATGTGCTACTTTTATTTTGAAAAGTGTCTCATTTTTTTATAAATGAAAATGATTACGTTTGACATTAAAGTGTCACTTTATAGCATTAAAAGTGTCATTTTTTGGTATTAAATGTGTTACTTTTAACTGTAAAAGTGTTAATTTGTCTCATAACTAAAAATCGTCCTTATTGACCTAAAAAGTGTCATTTTGTAGCATTAAATATGTCACTTTTTATCATTAAAAGTGTCACTTTTGGTCCTATAAATATCATTATTCATTGTAATGAAAATAATAATATTTTTGCCTTATAAATGTGTTATGTACGTAGCATTTCGTCAAAATTCGTTAGGGTCCGTCAAGCACCTTAAGGCAAATGAAGTTAACGGAAGCCTAATGGGCTGATAGATGATTAAATTGTAAAGGTTAGGAAGGAGGAAATTTTCAACAGCAATTGTTGGATAACCAGGAACACCGGAGTAGAAGATGAAACATTTCAATTAAAAACAATTCTTGGGCTAATAGGTCTTGTATTCAGAACTTCCATCAAGGTTTAAAGCTTCCATCACGAACCACCATTTTTATGTTTTAGTAATATGCTTTATATTTATTACTAGTACTCTTGTTCGTGTCGATGACACGGCGTCAGTTTGAAAATTTATCAATAAATGAAATAATGTGGAAATGAACCCAAATACCTAACAAAATAAAATATTTTACTTCGATATTTATTTTTTAAGAAAACCAAGAAATAAATATTTTAATTGTAACTACTGTTAAAATATAAAAAGAAAATTTTATTGTTTTCTCAATAACGAAAACTCAGTCTTTTTCTTCTAGAGAGTTCTGCTTAACTTTGTAAACATAAGATGCAATAACTTTGTCCATTATTTCCACCTACACAAGAGACAAAGAAAATTCAAACATATTCAATTAACCAAAATTTCTGCTTCATCTACAAAACTCTTATCTTCACACATATTATCATATAAAATCTAACAGGCGAACGAAAATGCATTTGATCTAAATTAATTAACCCTAAAAGCTAAAAAATGACAATTAAATCAATGGAAACTAATACACATATCCCAACAAACGAAACCACAACAATGAGAAAATGTCCAAAATTCTATAAAAATAAACGTGTGCCCATGCCGATGGCACGGTGCCAGTAAGAGCGTGATCAATGTATGAACCGAACATGATAAAAAAAAATTAATTAAGAAACTACAACTAAATATTTGTAAAACCGTAAAGGCCTCTTTGCCCGGAACAGAGAGATTAATTAATAATTTGTACACGAAACTACGGGCCGAAAAAAACTTATGTATTTTTTTTATTTGTATAAGAAATTGCGGGCCGGACAAAAATTAAAATTGATTAAGTTAATTATGATAACAATTAAAAAGAAAAAAAAACAAATATTTCAAATTACAAAACTTACGATTTTTTTATTTATATAGGAAATTGCGGGTCGAAAAAAAATTAAATTGGTTAAGTTAATTAATTAAGATAGTAATTAAAAAGAAAAAAAATTAAAATACAAATATTCAAAACTTACCACTGGACTAAAACTAAATTGATTAGTTATGCACGTTAAAACAATAAATCTCAGTACAACAATATCGGTAAAATCATAAAATAATAAATGTAAAAATTGTAAAACCGTAAATAATAAGTAAGCCGTAAAATATGTCTTTATTGGAACAGTTATATATTTTTGGAAGAAAAAGAAGCAGTACAATTGAAAAAAGTAAATGTCTTTCACACGTTTACAATTTAGATTAAATGTAGAGCGTATGATTGTAGTAAAAGAATTAATCTCAACATGTAATTAACCTTTATCGATTATACACGTGTTTTCGCATCTTTGTACCTATAACACGGTGTCAGTATATATGATTTCGTCAATTCAAATTATTGTACCTAAATAGAAGGTGCTATTTAAAAAATATTACAGTTGAGGGGTACATTGCTTCAAGTGATAATTGAGGGACTGATATTTTATAAGGGATGATTGTTCAAAAGACTAATCACAGGGTGCGACTTTGTAATAGAAAGATAAAATATAGGGAAAAGAAAAAGGGGTGACTACTCATAATATTAATTGTAGAGGGTTAAAAATCGATAACTACTCACACACGTGAATGTGAAGGTGAATCTCAACCGTTAAATTTTTAAAGATAATTTAATCTCAACCTCTGAATATCCCTAGTCAATTACCTTGTTGTTTTATAAAGAAATCTAATTCTAACAGTATAAGGAAATCCAGAAAATGAGTTTACCCAAATAAATAACAACCGTAGGATAATAGTAAAGTAAATTAAATCCTGACTTCTGAAAAGCTCTAATCAATTTACTTAACTTCTTTATAATATAGATGATTCGTAAATTCTAATCGGAGATCAATCTTACACGAGTTTTGGCCGTGAGAGACCAGTCAGTTTACTTAATTTAAATTGATACATCATATTGTCATATTTATGAACGCATATTAAGTTAAGGCAAGTTGGTGAAGGAGTTATTGAAGAGAATATTACGTTTTTAAAACTGTGGTTCAGACTCGACAGGATTTGGCCAATGAATAAATTGGTTTTGAAATATAAGAGAAAGACCGGTCCTTAAGTCCTGTACTGATAAATTTATGAACAAACCCTACCTCTATACCTACCCTTCTTTTCCTTGGGCCTTAGTCAAGAAATAAATTTTATCTGTCACTTTATGCATTAAAAATATCATTTTTTGGCATTAATTGTAGCAATAATTTAAATCATAGATAAAATGATAAAATAACTGATTGGCATGTTTTTATTATTAATAATAATGATGAAATGAGTATTTCTTTTATGGGACTAACCCACTATGAAATTTCTACTTTTAAAAATATTAATGGTTCGTTTGGATATATCGTTTTTGAATTCTATAAGTATTTAAATTTCATAATATTTAAATAATATGGAATTTGTTTTTAAAATCATAGCAATTTTATGATTTATACTATGTATAGAATTCAATTGTAATTCTAGATTGTACTTAAAATAAAATTACAATATTTTTTTAATTATGTAATCTATCCTAGTGGTAGTAATAGTTAGTGATATCAAATGGCAAAGGTTCAAACCTTACTAACAATAAATATTTAGAAGTTTTAAACCCTCCGTTTTGGATAAAGAGTCCCCGTTTGAAACTCAATTTTTTAAAGAAAATGTCATTTTTAGTGGTTCATTAATAATAAAATGAAATTTTATACTTTAATTTTTTAAAATAGATTTCTTAAGTAAAAGATTTCAAAATGAAATAATGAACTCTTTATCCAGAACGAAGGGAGTATATTTTTAAAATAAATAGCATATAGTGCTGGTGGTTAATGACAGCTAGCGATGTATGCCGGAGGTTGTTGGCAGCGGCGGGGGTTGGTGGTTGTGGCCAGTGGTGGTAATCGGAAGTTGTGGTGGTGGTGGTAATAAAATAACAGTGAATTATTGTGTAAAGTAATAGAGGGAAAAAAGTAAGAAAATTTAGAATTCAAATTATTAGGTTTAAGTATAGCATTAATTTTATGAATTGCGCCATTTGAATTTACAATTCAATTCCAATTCAAAATTTTAATTGCGTTTCCAAATAACGGAATTGGTTTTGGAGACTCCAATTCCAATTCCAAGTCATTGATTTAAACACACCCTAAAGAAAAATTAGTTCATCCCTAATTTTCTTAGAGAAGCTAATTTAACCTTTTAAGGTAATTAATCGCTCCATTCCAAAAAATTTTGTTGTTTTAATTTTTTAAAAGTAAATTGATTGGTATTCTATTGAAAAGTTGACGTATTTTATAAATTTAATAAAACAAATTACGTATTTTATAATTTTTAAGAAATTAAAAAATTATGCGTTAAATTTTTATTTAAAAAACAAGGTATGTGATTTCAAAAAAAAATCAAAACAGTTATATGGAAACGTCAACACTATTCACAAACTAAACCATTTATAAACTAAACTATTTTATGAAATGAAGAAATAGACGATAGCAAATTTGATTGGCGTAAGCTACTGTAAGGGTAAATTAAATAGTGGTACTTATTTATATGCATTAAAATCAAATTTTGAGACCTATTAGTGTTTATTTATGAGTATCAAATAATCATCTCCAACCATATGTATCAAAATTTAATATAATTTTTTTTAAAAAAATTATATCCAACACATATCATAATATAAAAATAAAAATAAAATATTAATATACAATTATGTACCAACACATATTGTGACATAAATATATGGTTAAAATAAATAGTACTATTAAAGTTAGATGTAGTACTAGGAACAGTACTATTAAAATTTGCTACTTTTCCTAATACCACACCTAGTTTGATAAATTTTACTTTAATCAGACCCTAATACTGTTACATATGTATTAAAATTTGGTTTTGACATTTACCATTTAACTTACCCTAAAGCATTCATTTTACAAAAAATATTCGTACGACAATCTTCCCCAATTTTTTACTATTTAATTGTTCTAATTTTGGTGTGGGCCATAACGATAACGTAGTTACAATTATTGTTTGGGATCATTCTAGAATGGCCGAACAATTAAATTTGCCCGCCTTACATCACGCTCACGCATCCTACTCATTCGAATTCGTCACACCTCCCAGGGAATTACGTGAACCAGGTTCTTTCTACTTCAGTTAAGTGTGAGAGGATTAATATAATGTTTGGTCCCTGGACATGTTGAAAATTAATGTTTTGGTTCTCGGATAAAAAAACAATAGAATTTGGTCGCATGCGTGTATTTTTTGGACCAATTTGCTTTCCTGGACATGTATTTGTTGAACCAATTTGGTACGGGAGGGCAAACATGGCCAATCGGCCAAATTCTATTTCATGTTGGCAAATTATTTAATTCAATGTGAAATACTGAAATGTTTGTCTTTCACTCTTCGCACCTTTTCCTTTTATCATTTCTAAAAAAAAAATTGTCTTTTTAAACTTTCTTAACTAAGAAAAAAAAAACTAAAATCACTTACTCTTAGTCACTCGGTTTTCAAATTATAGTCCTCCCTCATTTTTTCGTTCATTCTAAAATAATTGTCTTCTTTCAAAACTTTTCTTTTTTAGAAAATATTTTTATCATTTTTCTTTTGTTTTTTCTACATATTTTAATTATAACCATATGTTCAAGAATATTAAAAGAAATCACACAATTCACAAATATTTATAATATAGTAAATTACGTTTTTTTAAACGATGTGTCGAATAAAAAAAACGATAATTTAAAAATAAAGAAAGTATTATTTATCAAATTTCAATTTTGGTCACATGCACAACGCTTTTTAAGGAAATTATAAATTCTACCAATATTTATTTTAGAGTTAATTAGGTAGACGGTGTGCCGGTTCAAACATTAGAATGAATTTGTATATCAACACTTAATGGTGCATCAACTTGGTCTTATAAACTTAGAGTTATCCACTTGGTCTTATAATACTTAGAGTTATCCACTTGGTCTTATAAACTTATACACCAAAGTAAATATTGGTGTACAAATTTAATTATTTAGAAACAAATGAAGCAATTGTCGTGCTTTCTTTTTTGTCGATTCTAAAAAAGTTGTTATGTTTATAAACTTATAAGGATAATCATTTTTTCATTAACTTAAGGTCAAATTTTAAGAAAGTTGAACAAAACGATTATTGGATTGGCCCAAAAAGAAATCGTGTTTTTGAATGGGCCCAGAAGAAATTATTGGAATTTTATGTGGACACTTACGAACTCTTATCCGTGTCGGTCTGTCTACAATCGAAGAGACAAACTTTTACATGCATGGAATTGGTCCAAGTCAAGAACGAAGAGAGTATTTCAGGGTATCTTAGGACTCATTTAAGTCTTAATTTTGCATAAATGATGTGGCGGTGACGTCATAAGTGGATCCCTATTCTTTACTAACTTATTAACTAAACCTTAGTTAAATTAACCTAACTAAAACCAATCAAAATTAACCTAACTAAAACCAATCAAAATTAATCAAAAGAAAAAAGGAAAAAAAAAAGTAAACCCAGCGAACAAAAAGTTCTCTGCATCGACGCCCGGCAACGGTGACTCCTCTTCTTCCAAACTTTTCCGACGAGATGAACGGTGACTCCTCTTTTTCTCCGACGCCGGCAGCTACCATTGTCGACGAGATGAACGGTGACTCCTCTCCCCCTGCTCTTTCTTTCTCCATGTGCAAATTAAAATTTTGATTTCAATTTTGTTTCTATTATGAATCTCATCCTACACGGGAATCGCAAAAACGCCGGCAACTAAACCCATCAAGTGCACTCACTTATGATTAGAAGTTTTTTTGCAACTACAGGAAAACTCAATAACGACATACCCATTACGAAAACCCTCGTATTATTATGTATGTTTTGTGTTCTGTATCGGTTCGATTTTCTAGTGCTCGTTTTCATTTGTGTTCTGTATCAATTCGATTTTCTAGTGCTCGTTTTTCCATCTTGATATGTGACATACCAGGGTCATTCTGCAAGGTTAGGATCTAGTTATCTTTAGCGAAAAATTATAAATTGTGAAGCTGCCTATGCCTGAAACATGTATTGGAAAAGAAGAATATTGCCTATAATTTGGACAAGAGTCGTATTGTGGGGAGAAAGAATTGAATTTAACTTGGTTAATTGAAGGAAGGGAAACCCTGCCATCTTTTCATATCACAAATGCAAGGACTTGCTCTCAAGACTTCTGAAAGATAATACAGTTTTTTTCTTATCTGGAGATAATTTTCTTATTTTGGCTGTTTGTTCATGATATCTCATTGTTTATAATTAGATCATATTTTGATTTGCCAAGTCATTTTATTCTTGGCACAACACAATAGTAAGGTTGCTCTATTTTGATATGGAGGTCAGCATTTGAACTACAGAAACAGTCTCCATGCTTGCAGGGGGTTGGACCCTGGTGTGTGTGTGTTGAAGTAATCCTAGTTCACTCATATAAGGTAGTGCACAAAGCAAGGATTTAGCTGAGACTTCATTTAAGATTAAATAGCTTGGTCAAGCTTATCTTAAAAAGTCATCCCACTACCAAAATAAATCTAACAATTAAAATAAAATGTTGTCTTTGCTGCACTACACATGATGGAGATGGACCAAGAAAGGTGGAATGTATTAGTTTATAGTTGCTAAAATTCAAGACTAGGCTAGATGGAACTGGAAAATGACTAGTTACATGTAAATACCAAATCAAATTTTAGAATACCTTTTCCAATGAGCAGAGGTAATCAACAGCTCGTTCTCTGTTGACCAAAAAAGTGTGTTCATTACTGTTAACTTGCTAATGCTTAGAGGCAGTGCTGTCATTGTTAATTAGCTAGTAAAAAAATCGTCATTTTATAAACTCAAAAGAAACTACTAACCAGAGAAAGAATCTGAAAGAACTTCCATAAAGATTTAAATATTTATTACTATTATTACTCTCTTTTTTCTTTTTTTGTTGAGATTTTCAATGGAACGGTTGATTCTGTCATAACCTATTCTATCAATTTGCTTGTGAAATAAAACATGAAAAGTGGAATTTGGAACTCCTGTCATAAATAAAGCCTTAACTATACGTAAGTTGTTCTATTTCACAATGTTTGTTTAGTTGAGTTGAAAACATAAATGAAAATGTAATCTACGGTTGAAAAGGAAGTTGAGAAAGCAAGGAAAAAGAAAAAAATGATAGACTCCAAGAAGAAAGAAACAAATACAAAAAAAAAAAGAAAAAAAGAAATAAGGTATGTAAAAGAAATTGTACTACTTTTTGTGTTTGGTAATACTATATTATTTTTATGTTTCTCAACATTAATTGCAATTTTATTTTGGTGCAGTGTTCATCGAAAGGAGCATTGGAAGTTGATCCGATTGAGACCCAATCGGTATATGTTTTTACGTTTGTCTTGTTATACTTATATAAAAATATTGTTATAAGGATGTACTAACTTTACCCTTGTATAGACCTATCCAAGTCCTAGGAAAGAGGATACCGGTGATGTAACGGCAACTCAAGAAAGTACATTTTGGGGGGTATTGTCTTTAATTTTAGATCTCATCTCATTGAATGTTTGTTTTTCTTTTCTCTTTTAGTATATGTTCTCTGTAGTAAGTTATATCAAGTAAATATATATATATATATATATATATATATATATATATATATATATATATATATATATATATATATATCTTAACTTTTTAGTTTATCTATTACATTGCAATGCAGGAGCCTCAAATTACAAGGATCCAGAATTTCGCACAACCCTTCTTAGACCATCCAAGAGGACAAGTTCCTTATAGTTTCACTCAACAAATGAATTACTTTTCTCAACTGAAAGACCATCCTCAACAGGTGTCTTAAATTAATTTCTTACAATGTTGAAAATATTGTATGTGTTACGCGTTTTCTACTCTAACATGAGGTTTTTTTTCTGACAGAACTATGAGAGTTGACAAAGTGATGGTACATTTGAGGCTGAAGATTGAGTGAGCTAGATGTAAGGACTAACGATTTTGAACTAGTTATAGTTGTTTTGGTATTGTATTATTTTACGCAGATTAGTCGTATGACTGCGATTTTGGACTAGTTATAGTTGAATGCATTCATGTTGATGTTTATCATTTTATTTGTATTACACACGAGAGAGATTGGAGTTTATTATTTGCAGTTAACAAACTAAAGCTATGAAAAAGAAGGCCCATCTTTGTCAGCAGATCTGTAGTATGTTACTATAGTTTTATTCTGAAAATTGAACTCATTTGTTGCGACTATTATACCAGGAAATCGATGAACCTGCATTGATTCCACATATAGCTAAAGCCAGCTCCAGAAAGTACCCATACAAAGTCCTTTTAAGGAGTTTGCACAAGCTGCTTATGGATAATGCAACCTCTGAGTACTTTATAACTTTTTGGAATATGAGCACATTCAACTTTTTTAATGAGTTTCTTTGTGTTACCTGACAAAAAAAACTCTTCCTTTGTAAAAAGTAAAAACAAAGAAAAAGAAAGGGATCTCGTCCTGTATTTATTCAAAAAGCAAAGTTTGTTCCATTCATGATTTCATTTTTTAGTTTATCTAATGACGAGGTTTAAGCAAATGGTTTTTTAACTGCATTTCCACTTAGCTATGAAAGTTGAGTTGTCAATTTGGAGTACCAAGTGTCCGAAGCTACTGAATTTTCAGACGCGCGTATGGAGATGAAGCACTGAGCCTATATATTGAGAAAAAGAATTGAACTCTAAAAGCTTGCTTCTATGGAGCAATTGATCTTGAGACTGAATCTTAAAAGAGTTTATAGCTAGAATTGCAACAGCCAACATGGGGTGAAACATACAGGATTACCAGTCAAAGTAGTAACTTCTAGACAATAGTGATATCTACTATGAATTTTCGATTTTTCCATTCTCAATATCTTTTAAAAACTATGTATATAAGTGTACTGCCTCTTCTTCAAGATAACCCACAATTCTATGTGCCAATTTTGGGGATAGCGTGTAAATGACGAAGAAAGCCTTGAAGAAGACTCCCTGCACATATTCCTGTACCAATAACCTCTCTTACCATTTGGGTTTCACAAGCTCCACCATGGTCAATAGGTGCATCCTCTCATTCTCAGCTTCTTCAAGTAATGCTTTGATCCAACCACCACTTTCTTTGGAACTTGCTTGCGAGAGATCTCAAATGCAGCAGCATCCCTCCCACCATACTAGGAACAGCTGCAACTGTTTCCAACATCATTGCACGACACCCATACCTTCTCTGCAGCACAAATGTAGGAATTGAATGAATCCAGAACTATAACTAATATGGAGTAATTTGAAGAAAGAATAACTAATAATTTGTGAGGCCATATATGCACAAATCCAGCAAAAAAACTCTTCCAATACAAGTACTGGAAAGTCCACATAACTTCAGGTTTGTGTATACTAATGAATTAACTTTATGGAAGAAGATGAAAGATCATTGAGAAGCACTCATAAAAAAAACTCACGTGAGAAGCACTCATAAAAAAAACTAATAATTTTCGGTCCCATAGATAAAACAGCTGCTCTCATATGATGCATAGGAATGCTGTCATAAAATAAATTGTAAAAAAGAAAGTAAAGAACACATGGAACAAATACAAACTGAAATAAATTAAAGGGCTGTTATCTTCCAGTTCACAAAGAAAGTAGGATGGAAACCTTCTTCTGTGGCATTCATACCCGGCACCAAAATGCACAACCTCCCCTGCCAAAGGAAAAGGGCATTAGTGGTTTGAAATGCAAAGTGTAATGCGTTTCATTGTTTGTGTTGGTTGATGCATATTGACCAATCCACTACTTATCATCCAGTTACTATTACATTTTCATTTATGTTTTCAACTCAACTAAACAAACATTGAGAAATAGAACAAACATTGTGAAATAGAACAACTTACATATAGTTAAGGCTTCATTTATGACAGAAGTTCCAAATTCCACTCTTCATGTTTTATTTCACAAGCAAATTGATAGAATAGGTTATGACAGAATCAACCGTTCCATTGAAAATCTCAACAAAAAAAGAAAAAAGAGAGTAATAATAGTAATAAATATTTAAATCTTTATGGAAGTTCTTTTAGATTCTTTCTCTGGTTAGTAGTTTCTTTTGAGTTTATAAAATGACGATTTTGTTACTAGCTAATTAACAATGACAGCACTGCCTCTAAGCATTAGCAAGTTAACAGTAATGAACACACTTTTTTGGTCAACAAAGAACGAGCTGTTGATTACCTCTGCTCATTGGAAAAGGTATTCTAAAATTTGATTTGGTATTTACATGTAACTAGTCATTTTCAGTTCCATCTAGCCTAGTCTTGAATTTTAGCAACTATAAACTAATACATTCCACCTCTCTTGGTCCATCTCCATCATGTGTAGTGCAGTAAAGACAACATTTTATTTTAATTGTTAGATTTATTTTGGTAGTGGGATGACTTTTTAAGATAAGCTTGACCAAGCTATTTAATCTTAAATGAAGTCTCAGCTAAATCCTTGCTTTGTCCACTACCTTATATGAGTGAACTAGGATTACTTCAACACACACACACCAGGGTCCAACCCCCTGCAAGCATGGAGACTGTTTCTGTAGTTCAAATGCTGACCTCCATATCAAAATAGAGCAACCTTACTATTGTGTTGTGCCAAGAATAAAATGACTTGGCAAATCAAAATATGATCTAATTATAAACAATGAGATATCATGAACAAACAGCCAAAATAAGAAAATTATCTCCAGATAAGAAAAAAACTGTATTATCTTTCAGAAGTCTTGAGAGCAAGTCCTTGCATTTGTGATATGAAAAGATGGTAGGGTTTCCCTTCCTTCAATTAACCAAGTTAAATTCAATTCTTTCTCCCCACAATGCGACTCTTGTCCAAATTATAGGCAATATTCTTCTTTTCCAATACATGTTTCAGGCATAGGCAGCTTCACAATTTATAATTTTTCGCTAAAGATAACTAGATCCTAACCTTGAAGAATGACCCTGGTATGTCACATATCAAGATGGAAAAACGAGCACTAGAAAATCGAATTGATACAAAACACAAATGAAAACGAGCACTAGAAAATCGAACCGATACAGAACACAAAACATACATAATAATACGAGGGTTTTCGTAATGGGTATGTCGTTATTGAGTTTTCCTGTAGTTGCAAAAAAAATTCTAATCATAAGTGAGTGCACTTGATGGGTTTAGTTGCCGGCGTTTTTGCGATTCCCGTGTAGGATGAGATTCATAATAGAAACAAAATTGAAATCAAAATTTTAATTTGCACATGGAGAAAGAAAGAGCAGGGGGAGAGGAGTCACCGTTCATCTCGTCGACAATGGTAGCTGCCGGCGTCGGAGAAGAAGAGTCACCGTTCATCTCGTCGGAAAAGTTTGGAAGAAGAGGAGTCACCGTTGTCGGGCATCGATGCAGAGAACTTTTTGTTCGCTGGGTTTACTTTTTTTTTCCTTTTTTCTTTTGATTAATTTTGATTGGTTTTAGTTAGGTTAATTTTGATTGGTTTTAGTTAGGTTAATTTAACTAAGGTTTAGTTAATAAGTTAGTAAAGAATAGGGACCCACTTATGACATGTCAACTGCCACATCATTTGGTACCCAAAATTGAGTACTAATAGAGTGGCCCTAGCATTACTCATTTGCTAATAACGAAGATTTGACTCAATTTAATTCCTCGAAATTTAGAGGTTCCAGATGTATAGAATTCAAGGGACTCAAGAACTAGCACGCAGAGAGAGGGAGAGAGAGAGAGAGAGAGAGAGAGAGTTACTTACTTGCATTCGCAAGAGTAAGTCAGAACTCTGCCTAATAGTGAACCGATTTTGTTTGAAGTGAAGCGATGTTTTTCAACCTCGGTTCTTTCTTCATCGGTTCGGCATTGGGGTCGAACTCAAGTATTGTCGACCAGCGTATTATTAATTGTTGTCGGCCATGATCCATTTCCTTCCCAGTCCTCGGCTTCCACATTCTCACTCTCTGTATAAATCTATCGATCCGTCTCTATATATATCTATTGATCACGCCACAAAGGGGGTGACTAAGGCTGGTAGTCCACGTAATGGACCGGGCGACGAGTCTTGTGGTTGATGATCACGTCGGTGTATGTGGGTCGGAGGTACCAAGTTTGATAGGATATCTGGGCTTTGTGCTTACTCTTTGATTGTTGGTCACTGAAAGGAAAACTACCGTTAGGGTCTTTGGGGGTTTTCTGACTCTCCGGTGTGAGAGTCGATGTCGAGGGATTTATGTGTGTGTCGGAGCTAGGCGTTCCCTTAAGCTTCCGGTGGTGTTTTATAATGATCTTGTACATGGTTTAGTGTGCAAAAGCTTTGTAAGTCTTTAGAATGCAAAGTAAATCATACCTTTCTTCAAGGGAAATGTTTCCTTTTATAGTAGTTTGGATTAGGGGTCATGATTGGGATGGGGGTCCCTGATGGTGGGACTTGTTCCACTGGTCGGCTTCTTTGGCGGTTCTGAGTGGTCAACAGTAGCGTGTGATGTGCCAATTGTAGGCGGCCGATGAGCCGATAAGATATGGCGGCTTGCATGGCTTTCCGGCTCTGTGAAGAGGACATCTGGAAGCTATGTTCAGGCTATAGGTCAGGTCGATCGTGTCACAGAAGGGTTGTCGGCCGAGCATAAATAGTCCTCGCCCGTGTGGTCGGGTGTTACTCCTATGTTCGGAATGGTCTAAGATTATTGAGGATAAAGGTCGGCTGGCTGATGGTCGCCGATGATGGTCGGCTAATTGATGGTCCTCGGTTTCTGCCTTTCTGGTGGTACCTGCCCAAGTCTGACTGGAGTCCACGTGGTCGTGCCGCGTAGGGGGACCCAGGTCGGGTCTCTTCAATAGACCCCGAGTTTCCAAGTGCAAGGATTTATCCTTAGCTTGGAAAGTACAATCGAGTATTTTGCTCGGTTTGAATGTCATTGATCTTTGTTATGGTTCCTCGGCCCTTCGTTAATCTCTGTTTGTGGTCGCTCCTTGACTTTGACAATTTGTTGCTCGTTCAGTTGAGCCCGATCACTTTGATGTCGAGGACGTGTTTCGGAGTTATTAGTGGAATTTTCCTAGGAAATTGGTCCGTCTTATGCATTAAATACTCGGTAACCGAAGAGTTGTAGGTAATCATTTCAGCTTACTGTTCATAAATGTGACGTCGTCCATTTTATCAAAACGTCGTCAGTTTGCAGCTGTTTATGTGCATGCAACTCGCCACGTGTCGGCCAAGGAGTGGTTAGGTAGGATCCGGGTGTTTTTGGTCGGGTCGACCCGGTGTTATCGGGTTTGTATAAAAGGCGAAAATTCCCGGCTTGTTGTTCACTATTTCTTCTTCCCGAATTTTCCCTATCAACTTGTGAACTCTGTGAAGACGAAAAAACCTGCTTCTGCTTCTTCTTTCATTTCTGCCATTTCCAGCCGTTCCTTTGTCTTATAAACTTAGTTTCTAGGTTCGCATTCTTCTCCTCTTTCATTTGGTACAAATTTCGTAGTTTTTGAGCCTGTTTTGAGTAACTTCTGGGTTTTATTGCTTTTTTCGGTGGCTGTTGTTTTTCCCGGTACACCGGAGCTAACTACAGTGATTCTTTCCTTCTCTGCTCGCTAACTTTCGCTTTTACTTTCTAAGTCTAGGGTTAGGTTTATGATACCTACCTCTTCTGTCCCTGCCTTTACTCCAAGCGAGACCTCGTCATCTTCCTCGCCTAGTTCTTCGACTGCCTTTAAACCGAGTATGAAGACCAAACACGTTAGCCCGGACCTAGTGTATGCCCGATCGCCGACGACGAAAAGGTTGTACTCGTAAACCGACGGTGCTTGGTCGCTCGTGAGACCGAGCCAAGCGATGCCGTTGTTGGTTGGTGGTGGTTACAATATGGAGGGTCTGCCCACTCTTTCCGATGAGAAGTATGCAACCGAGGATATCCCAGCTGGGGCGCATATGCTGGTTTGTGGGGATACGACAAGGGCCCTTAGGTATCTTTTCAATCAGTACTACTGGGAAATAGTCGCGTAGGAAGTAGTGAAAGTGAACAAGGCCCTGGCTATGGAGAAACAAGGAGAAACTTCCTCGGCTCCTGCTCCTGTTGAAGAGGGCTCGGTAGAGGCCAATGACGCTCCACCTGCTCGTAGTATACTGAAGGAGTGGAGAAATAGCGTATGGCCTAGTGATATAGAGGGCTGGGATGAGAAATACAATCATTGTCGGAAAAGATTTCGGGGATCTGCCCCCCATAATTCGCTCAGTATGGACGAGCTCCGGGGTATGTAGGAAAAGTAGGTTTTTATATTTCCTTTTTTGAGGCAGGCCTTCGATTGCCCCTTGATCCCCTCATCTGCGAGCTCCTCGAAGAAGCAGGTGCCCATCCCCTCGACCTTTCCCTCAACTTGGTTAGGTACTTGATCTCATTTGCCGCTTGCGTTCGGATACTCGGGTTCGGCCAGGCCTTTTGTGCCCA
>CM028384.1:64142028-64198151 GCA_013146195.2 Codonopsis lanceolata | reverse complement strand
CGCCGGGGGTGCTCGAACATTCGGAAAATAAATACGTAAGTCGACACGGATAAATATTTTCGTTGATTATATTTTTCTAAGGCTACCAAACACCGAAAATGAGGAAAGCGTTTTCAAGTATTTTCCGTGAAACAAGCAGACCTTAGTAAAACTTCATTGAGTTGATATTTTGCTTCCACAAACTAGTAACCAACATACATCATATTATTATTGTATGATATGAAATTATATAATTCTGATGCAAATTAATTGTTCGATATGTTTTTGGTAAAGTCATTCAAGTTTATGGCTACCAAGCGATGATGAAACAAACCAAGCCTTAATCACACATAAAGTTTTTCTATATCACCCAAATGCATACTTAAATAAAAAGAAAAAATTGATGAGTAATGCAATCTTCAATAAAATAAAACCTTCAAACTCCAAAGCGCCTGAGACAATAGGGAAATAGTGAGAATCGATGTGAGCGAGAGAGCTTTATGCGTGTAGAACATGGCGACGATATTCTCCAAAATATGGGAAAATAGTTTCAAAATGCTGAATAGTTTAGGTACCATGCTTAAAAATCCCCGCAACACGTTAATCTTAGTTAGTTTTGTAGTTTGTACGAAAACTTTTAACTTTATGATAACTCAAAGCACAAGCATTATTTTTTTCTGCATATATTGGCTTGATGAAACTTCGTCACACACTATCTCGCTAGTTTTCACTACATAATCGGATATTCGATAATTACCCGTTGGGCAAAACACACACCTTGGGCCACCATGCTTTACAAAAGGTTGCAATTAGGCCACTAAGACTTCAAAATTTTCTGATGGCCACTGCACTGCACTTATCTTGCACGTTAACCCCTTTTTGGATGGACGTTAAATTTGGACGTTAAGTTTGATTAAATGTCTATTTTACCCTCGACTTCTTCATCTTCACGGATGAAGTAACCGCATCTGGTTTAAAACTCGATCCGCCAAACGGGTTTGGTAGAAGTGACGAAAGGGTTGGAAATCGGCATTTTCTCGAGAGTCGCCGATGATTAGAACCGGGTTTGGGACGCGTGGCAAGTTCTTGAAGAATTGGCGGCAATGGCCGCCAGGGGGTGGCGCGCGGAGACGCCGAAGTAGAGGGAGGCGGGGGAATTATGGACGACGAGATTAGTGATTAAAAACTGCTCGCGTGGGACAGAGGTGGAGGGGGGGGGAATTCGAGATTGACGCCTCGACTTCTTCATCTTCACGGATGCAAAGTAACCGTATCTGTTTAAAAACTCGATCCGGGCCAAATGGGTTTGGCAAGTGGCGACGAAAAGGGTTGGAAATTAAATCGGCATTTTCTCGAGAGTCGAAATCGATGATTAGAACTGGTTTGGGACGGGGCAGCGTGGGCGAAGTTCTTGGAAGAATTAGGCAATGGCCGCGCAGGCGCGAGACTCGGCAAGTGAGGAGGCGGGGGGGGGGTTATGGAGGGCGAGATTAGTGATTAAAAACCGTACATTGTGGACTGAGGGTGGTGGGGAGGGCCAGGAATTCGAGATTGACGCCGAGGAAGATCCGTGAGTCGGACCTCCCTAACCCGACGACTCCGACGTGAAAGTTGGAGACGGGTGGAAGTGGCGAGACTTTGAGCGATTTAACGAGAGTGGGAAGGAGTTGGGGAGTGTAAGACCGAGTTTTCATCGGGCCATCGATTCCTCGTCGGCAAGCTTCAATTACAAATCTGGTCGATCCATTGTAGTAGTATGATTCTCTTTTCATGTATGTATGTAATACTATAAATATGTATGAATTTCTATCCAAAAATGGTGGGATGGAGATTGAAGAGGCAAATAAACAAACAATGGTACAAATGGGGGTTTGATTGCCTCTCCCGGCATCTTCATCATGGTTAAAGTGAAATGAAAAAGTCGAGGGTAAAATAGACATTTAATCAAACTTAACGTCCAAACTTAACGCCCATCCAAAAAAGGTTAACGTGCAAGATAAGTTAGTTTTTGTACAAAGGGCCATCCCGAAAATTTTGAAGTCTCGAGTGGCCTAATTGCAACCTTTTGTAAAACTGGCCCAAATGTGTGTTTTGCCTACATTCTGGAAAGTCACCATCACCATCTTCAAAAGTCACCATCTTCAAATTGTGAATTGATCAATAGCCTCACCCCGCGTTGTATGGGTGTCGGATCAAAATTTGCCTAATTTGAAGTAAAAATCAAACCAAGGTATTAGGTTTTAAAATGATACAGAAAAACCAAGGAAAAAAGTGAAAATCCAAGGAAAAAAGTGATACACTCAAATTTTACAAACATGTCCAGCTTTAATGAGCGACAATAGCCCAACACGTATGTATCAAATGCTATCAAATGCGAGCGATCGCCTTCCAGATTTGTATATACACCTGTACAATTTATTTGATTACTATGCGAAAGGCACAAGACATGAAAGTTATATATGGGATTGTTAATTGAAAGTTATTAAAACCTCGCTTGAGCTCGAAAGATAGCTTTCTCCCCATCCACCATCGGTAGTAGTTGCTTTGACAAAGAAAAACTTGCATGCTTTACAAATGACCGGACTATTATGATAGTTATGCCCACACGCAACCAGTGCCTCCACCGCAAAAAAATGTAGCATAGGTGAAGCAAATCCCCCAACGACCGTACCTGCACAATTCCAAGCCAACGGTTACTAGCCTATATATAATCTGTTTCCTTATAAAACCTGGTTCGAGTGTTCAACCCTATGAGGAAATTAAGGTTTAGCATTCATAGAAGCCTACCATGATCCATCGGGCTTTTGTGTGCCTTCTATGAATAGTAGCGCTTTTGTGATGGAGTTTTCAACTTCCTTTGTTCGATGCATTGGGTGTAACTTTTTGAAAAGTACCATAGCCTGCAGTGTTGCCGAAGTGCATTCCACGTACATAAAATAACATTGCAATCATGTCCACGATAACTTACAAAGATAACTCTTTGGTACGCAAGATTGATAATTCCTTTTCATGCCCTTTTAACATAATTATCATTCAACGATATTTCAGATGACATGCATGATAAAGAATGGTCAATCTAATTAGCACGCCAAATATGCACTACGGATAAGAGCTTTTACTTACTCTATCTCAATCATGGTATCTTCGAAAAACTCAATAGGGTTGAACTTCTGAAACACGCCAAATATTTATACTTGTCAATTGGTATAAAAAAAAGTTCGTGATAATAATAGAACAAGCTATGCATAATAGATCCAAGGAAAATGACAGTCAAAGGCCATTATTGAAGGCCTAAAAGGAGGGAAATGGGGGAGAAATTATGCTAGAGAATTTTTGCAACTTGTCAGGAGTGAGAAACTTCTCAAGAACTGTACCTCCAACCAAGAATATGTTCTCTGAGGCTCCCAAGCTGGAAAACCTCCATTTTTACTCTGTATTCAAGTAGAAACACTTCTTAAGTATGATCAAGAATCGGTAAATTAGTACTGATGCTAAAACTAGAAGATAATTACTTGTAAATGGGACATAAAAAGGGTTTTTTTTTTTTTGTGTGGATTGAAATGAGAATTTATTAAAGTGAAAAGTGTAATGGTAAGTACCTGCAAGTAGAGGATTATATTGACGGCATCATAAAATCGTCGCTTTTCCATTGCTTTCCCAACAAGCTCGAGGCCGCATTTGTGAGAACATAAGTGCAACCTCCACAAAGTACAGAAAGGGTCGTAAGAGAATATAATGTAAGTTCATTACAATACAAATGCTTGATATTAGCACTAGGCAATCTAGCCAAGCTTTTGGAATTAATTACCTTCAAACCTTTGGAAGTACAGTCGGAGACTTGCAAACCTTGGTCTTGCATTGAGAATGGCCAAGCGCCTTTAGAAGGGTGTCTAAACATTTTACTGTAATCTCCGGGGGGGGGGGGATCATCTCGAATCTAATTAAAAGTAAAAAAGATATATGTCTTGAAATTACACTTAAAAATTACATTTTGTCAGACTTCAAATTTATTTTGGATGCTAGAAAACAACCTGCGAGGCTTTCACAAAGTCGTGTGCCTTTCTTAGAGTTGGAACATATTCTTCTACTAGGTTACTCGATAGAATGGCCTGAATAGAAAAGGTTGCATCCCACCATTGACTCCCAAGACTCTGCACTTTGAAGCCATCTTCAGCTACCCAAAAGTAATCCAGGATCCGGGCAAGATGGCACTTGTATGTTTCGGAATTTGGATCTTCTGCCCAAACTGCAACCATACATATGAACTACAGAAATTCCAACTGACAGTAAACATGTTACATTGACTTGTTTAAAATATGTAAGCTATACAAGAAAAAGAAAAAAGAACAAAGAAAATAGATTTAAGCTGTCAAAATAACTACCTATGGCACTATACGTCAATACGTACCTTTTCCACGCATCCAATTGTAAGGTGTTTGCTGCTAACGTCTTCGTAATATACATGCTCAAATCGACCTTTTCAAAGCCTTCTCCATAAGTTTCGAAAAGGGCCAACGGGACAAAAGAGGCTCAGCAACATTGTATAGGAATGCCCATAACATATCTTGCACAAGAGGATGTGGGAAGTTGAGATCCTCCTGCAATTTACAACTAAACGTATTTAGGATTTATTATATTTCCTCTTACTTTTGCATACAGTTATTTCATGGTGCAAGTTGACAACCTTTGCACAAGTATTCCGTGCTGCATTGCAATCTATCTCATGATAAGGTTTAGTGTAGAGCTCTTGTCGTAGAGACTGAACCAGTTTAGTTATCTTTCCAACAAATCTTCTTCCATATAAGTACGACATGGGCATGTAAACCACGCGACAATAGCTCAATATTTGACCTGCTTTACACATAATTAAGGTGTTAGACTTCATAGTAACTACCATTTGACAATCAAGAATATAAATATGTTTGATCGATTACAATTCTTTGTAGTTTTTTATTAACGAGGAAAAGCCAAAATTCTCTACAAAGAGGTAAGTTATCAGTTTTAAGATGAACAAATGTGTTAAAAACCTGGATGAATGGGGACACTCCTAGGAATAAGCCAAAGTTCTGGTGGCATTGGGTTGCATCCTGCCCATTCATACACTCCAAGCACCTACACAATAGAAAGAACAAATGTAGTTTGATCAATAATCAATTAATCAATGTCTTGACTGGATGTGATTAAATTTAAAATAGAGTTTGTCAAAAATGTACCGTAATCCAAAACTTTCCCCACGACGGAATCCCAACTGCACCGTCATGTTCAAGGATCCATTTGCGACCCCGAGCCATTGCCATGTCCTCCCCATCTTCAGGTCCTTCTCCAAGCAATCTCAATGCAATGTAGTTTAGAACGATGCCGGATGAAGTGCTGGGTCCCTCTAAATGAAAACCCCATCCACCATCTTTATTCTGTACCATTATTCAAACTCAATTTCACAATAAACTCTCGCTTTATACATGAATAACTCTTCTCCCTTTTGTGAGTATTGCTACGTATTTACCTGATGATTGTACATGTAACGTTTACATTCCTTTTGATATTCTGAAGGTAGAATAGTATTCAGATCCCCAGTGATGTACAAAGATATAACCTGCATATTTCAGATTCATTAAAATAATTGTACACTATATATCATGTTTGCAGAGTAAATTTTCTTCTAATAACTTTCTGTCTACGGCCATCGGGTTTCAATAGCTATTCTCACAGGCACTCAGAGGGCGATATTCAAGTGTTCAAACACAGAATGTAGATAATGTGGCCGCACATCAACAAGTATTTTAGTTGTAGAACGATAAAGACTTACTCTGTATGCTTTTATTTATTACTCGGATGCGATCCGAGATGTGAAAACATCTACGTTATGTGATTTCGAAACTTGAACATCGTGCCTTACAAAAATATCAAAGTCTAAAACCGTGAATATCCATCTACCCATTAGCCATTAGGTTGTGTGAAATCACCTCAATCCAACCTAGACAAATATATTGTGATCATCCACTTTCAGCATCATCACAAATAGTATCTGTTAATGCTCTAAAAATCAATATTTTGTTAAGTAATTTGCATGGTATATAGTTACCAAATGAGGGACAAAGAATTGAGGGCCAGCAGATTCAGCAGGCCAGTGGCCATCATTAACTTGAAGGGTTGAGTAAAAGCTGATGGTTCTTCGTAGAGTAGTTGTCACTGCTTCATCTGTTACGTCCTCTGTTTCTTGGAGTTTTATACCTGGTGGAATTGGGACCTGGGGGTCGAAGTTCTCCTTTCTAAACTGTGATTTCACAACACGAAATCATGTAAATAGACAAACCGAAAATACATAAGTTTTATTTAATTATTGATAATAAAATTACAACTACTCCAAACTCTGCAACAACAAAAAAATGGAGTATTACATATTAATGGTTTAATGATTTTGAAAAAATATAAGCTCGAATTTTCATTTGAAAAAGAAAACATTAATTTGACTTTAAAAAGTTAAAAAAAAGAACACAACAGGAAATCTTAAAAACTTAAGAACCACCGTATTTTTTGTAAGACTCACAGAGACCCCTTGAATTCAAAGAATTTTGAAATTAGATGAGGCATGTATACTAGGATTTGAGGGTGGGACGCAGAGGTGGTCTTATGTAAGACGGATTAATCTAGGTTAAATTGGATAAAATTCAGAAATCTCAATGCAACCCCTTAGTTTTTAAAAATTATAACGCCACCCCTTATGTTTATATATGCAGAGTGTCACTTTTTTCTATTAACAATGTCACTTTGTAGTAGGGCTGTCGATTTGGTAGGTTGGGTCGTGTATGAGTTGGGTCGAAGCGGGTAATGGGTCGTGACCCGTTATAACCCAAAATTAAACGAGTCGAAATGTTTTTTGTCGAAATAGGTCATGAGTCAGAACGGGTCAACCCGTTTCAACCCATAATTTTCCATTTAAAAAAACTTACATTTATATAGCAAAAATATAACAGGTCGAGTTGTTAATTTTTACCATTTCGACCCAAAAAATTAACGGGTCGAGTTGGGTCGGATGCTTTTCAAGTCGAGTTGGGTGGGTTAGCGGTTTTTGAATTGTAATTGTCAGACCTTCTTTGTAAAATAAAATATGTCACTTTTGGCCTTAGAAGTGTCACTTTGCATTTTTAATGAAAATTATAATTTTTTCCTTAAAAAAGTGTTATTTTGAGGCTTAAATGTGTTACTTTTATTTTGAAAAGTGTCTCATTTTTTATAAATGAAAATCATTACGTTTGACATTAAAGTGTTAATTTATAACATTAAAAGTGTAATTTTTTGACATTAAATATGTTACTTTTAACCCTAAAAGTGTCAATTTGTTTTATAACTAAAAATCGTCGTTATTGACCTTGAAAGTGTCATTTTTAGCATTAAATATGTCACTTTTTATTATCTTTAAAAGTGTCACTTTTGCTCCTATAAATATCACTACGCATTGTAATGAAAATAATAATATTCTTGCCTTTTAAATGTGTTACGTACGTAGCGTTTCGTCAAAGTTCGTTAGGGTGCGTCAAGCATCTTAAGGCAAATGAAGTTAACGGAAAGCTAACGGGCTGATAGGTTTGGAAGGAGAAAATTTTCAACAGCAATTGTTGGATAACCAGGGACACCGAAGCAAAAGATGAAACATTTCAATTAAAAACAATTCTGGGACTAATAGGTCTCGAATTCAGGACCTCCATCAAGGACCCAAGGTTAAAAGCTTCCATCACGAACCATCATTTTTATGTTTTAGTAATTAGTAATATGCTTTATATTTATTATGAATCACAAATTCTAAATAGAGCTCAGTCATATCAAATTCCATCCTATACAAGTTTTGGCCGAGGATGCCATAATTAGCCAATTTACTTAATTTGAATTGATTCATGGTATTGCCATATTGGTGAACGCACATTAAGGCAAGTTGGTGAAGGAGTTATTGAAGAGAATATTAATTAAGCTTTTAAAAATGTGGTCCAGACTCCAGATTCCGATAACTTGAGTACAGACAAGGTTGATCCAATAAATACATCTCGACATGATTTGGCCAATGAATATAAATTGGTTTTGAAATAAAAGAGAACCACCGGTTCTTAAGTCCTTTACTGACAAATTTATGAACAAACCCTACCTCTATACCTACCCTTCTTTTCCTTGGGCCTTAGTCAAGAAACAAATTTTAATAGTCATTTTATAGCATTAAAAATATCATTTTTTTGGCATTAATTGTAGTGATAATATTTAAATTATAGATAAAATGATAAAAGTAACTGACTGGCATGTTTTTATTAATAATAATAATGAAATGAGTACTTTTATGGGACTAACCCACTATGAAATTTCTACTTTTAAAAATATTAAGAATTCGCTTGGATGTATCGTTTTTGAATTCTATAAACATTTAAATTTCATAAAATTTAAATAATGTGAAATTTGTTTTTAAAATCATAGTAATTTCATGATTTATATCATGTGTGGAATTCAATTTAAACACAACCTAAAGAAAAATTAGTTTATCCCTAATTTTCTTATAGAAGCTAATTTAACCTTTTAAGGTAATTAATCTCTCCATTCCTAAAATTTTTGTTGTTTTAATTTTTTAAAATTAAATTGATTGGTATTCTATTGAAAAGTTGACGTATTTTATTAATTTTAATATAACAAATTACATATTTTTTAATTTTTAATAAATTAAAAAATTATGCGTTAAATTTTTATTTAAAAAACAAGGTATGTGATTTCAAAAAAAAAATCAAAACAGTTATATGGAAACGTCAACACTATTCACAAACTAGACCATTTATAAACTAAACTATTTTATGAAATGAAGAAATAGACGATAGCAAATTTAATAGGCGTAAGCTATTGGAAATGGTAAATTCAATGGTGGTACTTGTTCATAAGTATCAAAATCAAATGTTGAGGCCTATTGGTTATTATTTATTAGTATCAAATAATCATCTTCAACCATATGTATCAAAATTTAATATAATTTTTTTTTAAAAATTATATCCAACACATATCATAATATAAAAATAAAAATAAAATATTAATATACAATTATGTACCAACACATATTGTGACATAAATATATGGTTAAAATAAATAGTACTATTAAAGTTAGATGTAGTACTAGGAACGGTACTATTAAAATTTGCTACTTTTCCTAATACCACACCTAGTTTGATACATTTTACTTTAATCAGACCCTAATACTATTACATATGTATTAAAATTTGGTTTTGACATCTACCATTTAACTTACCCTAAAGCATTCATTTTATAAAAAATATTCGTACGACAATCTTACTCAATTTTTTACTATTTAATTGTTCTAATTTTGGTGTGGGCCATAACGATAACGTAGTTACAATTATTGTTTGGGATCATTCTAGAATGGCCGAACAATTAAATTTGCCCGCCTTACATCACGCTCACGCATCCTACTCATTCGAATTCGTCACACCTCCCAGGGAATTACGTGAACCAGGTTCTTTCTACTTCAGTTAAGTGTGAAAGGATTAATATAATGTTTGGTCCCTGAACATGTCGAAAATTAATGTTTTGGTTCCCGGATAAAAAAACAATAGAATTTGGTCCCTGGACACACACACACCAGGGTCCAACCCCCTGCAAGCATGGAGACTGTTTCTGTAGTTCAAATGCTGACCTCCATATCAAAATAGAGCAACCTTACTATTGTGTTGTGCCAAGAATAAAATGACTTGGCAAATCAAAATATGATCTAATTATAAACAATGAGATATCATGAACAAACAGCCAAAATAAGAAAATTATCTCCAGATAAGAAAAAAACTGTATTATCTTTCAGAAGTCTTGAGAGCAAGTCCTTGCATTTGTGATATGAAAAGATGGTAGGGTTTCCCTTCCTTCAATTAACCAAGTTAAATTCAATTCTTTCTCCCCACAATGCGACTCTTGTCCAAATTATAGGCAATATTCTTCTTTTCCAATACATGTTTCAGGCATAGGCAGCTTCACAATTTATAATTTTTCGCTAAAGATAACTAGATCCTAACCTTGAAGAATGACCACAGTATGTCACATATCAAGATGGAAAAACGAGCACTAGAAAATCGAATTGATAGAACACAAATGAAAACGAGCACTAGAAAATCGAACCGATCTGAAACACAAAACATACATAATAATACGAGGGTTTTCGAAATGGGTATGTCGTTATTGAGTTTTCCTGTAGTTGCAAAAAAAATTATAATCATAAGTGAGTGCACTTGATGGGTTTAGTTGCCGGCGTTTTTGCGATTCCCGTGTAGGATGAGATTCATAATAGAAACAAAATTGAAATCAAAATTTTAATTTGCACATGGAGAAAGAAAGAGCAGGGGGAGAGGAGTCACCGTTCATCTCGTCGACAATGGTAGCTGCCGACGTCGGAGAAGAAGAGGAGTCACCGTTCATCTCGTCGGAAAAGTTTGGAAGAAGAGGAGTCACCGTTGTCGGGCATCGATGCAGAGAACTTTTTGTTCGCTGGGTTTACTTTTTTTTTCCTTTTTTCTTTTGATTAATTTTGATTGGTTTTAGTTAGGTTAATTTTGATTGGTTTTAGTTAGGTTAATTTAACTAAGGTTTAGTTAATAAGTTAGTAAAGAATAGGGACCCACTTATGACATGTCAGCTGCCACATCATTTGGTACCCAAAATTGAATACTAATAGAGTGGCCCTAGCATTACTCATTTGCTAATAACGAAGATTTGACTCAATTTAATTCCTCGAAATTTAGAGGTTCCAGATGTATAGAATTCAAGGGACTCAAGAACTAGCACAGAGAGGGGAGAGAGGGAGAGAGGGAGAGAGAGAGAGAGAGAGTTACTTACTTGCATTCGCAAGAGTAAGTCAGAACTCTGCCTAATAGTGAACCGATTTTGTTTGAAGTGAAGGCGATGTTTTTCAACCTCAGTTCTTTCTTCATCGGTTCTGGCATTGGGGTCGAACTCCAAGTATTGTCGACCGGCGTAATTATTAATTGTTGTCAGCCATGATCCATTTCCTTCCCCAGTCCTCAGCTTCCACATTCTCACTCTCTCTGTATAAATCTATCGATCCGTCTCTATATATATCTATTGATCACGCCACAAAGAGGGGGTGACTAAGCTGGTAGTCCACGTAATGGACCGGAGCTGACGAGTCTTGTGGTTGATGATCACGTCGGTGTATGTGGGTACCGGAGGTACCAAGTTTGATAGGATATCTGGGCTTTGTGCTTACTCTTTGATTGTTGGTCACCTGAAAGGAAAACTACCGTTAGGGTGCTGGGGGTTTCCCAGCTACAGCTCTCCGGTGTGAGAGTCAGTAATCAGGGATTTATGTGTGTGTCGGAGCTAGGCGTTCCCTTAAGCTTCCGGTGGTGTTTTATAATGATCTTGTACATGGTTTAGTGTGCAAAAGCTTTGTAAGTCTTTAGAATGCAAAGTAAATCATACCTTTCTTCAAGGGAAATGTTTCCTTTTATAGTAGTTTGGATTAGGGGTCATGATTGGGATGGGGGTCCCTGATGGTGGGACTTGTTCCCTGGTCGGCTTGCTGGCAGTTCCTGAGTGGTCAACAGGTAGCGTGTGATGTGCCAATTGTAGGCGGCTGATGAGCCGATAAGATATGGCGGCTTGCATGGCTTTCCCGGCTCCTGTGAAGAGGACATCTGGAAGCTATGTTCAGGCTATAGGTCAGGTCGATCGTGTCACAGAAGGGTTGTCGGCCGAGCATAAATAGTCCTCGCCCGTGTGGTCGGGTGTTACTCCTATGTTCGGAATGGTCTAAGATTATTGAGGATAAAGGTCGGCTGGCTGATGGTCGCCGATGATGGTCGGCTAATTGATGGTCCTCGGTTTCTGCCTTTCTGGTGGTACCTGCCCAAGTCTGACTGGAGTCCACGTGGTCGTGCCGCGTAGGGGGACCCAGGTCGGGTCCCTTCAATAGACCCCGAGTTTCCAAGTGCAAGGATTTATCCTTAGCTTGGAAAGTACAATCGAGTATTTTGCTCGGTTTGAATGTCATTGATCTTTGTTATGGTTCTTCGGCCCTTCGTTAATCTCTGTTTGTGGTCGCTCCTTGACTTTGACAATTTGTTGCTCGTTCAGTTGAGCCCGATCACTTTGATGTCGAGGACGTGTTTCGGAGTTATTAGTGGAATTTTCCTAGGAAATTGGTCCGTCTTATGCATTAAATACTCGGTAACCGAAGAGTTGTAGGTAATCATTTCAGCTTACTGTTCATAAATGTGACGTCGTCCATTTTATCAAAACGTCGTCAGTTTGCAGCTGTTTATGTGCATGCAACTCGCCACGTGTCGGCCAAGGAGTGGTTAGGTAGGATCCGGGTGTTTTTGGTCGGGTCGACCCGGTGTTATCGGGTTTGTATAAAAGGCGAAAATTCCCGGCTTGTTGTTCACTATTTCTTCTTCCCGAATTTTCCCTATCAACTTGTGAACTCTGTGAAGACGAAAAAACCCGCCTCGCTTCTTTCATTTCTCGCCATTTCCAATTGCCTTTGTCTTATAAACTTAGTTTCCAGGTTCGCATTCTTCTCCTCTTTCATTTGGTACAAATTCCGTAGTTTTTGAGCCTGTTTTGAGTAACTTCTGGGTTTTATTGCTTTTTTCGGTGGCTGTTGTTTTTCCCGGTACACCGGAGCTAACTACAGTGATTCTTTCCTTTTTCCAGATCCTCGACTAATTTCTTGCTTCTTCCCCGCTCCAGCTCAACTCATATTCGCAGTACTGCTCTCGCCGCTAACTTCGCTTACTTTCTAAGTCTAGGGTTAGGCTTTATGATACCTACCTCTTCTGTCCCTGCCTTTACTCCAAGCGAGACCTCGTCATCTTCCTCGCCCAGTTCTTCGACTGCCTTTAAACCGAGTATGAGGACCAAACACGTTAGCCCGGACCTAGTGTATGCCCGATCGCCGACGACGAAAAGGTTGTACTCGTAAACCGACGGTGCTTGGTCGCTCGTGAGACCGAGCCAAGCGATGCCGTTGTTGGTTGGTGGTGGTTACAATATGGAGGGTCTGCCCACTCTTTCCGATGAGAAGTATGCAGCCAAGGATATCCCAGCTGGGGCGCATATGCTGGTTTGTGGGGATACGACAAGGGCCCTTAGGTATCTTTTCAATCAGTACTACTGGGAAATAGTCGCGCAGGAAGTAGTGAAAGTGAACAAGGCCCTGGCTATGGAGAAACAAGGAGAAACTTCCTCGCCTCCCCGCTCCTCGTCAAGAGTTCTGTAGAGGCCAATGACGCTCCACCTACTCGTAGTATACTAAAGGAGTGGAGAAATAGCGTATGGCCTAGTGATATAGAGGGCTGGGATGAGAAATACAATCATTGTCGGAAAAGATTTCGGGATCCGCTATAATTCGCCAAGTATGGACGAGCCCGGTATGTAGAAAAGTAGGTTTTTATATTTCCTTTTTGAGGCGGCCTTCGATTGCCCTCGATCCCCTCATCCGCGAGCTCCTCGAAGAAGCAGGTGCCCATCCCCTCGACCTTTCCCTCAACTTGGTTAGGTACTTGATCTCATTTGCCGCTTGCGTTCGGATACTCGGGTTCGAGCCGACCTTGCCCCTATTCAAAACTTACTTTGCGGTGACCAAGTCCCTGAATCGTCTTCAGTGTAAGCATCATAATCGAGGGATCAACTTGTTCGCCAAGCCTCCTGGGAAGACGGGGCATTGAGACGAAAAAGTTTAGTTGGTTGAGAGCAGATACGGGTGGAATTTCCCAGTACCTCAGCTTTCTGTCGCTCAGATTAAATCACTCTCTTCGGCTGGGACTCTGGACAAATACGAGGATTCTGCCCGGACGGCCATCGAGAGTTTCCTTGGGGTCAGGGGAGCTGGCCCCGCCCGGGTATTCAGCTAGAGTTCGATAACCGAAGATGAAATCCTGTTGAGGATGGACGGTATGTCGACCAAGTGATTAGAGGGGCTGGACGTTCGGTGCGAGGTCGCAGAGTGTATACAGTACCCCGAGTGGTCGATGCACGAGGGGGGTAAATTTAAACTGGATTGCCCTCAATGCAAAGACAATATATTCAACCTTGAAGGCTGTGGAAGTATTCATCGCTTCTTCGTCGCTTTTCACTTGTATTATTATTGTATATAACATTTTCCTCGTTCTAACTTTTTTTAATAGATACGATTGTCGATATTGACGAGTTGTCGGGCAAGAAGGCCAGGTAGACCCAAGGGGAAGCCCTGAGGAAAGTTCTGAGGGAGGCGAAGGCCGATCCCAAGAAGGCATATGCCCTACCGACCGACGAACAAGGGACCGAGTCCTCGGTCGTTCCTTCTACAACAACAGCCCCTCACCGGGCACCCCCGAAGGTCGTCACGAACCGGAAAAGCAAACCCTCGACCCTGGCGATGGAAGTTCCTGAACCAGTTGTTCTTTCCCCGACAATCAAGCCCGCCTCTATCGAGAGTGCTCCCGTCACTGCCCCGAAGAAAAGGCGGTTGATCGAGGATGTATCTGGGGAGGACGAGCAAAGTGTTAAAGAAGTGTCTACTCACCTGCCGCCAAAAAGTTGAAGGCCAAGGCTGTATCCTCCACGGCCAGCGAAGAGACGGTCCCGTGGCACAGGGACGACTTTGTAGCACCGACCACAAAATCTGCCGGGATCCAGCTTGCCAAAGATTTCGCAGACATCCCGGCTCTGCAAAATTTTGATGTTTCTCGTCGGGACACCCCTACAGCACTGGCCGGGCAAGGGATAGTTATCCGAGCTCAAGTGAGGGACATGGTCGGGGTTGCCAATTCTTTGCTGACCAATGAGGCCATGGGACGCGTCAGGCTCTGCGTTAGTGAGGTAAACTTCTCTCTTATTTTATTTTATTTTGGGTGTATTGTTTCTAACTTTTGCTCTTACTATTTGTAGCTTTGCTCTTTTGTGAATTCGTTAAGTGCCTAGTCTGATCAAGATGTAGCCGAAGTTAGGAAACTGAAGGCCCAAGCCCAGGTCGATCAAGACGAAATCGAAATCCTCAAAGGTCAGTTGGCCTCTTTGGAGAGTGAACAAGCCAAGAAAACAATCGAATTAGAAGAATCTTCGACCAAGATGGTTGCTTTGACAAAAGAAAAAGAGCTGGCTGAAGCTCGCGTTGGTGACGCTGAGAAAAAGGCTAATGAGGCTGAGGAAAGGGCTGACCGGGACTTGTAGGCGAGGGTCTCGGCCGAGAAGGAAGCGGCTGAGTCAATGGCGAGGATTGCCGATCTGGAGGGGCGGGTTGAAGAGGTGAGGGCCTCAACTTTTGAACTCTTCAAAGGAACTGATGTGTATAACAAGGAGGTCCTCCCTTATTATGATCGAGGAGTTCGCCATATGCTCCGAGTAGCTGCCGCCTTTGGTATGACCCTCGACACTATTATTGAGTGGGGCAGCGAAAAATTTATTGGGGATGCTGCTCGGGAAGGTCACGAGATGATCCCCTTCGACGAGGACAAGCTGAAGATGTTGCACGCCAAGGATGCCCGGCTTGGTTTTGAAGAATGGGAGCCCCCGACCCCCTGGTCCCTGGATGTTCTCTCTCTAATCAAGGCCGTAGAACAGGGTGAGGAGGTGGACTTCGACCCTAAGCTAAAGCTGAGACGATTCATGGGCGAGGGCGAGCAGTCCAATCGTGCTGAATTCGAAGATGCGTCGATAGCTGTCGAGCAACGAGGTCTGCCTGAGGTGGTTGACCTTCCCGAGTAATTTTTATTTTTATCCTCGATGCGTCGAGCTGTTTCAGGCATGTGTGCCCATACTTAAAAAAATTTCTTCTTTTTGCTAGCCTTTTGAAGTGTAACTAACAATTTTTTAATTATTAACGTTTTGATAGTTTTACTACTGGATGAATTTTATATGCAGATGAATGCTTTTCAAATTTTGGTTTTTATACTTGTTGTTTTTTGTTTGTCTCTAGCTATCCTCGCGTACCGAGGACAATCTTTAACTTTAAACAATTTTCAAAAATGACCGTCTCTTTCTTTGGTGGCCCTCGTCGGAACTCTCCCACCTCCATACGAGGATGGGAATGAGCATTTGGCTCATTTATCGTTTTTGATGGCCTTCCTCGTGTTCCGAGGATGAGGTCTTTCTCCCACATCTGTACCAGGATGGGAATGAGCACTTGGCTCACTTATCATTTTTATGGCCTTCCTCGCGTACCGAGGATAGGCTTTATTCCCACCTCCGTTCGAGGATGGGAATAAGCAGGAACAGACACTCGTTTTTGAGAAGAAATACTTGTCATTTATTCAACTTCTGGCTTTTACATAAATTACATCAGTGATAATATGCCTTGAGATGATCTGCATGCCAATGGTTCTTGAAAAGTGTACCGTCTAATTCTGCCAATCTATAGGTTCCTTCTTTCACAACGATAGCTATTCTGAATGGACCATCCCAGTTTGGAGATAGCTTATATCTTCCAATCTTTCTGCATGTTGCTTCAATCTTTCTTAGGACCAAATCACCAACTGAGAAAGTTCTTGGTTTTACTCTCTTATCATGATGAATCTTGGTGAGCTTCTTATAATTGATCATTCTGAGATGGGCTTTTAGTCGCTTTTCTTCGAGGTTGTCCAGGTCGAGCTGTCTGGACAAATTGTTCTGTTGCTGATCGAAGAAGGTGACCCGAATTGTAGGGAGAACTAATTCAACTGGTGTCATTGCTTCTGAACCATAAGTTAATGCAAACGGGGTTTCACCAGTAGATCCCGTATTGACATTCTGATCCCCCATAGAACAATTGGCAATTGCTCTAGCCAACTTCCCTTTTTCTCATCTAAATTTCTTTTTAAAGCATGCATGATCTTCTTATTTCCTGCCTCTGCCTGACCATTGCCTTGCAGATGAGCCACCGAGGACATTCTGTGCTTAACATTCAGTATATCGCAGTTCGCTGTAAATTTCTTGGAAAAATGAGTGCCATGGTTGGAGACGATCATCCGAAGGAGTCTGAAACGGCAGAAGATCTGCTCGTATACGGATTTTATTGCTTGATCCTCGGTTATGCTAGTGAATGGATTTTCTTCTATCCACTTGGTGAAGTAATCGACTGCAACAATCACATACTCGCACCCATGCTTTGCTTTGGGGAAAGGACCAATGAGGTCGATTCCCTATATGTCGAAAGGCCAAGCTGCGACCACCGGGGTTTGCAAGACCGAAGGTAATCGTGGAATGTTTGCATATCTTTGGCACTTGTCGCATTTCTTCACATACTCCGCTGCGTCCCTTCTCATGCTCGGCCAGTAATAGCCGTGAAAATTCATCTTGTCCGACAGAGTCCTCGGACCTGGGTGTCCCCTACATTCGCCTTCATGTACCTCGGCCAACAGATCATTCACTGTCTCTGGTCGTATGCATCGAAGGAGAGGTTTGGTATTAGATCGTTAGTATAGCATGCCTACAATGACCGAGTATATGCATGCTCGGTTTCTGATTATTTGGGCTTCGCTATTCCCTTCTGGCAAGATGCCTTGCTCAATGTAGCTTTTTATGTCGTCGATCCAACATTTTGGAGCTTCCACGACGACCATAATTTCCTCCTGGTTAATGGCCGGACTTTTAAGGAACACGAGTTCAACGTCAGGAGAAACTTCCTCGGTTTCTGAGGATGCGATCTTGGAGAGGTAATCTGCTCGGGAATTACCCTCTCTCAAGATTTGCTCCAGCTCCCAATATTTAAAGAGGGTCAACAATTTTTGTGTCAATTGTTGATATTTGGTCAATACTGGGTGATTTGCTTTGTACTCGCCCAGTATCTGCTTAGTGCGAGCTCGATTCCAGCGACCAAGGCTTCGTACTAGGCCTGATTGTTCGAAGTTTTGAACTGAAATCTTAGGGGCATATCCAACTCTCCTGAATCCAGAATAATCAGCGAGAGACCAGCCCCACTTCTTTCTACACCTGCAGATCCATCCACGAACAAGGTCAAATAGGAAAGAGGCCTTGTCTTCGTTTGCCCACCAGCCATGGTCGCTCTTGTGGCCACTGGGGTGACTCCCTCTTGAACTTTTTCTTTCTCGTCTCTCGGCTGGGTGAATGAAGTTTCAGCAATAAAATCGGCCAGAACTTGTGCTCGGATCGTTTTCCTGGCTTCATAACTGATATCATATCCGGAGAGTTCCACTGACCATTTCAACATTCTGCCCGCCATGTCCGATTTGTGCATAATTTTCCTTAGAGGAAAATTAGTGTACACTATAATCGAGTGTGCCTGGAAGTAAGCTTTTAACTTTTGTGCAGCAACAATTACAGCGAGGACCAATTTCTCGATCTCCAAGTATCTCCCTTCAACATCTGTCAATGCAAGGGAAACATAGTAGATTGGCTTTTTGGTTATTGTCTTCCTCTTTGATCAGGACTGCAGCGACAGCTGAGTCTGATGCTGCCAAATAGACATATAGTTTCTCCTCTGGTACCGGGATACTGAGGAGTGGTGGTCGACCTAAATATCCCCTGAGCTCTTCAAAAGCCTTGGTACAATTAGCGGTCCATTCAAATTTCTTGCCTCCCTTTAATATCTTGAAAAAGGGCAAGCTTCTCTCTGCTGATTTGGCAATGAAGTGACTGAGGGCAGTGATCCGACCATTGAGTTGTTGGACATATTTGATCGAGGATGGAATGTCCATGGCTGTTAAGGCTTTTATTTTCTCTGGATTGGCCTCAATTCCTCTTTCATTGACCATGTAGCCGAGGAATTTTCATGCAGTTACTCCGAATGCACACTTGGCCGGGTTGAGCTTCATTTTGTTCTTCCTCAAATTTGAGATAGTTTCCCGCAAGTCTTTGGCATTAACCATGTCGTCAATGTAAGCTTCTACATTTCTGCTGCTAGGAACGCTGTGTGTATCTGGTCGGCCAACCACATCTTGATTTGGTGATAACCTGAGTAAGCATCTACAAAACTGAGGATTTTGTGCCCAGATATGGAGTCCACGAGCTGGTCGATTCTGGGTAATGGATACCAATCTTTTGGGCAAGCTTTATTTAGGTCAGTGAAGTCTACACACATTCGCCATTTCCCAGTTACTTTCTTCACCATGACCACATTTGCAATCCAGGTTGCATATAAGACCTACTTAATAATCTTAGCTTTCAGCAATTTTGACACTTCCTCTTTGATGGCTATCTGCTTTTCCGAGAAAAAATTTGTTCCTTTTGCTGTATAGGAATGAAGTCTAGATCAATGCTCAACTGGTGTATAGCGATGTTCTCGTTAATGCCTTCCATATCCTCGATCCTCTAGGCGAACACATCCAAGTTTTCTTTTAACAACTTGATGATTGCTGCTCGCTCTTCCTTAGGAATTTCTCTTCCTACTCGGACCTTCTGCTCGGGAAAATCAAGGTTAATCACAATTTCGTCCAGGTCGTCAATAGGCTCGATGGCTGGGTGATGATCAATATCCATGCTTTCAATAGTGATTACTATGGTGGCGACCTGATCCTTCTTTTCATGCTCGGTGGTAGTCAACGTGCCGATCACCAGCTCTTTGTTTTCCCATTTTTCGCGCGGGCATGCTTTCCTAGCTCGCTTTCCCCATTTCCCGAACGAGATGGTGTTTTAGCTTGCGTCTCGGATCTTTTGTGCGAGTTGGCGTTACCAGCTCGCTCTAACTGCTAAGCCTGAGTTGGCTCAGGAAATATTGGGATTATTTCCTCTTCTGTTTCTCGGAGCCTCTTGGTTGATCTGCTAATTTCAACCACTTCCCCTTCAGGCATGGAGATTACCACTTTCTCCTTGCGAGTCTTTTCTTTATAAATGTATTCCAGGGTGCTCACTGCATCATTTAAAACCATGCCTATGCCTTTTTAGTAGAGTACTTGATTCTCTGATGAGCCATGGACGCGACCATCTGGAATTTCGTTTGAGAAGGCGAGCCCAGTATGGCATTGTATGGCTGATCGATGTATTTTATACGTCGATTTCATATGCTTCTATGACTTAAATTATGCTATTTCATGAGGCTTTTGGCTACTGATATGTGTTTTCAGTGAGTTTTGTGAGTTTCAGGGTTTTTAGTGAAAATATGCAAAACTCCAGGGTTTTATATGCAAATTCCAAGAAGGGCCCAAGATGAAAAATGAAGAAGAAACGAAGGAAGTCCAAACTGGAGACCTTGCGGTTGCAAGGTATTTCAGACCTTGCCCCCGCAAGGTGGACAGTAGCTCAAGAAACCAAGGGCCGGAAAGCTGGAGACCTTGCGGACGCAAGGTACCCAACACCTTGCGACCGCAAGGTGGTCAGAATGCGATAAGTTCGTATTTTCACAAGAGATTCGATTGAATTACAACTCCATGGTATAAATAGAGATCGGTTGCCAAAGCCTAGGATATAGAAAAACGGCTGGAAACAGTTTTGTATAGCTTTAGAGTAGATTTTAGGTTGTATAACATAGTTAGATTGTGTAATTACAAGTATTGAAGATCAAGATCATGTTTTCGTTCATCTCCATGTGCTGTTCATTGTCTATGATGAACTAAATCATCCATAATCTAGGAGGTGGGAGGTAACTTGTATCGAATTTATGTTTTAATTCATATTTATGTTCATTCAATTCTTGTTGATTGTGGTGTTTATCAATCCCTCTATTATTTTGCTTTGAACAAATGAATGTAATCGCAAATAATAAAGGCCTAGAGGTGCGGATAACTGCATGACCAATGTGCATATGTCGTACACTGGCTCACCATCACAATAAATTGGACCTATCGATGCACGAGAGTGATAAGTTAGGACCAGGTTCATACATGATTTAGGTGACAGATAAATCATATGTTCTTGTGCTTAGGATATAGAATGGATGAATGTTGCGGGGATGGAGGCTGAACCAATAGTTCAACAGACTATATCTATCTTTTGTGAACGAACCCAAGAAATTGAATGATAATTATTGTGAATTAAACATAAAGGAGATACAAGTGAAACCGAATCCTAGATTGCCACCTACCATAAGATCTTCATAACTGTAATTACTGCTAATTAGTTAAACACCTAAATAATAATAGTAGATTAGAATAAAATAATTATAAAAACCCCCTTAGATTAATAATTTGCTATCAATAAATTGCGTTAAGTGATCTCTTGTCTCTGTGGGTTCGACCCTTGCTTCCAATACTATTCTATAATAGTCTTGTCCACTTGCAAGGAAAAATTTAAAATAAGACATCGATCAAGTTTTTGGCGCCGTTGCCGGGGACAAGCTAGTTCACGTAGTTAGTTTGTTGGTAGCGTAGTTTTTAATTTAATTTAGTTTAATTTAATTTTCAGTTTTTATAAAAATAAAAATACAAAAAGATTTTATTTTATTTTAATAGTTAGTTGTTTTTAAATTGCTTTAATTTATTTTATGCACGGTCGTAGATCTTTGAATCCTAAATTGGTAGAACTAAATCAAGATATAAATAATATTAGAAGAAATCAAGAAGATCTTGAAAATCTAGCTTCCCGGCCTGTTGAATCAAGAGGATCCTCGGTTGATCCTACAATGGAAGATAATAATTAATCAAAATCACGAAAATCCAGTTAATCCAGTTAACATGAATCAAAGAGAAGAAGAACATGCAAGAAGAAATATGGAAGTGGTAGTAAATCAAAGAACTATTAATGATTTCAGTATACCTTCATTAAATGTAGTAACATCATGTCTAGTCTTGCCAGATGTTGTAAGGAATTTCGAACTGAAAGGCCATTATTTTAACATGATACCATCTTTTCATGGAATGCCTCACGAAGATCCTGTCAGTTTCTTAAGAGAATATGAATACATGATGAGTACTTTTCCTTTAGGAGGGTTGACTGAAGATCAAATTAAAATGAAATATTTTCCCAGTGCATTAAAAGAATTGGCAAAGCGATGGTTTATGAACTTAACACCTAATAGTGTTTATACTTGGGCTCAATTATATGATTTGTTTATGAGTAAATTTTACAAGCATGCATCTCTTACTGAATATAGAAAACAAATCATGTCATTCCAAAATGAACCAGGTGAAACATTCCATGAGTCTTGGGATAGATTTAAAAATATGCTCATTATGTGTCCTCATCATAATTTGGCTCAACATGTGTTAGTGCTTCAATTTTATCATGGTCTTTCGCCAGGCTTACAAACTATGGTTGATAGTGCAGCTGGTGGTTCTATTAATAGAATGACACCAGAAGCACTAGAGGAATTATTTGAGATGTTAAGTATTAATTCTCAACGAGAAAAGTGCTAGAGGTAAAAATAGAGTCTATATCAAATTCAAGAAAAATCGATACACAAGCTCAATTTGAAAATTGGCAAATTCAAGAAGCATGTGCTTTATGTGGATTATATTCTCATGCTACTAATTTTTGTCCATCAAGTGCTATGTATCTTTGAGCAGGCTAATGCTATGAATATGTACCCTCAAAGGCCAAGGAATGATCCCTACTCAAACACATATAATCCTGGTTGGAGGAATCATCCTAACTTTTCTTGGGGAGGAAATAAGCCTTTACAACCTCAACAATTCCAACCTCAACCACCTCAACCTCCACAATTTCCAAATCAAAATCAATTAAGGATTGAAGAAGTTCCTAAACAAGATGGAGCAAACAAAATTCAAGCAGTGTTGATGAAATATATGCTTGAAGAGATTGAAAATTTAAAGAAGCACATTGTGACTTCTGAAGCCGAGAAAAGAGAAGAAGGGAAGTTCCCTAGTCAAACCGAGCAAGCAAAGTCAATCACCGTCTTGCGAAGCGGTAAGGTAATAGGTGAAGAGGTAAGTGATCTGTTCATTCTTCTAATGTGCACGATCTGATAGAAAATTCGAAAAAGAAGTTGAAAAGGATAATAATAGTAAAGAGAATAATGAATCAATTAATCAAGAAGTAGAAGTAGAAGTTTCCAAATAAGGAACAAGAAAAGAAGTTCAAAATAAAGAAATAGAAGTTGAAAAAGAGTTAGAACAAGAAGAGGAACCTTATGTGGCTCCACCACCATATGTTCCTCCAATTCCGTTCCCAAGAAGACTTATGAAAAACCGAATGGACAAACAATTTTCGGAAATTTATAATATGTTATCCAAAGTGAATGTTAATCTTCCTTTGCTTAATGTTATTAAAAATATTCCAGCTTATGCAAAGTTTTTCAAAGATCTTCACTCTAAGAAACACAAGTTTGAAAACAATGAAAAAATTATTGTTTAGAAAACGTAAGTTCGTTTTACAACCGAATTACCCCTAAGTTGAAAGATCTGGTAGCTTTAATATCCAAGTTTCCTTGGGAAGCTCTAAAAGATGAAAGCCATGCTAGATCTAGGAGCAAGTATTAACTTGATGCCTTTTGCGGTCTATAAACAATTAGGGTTAGGAGAACTAAAACCCACTAATATGCAATTACAATTAGCTGATCGTTCAGTTAAATATCCTTTGGGTATAGTGGAAGACATCCTAGTTCAGGTTGATAAACTAATCATTCCATCGACTTTGTGGTTCTAGGGATGGAAAAGAAGATTTTGACAAATTATGAAGGTTCTATATTGTTTAGGCAGACCATTTATGGCCTTGCCAATACAATGATAAATGTGAAAAATGGTAAACTCACAATGTCGGTCCTAGGTGAAAGCTGTTGAAATCTACTGTTTATGATGCTATGAATAGACCTAGTGACATAAATGCATGTTTTTCCATAGATGAAATCGAAAAATTATCAACTGAAACTTTTGAAGAAGATAATAAAGATGAAGACTATGAGAAAGATGTATTTATAGTTTATGATGATAGTCCTATCCCTCCCATAAAAATTGACATTGATGAGATAGAAAGAGAAATAGAAGAGGAAGAAAGACAAGAAAGAGAGAAGTTAGAAGCTCTTAAAAAGAAAGATAAAGAAAATATAGAGAAAGAATCAGAATCAGAAAATAGTTATGATAAATCTGAAAAAGTAGAAGAAGAAAGTAATGAAATTAAAGAAGATGAAGTAGAAATCCTAAAATCTCTTTTTGAAGAAATTGAGATAGAGAATGTTAAAGTAAAAATAAGGAAGATGTTAAAGAAAATAAAATTAAAATAGAAGAAACAATTAAAGCGAGAAAATAAAATTTATGCCATCTATTAAATCTCCTCGGTTGAAGAATTAAAGCCATTACCACCCCATCTAAAATATGCATTTTTAGGGAAGGTAAAACTTTACTGTTATTATAGCGGATTTAAGCGAAGAGCAAGAAGCTAGTTTATTAAAAGTTTTATGGACACATAGAGAAGCTATAGGATGGTCACTAGCTGACTTAAAAGGTATTAGTCCGTCTATGTGCATGCATAAAATACACCTAGAAGAAGGTAGTAAACCTTCAAGAGAAAGGCAAAGAAGACTTAACCCACACATGGAAGAAGCCGTAAGAAAAGAAGTTCTTAAGCTTCTAGATGCGGGTATAATTTACCCTATATCAGATAGTAAATGGGTTAGTCCTGTTCAAGTAGTTCCTAAAAAGTCAGGAATTACAGTTGTTAAAAATGAAAAAGATGAATTAGTCCCTACAAGAACAATAACTGGTTATAGAATGTGCATTGATTTGCGAAAACTAAATGCGGCAACTAGGAAAGACCACTTTCCTTTGCCATTTATTGACCAAATCCTTGAAAGACTAGCCGGTCATGAATACTATTGCTTTCTTGATGGTTTTTAAGTTTACAATCAAATCCCTGTAGCACCGAAGACCAAGAGAAAACAACTTTTACATGTCCTTTTGGTACTTTTGCTTTTAGGAGAATGCCCTTTGGATTATGTAATGCACCAGCCACCTTTCAAAGATGCATGATTTCTATATTCTCAGATTTAGTTGAAAGATGTGTTGAAGTTTTCATGGACGATTTTTCAGTTTTTGGAAATTCTTTTGATCATTGCTTAGAAAATCTTACATCAGTTTTGAAAAGATGCTGTGAAACAAATTTAACTTTAAGTTGGGAGAAAAGTCATTTCATGGTCAAACATGGAATTGTCTTAGGGCATGTTGTGTCTAATAAAGGTATTGAAGTTGATAAAGCAAAAATTGAAGTTATTTCACAACTACCTCCTCCAACTTCTATTAAAGGTGTTAGAAGTTTTCTAGGGCATGCTGGTTTTTATAGAAGATTCATAAAAGATTTTTCCAAAATCTGTAAACCTCTATGTAACTTGTTAGCAAAGGATACAGAGTTTGTTTTTGATAAAGAATGTTTAGATGCATTTAATTTATTGAAAGAAAAATTAACTATTGTCCCTATTTTATCCGGTCCTGATTGGTCTCTTCCTTTTGAAATCATGTGTGATGCATCAGATTTTGCAATTGGAGCCGTGTTAGGACAAAGGGTAGATAGAAAGCCTCATGTGATACATTATGCTAGTAGAACTCTAAATGATGCACAATTAAATTACACAACAACAGAAAAAGAGTTTTTGGCAGTTGTGTATGCTTTAGAAAAATTTAGATCATATCTGTTAGGATCAAAAGTGATAATATTTTCTGATCATTATGCATTAAAATATTTATTAAGTAAGAAAGATGCTAAGCCTAGACTAATTAGGTGGATGCTATTGTTACAAGAATTTGACATTACAATCAAAGATAAAAAGGGAACTGAAAATGTCGTAGCCGACCATTTGTCTAGATTAGAATTTTCACCCTTGCTTGAACGTCAATTTCTTGATGACCAATTCCCATAAATGAAGATTTTCTGATGAGCAACTGTTAGCAATTAAAGATTCAGACCCTTGGTATCTTGATTTTGTTAATTATTATGTGTCGATATCATAAATCTGATTTTGATCATTATGAAAAGAAGAAATTTTTGGCTGAAAGCGAAAAATTATTTTTGGGAAGCACCTCATTTATATAAAATATGTTCAGACTCTTTAATAAGGAGATGTATTCCAGAAAAAGACCAACAAAGTATTATGGAATTCTGCCATGAATACTCTTGTGGAGGTCATTTTAGTGGAAACAAAGCGCTAGAAAAATTCTTACAATCTGGTTTATATTGGCCTTGTTTTTAGAGATTGTGAACTATTTTATAGAACATGTGATAAGTGTCAAAGAAGCTGGTGGAATAGGAAAAAAAGCGAAATGCCTTTACATATTAATATGGTTGTTGAAATCTTTGATGTTTGGGGCATTGATTTCATGGGTCCTTTTCGGTGTCAAATAATTGTGAGTATATTTTGGTAGCGATTGATTATGTGTCTAAGTGGATTGAAGCCATAGCAACTAAGACAAATGATGGTAAAACTGTGGTTAAATTTGTAGAAGATTTGTTTGCTAGATATGGAGTACCTAAGGCCATAATAAGTGACCAAGGGACTCACTTTACCAATAAGTTATTGAATAATGTCCTTAAGAAACATGGTGTAACTCACAAGTTAGCTACACCTTATCATCCTCAAACATCTGGCCAAGTAGAGGTAAGTAATAGACAAATTAAAGCAGTATTAGAAAAGACTGTTAGGCCTAATCGTAAAGATTGGGAATCTAAACTTAAGGATGCTTTATGGGCATACCGAACTGCTTTTAAAACCCCAATAGGAATGAGTCCATATAGAATGGTATATGGCAAAGCATGCCATTTACCAGTTGAAATTGAGCATAAAGCTTATTGGGGCATTAAAGAATTAAATTTAGATTTAACTTGGTGGTGAGGAAAGATTGTTTCAATTGAATGAATTAGAAGAACATAGGTTGAATTCGTATGAGAATGCCAAAACATATAAAGAAAAGACCAAGAAGTATCATGATATGGGGTTAGCCAACAAGATGTTTCGACCAGGGTTGAAAGTGTTACTTTTTAATTCTAGACTTAGGCTATTCCCTGGAAAGTTGAAATCTAAATGGTGCGGTCCTTTATAATTGTGCAATTTATCCTCATGGAGCTGTTGATATTCAAAATCCAAAGAATAATGAAATTTTTAAAGTTAATGGACAGACTCAAGCCATACCTTGAGCCGATGTCGGTTGAGCGAACAATTGAATTAATTCGTTTGGTGACAATGAACCACCCAAGGATTAGGTTTGCGGTTGGTCGAGCCAAAGGCGTTAAACAAAGGCGCTAAGTGGGAGGCAACCCACTATTATGAATTTTATTGCTTTTGTAGTTAATTTAAATATGCTATTCTCCGTTAAATGTATTTTTGGACATTTAATTTTTAAATTAAATATGCCAAAATTCAAGTTTGGGGGAGAAAAGCATCTTAATGTTGTATTTATATGTTGCTAATAATTTTAGTTTAGAGTTTTTGTAGAATTTTTATAATGCAGGAAAGTAAAGAAACGTAACGGAATATAATGGAGGGGCTTAAGCTAATAAAAGGATGAAAAAGAAATCAGATGGAGCCATTCTGCCCACCTTGCGGACGCAAGGTGTGGAAGACCTTGCGACCGCAAGGTCCTCGATAAATGCGGTTATCGTGAAGTATCGGGCGTGGGAATCGGCGAGAATGCAAACGCTGATCGCCTACCTTGCGGACGCAAGGTAAAAGACACCTTGCGACCGCAAGGTGCCTTTATATAAGACATGCGGGCTTCATTGCGAGAATCACCTCTCCTTCCTTCCGAAGCATCAAAATCGGCGAGATCCTTGAAATTCTTCAATTTTAGGCTCAAATCTCAAGAAGATCTTCTCCCTCCTTCATCAACCCTTCATCTTCCACCTCTCCATCACCTTCCATTGCACTCCATTGAAGCTTGAAGAAGCTTGAAGCAAGGAGAAGACTCCATTGTTGCCGGCCAAGCTCAAACTCCGGCACTCCCATCTCTAAAAGTGCAAACAAGTAATTCTAACTCTTCTTTAATTTTTAACGTCAAATTTTTGCATGCTAGGGTGTTAGATAATTTTACGTGTATATATTTGCATGCTTTAGGAAATAATTTTTAATTTTAAAATTTTGAAAATACATTTTTTGTTAAATATTTAAATATTTAATTTTAGCTCAAACAAAAATATTCTGTAAGCGTAGAAATACCGGTGCTTCTTCCTCCCGCCCTGTTCAGGAGGAGGAACCAAATTATGACCACCGCCGATTTATCTCCTACGAGGCCTCTGAAAAATATGCGGCCAAACTCTCCAAGTCCTTGGTTCCCGAGAGGGGATTTAAGGCTGAAGAATTTGGCCTCCGTCCTAATTTTACGGCCCGTAGGTGGGGGTTATTGACCGATTCTCCGGACAAGGCAGTCGTGCCTATTGTCCGCGAGTTCTATGCCAATGGCCGCATTGGCGTAGATGGGGAGTTTTAGACACCGTTAATGTTAGGGGCGTTATAGTAGACTTTTTCGTCCCAAAGCATTAACAGTATTACGGCACATCCAACTTTGCGGATGGTGCCGATGCATTTACCTCCATACCCTGTCCCTCTCGAGGTGGTCAATGCGACCATCGCCCTCTCCACGGTGTTGAGTGGACCCAAAACCGTAATCCACCCTACGGTCCACGCACCATGGAGGAGTCCTTCCTGCTGAACACGGCCAAGCCCGTGTTCAAATTTATTTGTGGTCTCATGCCTTCCAGTCACCAACATACGGTGACTTGGGGTAAAGTCTGATCTACACCATTATGACCGGTGGGTCTGTTGATGTTGGCCGCCTGATCAACGGCCAAATTAAGACCCTTATTAGAGGTGCCACGAATGCGGGGTTCGCGTTCCGCATTTGATCACCGAGTTGTGTAGGAGGCGGGCGTGAGATGGCCGGAGAGGCTTAAGGCTGGTCAGGCCATTACTAGGGCCATTTTGTTTGAGCACCACGGCGGCAGAGTGAGGGTTCCTCACGGGGAGGAACCCGAAGAGGAGGAGGAGGACCCACTTGTGGGATCTCCAATAGGCTAGAAGAGTTGCCTCGAAGCCCAAATGGCAACTCAGCGGTTGGCACAAATGCGTGCCAGACCAATTTTTTGGGTGGTTTAACACCGTGGGACAAAATGTCTCCAACTTATTATGGGCTGCCTCTGGCACGATCCCGAGTTTCGTCCTCATTCGTTATTTCCGCCCGACTCACCGTGAGTCGAGGCCCAAGTTCCATCCTCTTTCGTTAGGTGGGCTGCTATGTCCTTTTGATATTTGTCCTTCCCCATCAATCCTCTCATATGTTCCTCAATTTTGAGGACAAAATAGAAATTAAGTTTGGGGGGGATTCTAAGCCCAGAGTCTTAGCGGGTCCTAGCCTAAGGAGGAATGAAGTTGGGCTACGTTTTTAGGGTGAAGAAAATTTTCTTTTCTCGATGACCATTTAACTCTTCACCCGCTTTTCTGTTTTTAATTTTTCTTATTTTCGGAGGTGTTGCCTTGACCAGAATACACTCACATTGGATGCTCGTGGATTCCTCTTGTGGGAACTCATCATCAATTGTGTCATCAACATCTCCAATTTTCTTTAAAAAAAATCAAAATCAAAATCAAAAAAATAAAATATTTCAAAATTTTCATCCTCGAGTTTAGGTGTGGTAATGCTACTAGTCGATGAGGAGTTAATGCAATGAACCGCATAGCTAGTCAGTAGATCCTCGGAATTTACTTGATTTTGCGAAACTTTTACTTTTCTCCAAATTCTTCATGCACCCACACCAGTCTTAATTATGGATTGATTAGAATAGTTTTATAAAGTTTATAGCACCTACTTCATTACAACTAGATATGCACAAGAATATGATGCATAGCCATTCGAACATAATTGTTGCATTAAATTGTGACTTAGGGTCAATTGCATGATAGTTAGATCCCTTGGATTTTTCTCATTTATATATCTCAAGCACACTTTCGAACCGTGTCTGCATGTTAGTCTCAATGGTCCCTACCATCTGTCTTAGCGAATGCTTATGTGAAATCCAGTGATGCTAAACATTCAACCCCACAATTCCCATAGTTGATATGATATTTTGTGTGTCTTACTTGCTTTAAAAACTACATGAGCATTTGGCATTAAGAAATGACTTAGGCCATCTTTGGATCGTTAGAGCCTAAATATTCCCTGACCTTTACTAAAAATATCCCTAGTGTCCCCGTTGAGCCTAATTTAAAAAGAATGGAGTGTGCTAAGCACACTATTAAACCCCATTCGACATCGTTTCTATTACCCACATTAACTTAACCCTAAAAGCCTATACACTTTTAGCCTACCCTTTGAGAGAGTAGGATGTGGGTGGGAAATTGATTTTAGAGGACCATTCTTTTCAGTTAGGCTATTTTTCTGAAGACTTCTTCTTTCCGTCGTCGAAAAAAAAAAAAGAAAAAGAAAAGAAAAGAAAAATATATGTATCGACGAAAAATGAAACGGAAGAAGAAGAGTGCAAAAAGATTCAAATGGAAGCATAGCTTTCAAAAGAAAATATGTTAGAAAATTATTCTTTGAGAAAAATGATGTGATATTTTTAGAAGTATATATTGCCCAAAACAAGTTTGGGGGGGGGGAAGAAGAAAACTGAAAAGTAACGAAAAGCACCCCCACTTGTAGTCTTTGCAGGTCCTAGCCTAAATAGGGAAAACTTCCTTTTGCTTGGAAGTATGAGGGATAAAGGGTAGTCTTACTCTCTCACTTTGAATTCCAATCCCTTTCCATCAAATCCCCCATCACCTTGGCCTTACATTACAAGCTAAATAAAGACCTAATGATCTTCTTGCCAATGCTTGTGTTGTTTTAACTGCTAAGTGAGTCATATGGAATTGATCAAACACTTCATGTTCATTATTATTCGCCTTAAAGCTCACTGTGTTAGCATAATCTTAGCTATTACAAGTCATTGGGATAGGAGAGCATTGTATGTCATACATAGAAGTGCATGGGATGGATGTATAAGTTTTTGAAATCCTTGGGACCTTTCTTTCTGTAATAGACCGGGTTTGGATGGTAGATCTCATAATTCATAATGCATGATTTTCTATTAAACTTTGATTTTCATATGAATGTGGTGTTTAGCTTAATAAAACTGTTTTAGTTGAGATATTCTCTAAGACTGGTGATCACACACACACGGAGAAATTAAAAGTAGTAGCAGTTTTAAGAAAAGATCAGTTGGTTTTATGTGACTAAGCTTTGCATATATGTGGTGAGCATCGAGCGAGGCGCTTTGTATGCCATGCTTTTATAACTTGAGGTTGAAGCCAAAAAGATTTTTGTTTTATTTTAGTTTAGTTTTTATTTGCTTTTGTATTTATCAGTTTTTGTATTTATATGCATAGTCGAGTCACTCGAAAGAGTCTCCTTGAGTTTGTGGGTTTATAGAGGAGTGTAAATAGTGTCACCCTCCAAAAAGATTTTCATTTTGTTATTGTTATTTAATTGCTTTTGTATTTATAAGTATTGTTTACTCGTGGACGAGCAAAGTTTAAGTTTGGGGGTATTTGATCGATGTATTTTATACGTCGATTTTATATGCTTCTATGACTTAAATTATGCTATTTCACGAGGCTTTTGGCTACTGATATGTGTTTTCGGTGAGTTTTGTAAGTTTCAGGGTTTTTAGTGAAAATATGCAAAACTCCAGGGTTTTATATGCAAATTCCAAGAAGGGCCCAAGATGAAAAATGAAGAAGAAACGAAGGAAGTCCAAGCTGGAGACCTTGCGGTCGCAAGGTGTTTCAGACCTTGCCCCGCAAGGTGGACGATAACTCAAAACCAAGGCTCTTTGGAGACCTTGCGGACGCAAGGTACCCAACACCTTGCGACCGCAAGGTGGTCAGAATGCGAGAAGTTCGTATTTTCACAAGAGATTCGATTGGATTACAACTCCATGGTATAAATAGGAACCGGTTGCCAAAGCCTAGGATATAGAAAAACGGCTGGAAACAGTTTTGTATAGATTTTAGATAGTTTTTAGGTTGTATAACATAGTTAGATTGTGTAATTACAAGTATTGAAGATCAAATCATGTTTCCGTTCATCTCCATGTGTTGTTCATTGTCTATGATGAACTAAATCATCCATAATCTAGGAGGTGGGAGGTAACTTGTATCGAATTTATGTTTTAATTCATATTTATGTTCATTCAATTCTTGTTGATTGTGGTGTTTATCAATCCCTCTATTATTTCGCTTTGAACAAATGAATGTAATCGCAAATAATAAAGGCCTAGAGGTGCGGATAACTGCATGACCAATGTGCATATGTCGTACACTGGCTCACCATCACAATAAATTGGACCTATCGATGCACGAGTGATAAGTTAGGACCAGGTTCATACATGATCTAGGTGACAGATAAATCATATGTTCTTGTGCTTAGGATATAGAATGGATGAATGTTGCGGGGATGGAGGCTGAACCAATAGTTCAACAGACTATATCTATCTTTTGTGAACGAACCCAAGAAATTGAATGATAATTATTGTGAATTAAACATAAAGGAGATACAAGTGAAACCCGAATCCTAGATTGCCACCTACCATAAGATCTTCATAACTTGTAATTACTGCTAATTAGTTAAACACCTAAATATTAATAGTAGATTAGAATAAAATAATTATAAAAACCCCCCTTAGATTAATAATTTGCTATCAATAAATTGCACTATTCGTGATCTCTTGTCTCTGTGGGTTCGACCCTTGCTTCCAATACTATTCTATAATAGTCTTGTCCACTTGCAAGGAAATAATTTAAAATAAGACATCGATCACCTACCGAGCAGGAGAGCCCCGAATACGCACTTGTGAACCTGATATGTGCAATGTTTAACTCGTTCGCTTTATTTTCCAGATGGCTACCAAGACCGAACTTTTGTACGACCGCTTCATCGACAACATAAAAACCTCCAGCTCATTGAGTTCTGAAAAGAACAAACTCGAAGAGCAAATGAACACTCTTCGAGCTGAATTAAAGCAAAGTGAGGAAGCTATTACCAACAAGGTGATAGAGTTGTCCAAGCTCGAAGAGGAGAAGAAGACATTAGAGTCCCATCTAAACTTCTCCAAAAAAATACGAATAGACTGCCATCAACAACATCAGGCAGGTGAGGAAAGAGCTCAGGGCAGCACTCAACGAGCTAGAGCAAACCAAAATTGAAGCAGCCAAGAAGGAAAATAAGTTAAGGGAAGAGCTATCCCAGCCTAACGAGGAGCAGAAGCAATTGGTAATTGTTGAGTATAAAATCTCTGAAGACTTCCAAGCCTGTGTTGAGGACGAAGCTTATCCTTTCTACCTCCAAGGGGTGCATCACGTCCTAAGGCCGCTAGCTTGCAACGGGATGGATATCTGACCTGAGTTGCTCGTTAAATGGGGGACTAACACCACATTCTGCTCCTATGCCCGCCCGGGCCGCGCCTTAGTACCCTACACAGAGGACGAGCTAGCATCCTTGGCCCAATCAAACGCACAAAACGGGCTAGCAGCCTGGACTCCTTTAGAAGCCACTGAAGTGACGTTAACAGATTTGATGACCCAAATCTGGATGGCCAAGTCACAAGAAGCTACAACCTTGGTTTCTCACTCGATTGGCGATGATGGAGAGGTGGTCGTTATCATGGACGAGAAGGAGGTCGATGGAGAAGAAAAAGATGCCGCCCCAAATGCAGCGCTGGAAATTCCCTCGGATTCCTAAATTGTTTTCCACAATTCTTGTAACATTAACATTTTGTTGCACAAACAATGTCAACTATTCGACCTGTAATTTTCAAGTTTTCCTCTTTCAACATTATTGCTTGCATCTGTAGAGTAATTTATAATACTTGCCAAACATCCATCTTTTCGATCGAGCAGGCACACATCGGGCTCGACGAAGAGACGAAAAATGCATAGCCCTCGAACACCAACCCCTTCAACCGAGCAGAGAAAAACATGTCCGACGAAGAAGCATAATCGAGGCAACGGTATCGAACACCAACCCTTTTTTCATGAGCAAGATGTATTCTTGCCATTGAAAAAGAGAATAATCGAGATAACATTAGACACCACTCGAACACCAACTTTTTAGTCAAGCAGGAAGAACCCATGCGCGCTAAAAAGCATAATCGAGACTATATTAAATGCAATAATTGAGATAACAAGAAATAAAGCCCAACACAAACTCATTTATTCCCTCCCAACTTACAACCAAGTAGAAGGAAAAACAATCAACTTGAATACTACCCATCAACGGTAATACTTCTTCAAATGATCCGCGTGCCACGGATGTTTCAGCTCGCTGCCCTCCTCTGTTTGCAACACATAGGTCCCTTCTCTGACCACTCTAACAACTTGAAATGGGCCCTCCCAATTAGGAGAGAGTTTTCCCCACTCAGCTCGATGGCATGTTGCTTCAATTTTTCGGAGGACCCAATCGCCCTCAGCAAATGACCGACCCTGAACTCGTTTGTCGTGGTGGGCTTTTGCTCGTTGTTTATAGTTAGCCATTCTCATTTTAGATTCTACCCGCTCTTCTTCAAAAAAATCAAGATCAGTTGCCCGAGCTACATCATTATGTTCTGTATTGTAATGAGACTTTATGATTTGGCAAGTACATTTCCACCGGTGCCATAGCATCTGAACCATAACCAAGAGAAAAAGGTGTTTCGCCCGTAGCCCCCTGACCGACGTTCTGACCGCCCACAAAGCTGATGGCACTTCATCTACCCATTTCCCAGCCTTATCCTCCAAATTTCTTTTGAGGACGTGCAAAATCTGCTTGTTCGTTGCCTCTACCTGTCCATTCCCTTGAGGGTATGCCATAGATGACTACTAGTGGTTTACACGCATCTGATCGCATGCCCTGGTAATTTTTTCCGAAAATTGAGTTCCATGATCGGAAACTATAGCCCGGGGTACGCTAAAACGACACCAGATATGCTCATGTATAAAGTCGATCACATTAACCTCACTGATAATGGCCAAAGGCTTAGCTTCTACCCACTTAGTAAAGTAATCCATAGCGACCACTGCATATTTAAACTTCGATCGAGCTAATGGGAAAGGACCAATCAAATCTATTCCTCATATATCAAACGGCCACGATGGCACCACTGGAGTCTACTCGGTAGAGGTAACCGAGGTATATCAGCGTAACACTGACACTTATCACACCGCCGAGCCCTCCACATTTTCCTTCATGAATTTCCCCAAGTATACCTTCAGTCATTTCTGGCCACACACATCTGAGTAGTGGCCTGGTACATGATCGCCTGTAGAGAATATTATCCAAGATGGTATACTGGCATGCTCGCATCTGAATGGTTCTTGCTTCCGACTTATCTTCGGGCAGAATTCCTTGCTCAATGCATTCCTTTAAGTCATCGATCTAGCATTTCGTTGCAGGCTCAATATCTGTGATTACCTCCTTTTCTATTGCAGAAACTTCCAAATACTCGATCATTACACCCGGATGCAAAAACTGAATTTCTTCCTCAGTCATCTTAAAGAGATAATCTGCGCGCATGTTATCCTCGCGATCAATTCGGACCAACTCCCAATAATCAAAATCTTTTAAAATTTCTTTTACCATCGCGCAATATCTAACCAAAACTGGATGATGGACAGCATAGTCGCCCTTGACTTGATTCACTACCGATTGCGAATCAGAATTAATCACGATCTCGCACACACCGACGTCTTGTGCAAGTTCCAGCCCCGCGATCAAAGCCTCATAATCGTCATGATATGCATATCGTTTAAACCGATCCATGGAATCTGCTGTCTGAGGATTCATGCACGGTGCCCGGGGAAGCTCATCTCTGATTTCATACATTATATCCTCCCACAATGTATTAAGCGGGGTAAGATCACATTCCCGAAGAAACTCCCTTGGGCGGTCATACCGCGACTTATTTCCATTATAACCACCGCCTGCACCTTGGCCGCTACTCTTGGCATTGCTTCCGGAACCCCCAGCCTCGGTGTTTTCCTTCTTCTTTTCTTTCTTTGCGGTCTCCCCCGCGCACCAATTCTGAGCCCGCATCAACATCTATGCATGCGTCTTTGGCTCCCTCATGCTCAACTCTGACCTCAGGCCCCCTTCACCTTCTAGCGAACCCATTTCAAAGCATAGCGTAACCTCCTCCTCAGACAAACCGGGAACTTGCTCAAGCATCTTTGTGAACCTTTCCAAATAACTGGAAGTTGACTCATGGGCCCCTTGCTTAACCTTTGACAAGTCTGCCCTAGTCTTCATAATGGCCCCCGAGGTCCCGAAATCGGCCAAGAACTTTGCCCGCAAATCAGCCCAATTGTTAATAGATCTACGAGGAAAAGCTCCCATCTAAGTCAATGCTTTTCCCTGTAACGAGCTCACAAAAGCTCAAATTTTCAACGCCTCATCCAAGGTCACCAGGTCGATTTGTGATTCAAAGGACATCAGTCAATCCCTTGCCTTGGTCTTCCCTGTATATTCCTTAATGTTGGGGAAGATGAGACCTTGAGCTGGAGGAGCATTCTCAATCCAAAGGGCCAGAGGACTAGCTGAAGTGCCCAAAAAATGTCCGTCCAGGGCCTTGCCTTGCTCCCATGTTTCCATACGCCACTTTAACTCCTCAAACTCCTTCATATTAAGGGCTACAGGCAAGCCACCCGCGGGCTGAGGCTCTATCCCGAGCAAAAAAGGGACCTGTGGGGGTCCCATAGTTCCCATAGCCTGAGCTACGCCCACGGCCTGCGCCACTTGTGCCTAGGCTACATCTACGGCCTGATGCACTTGATCCGGAGGTACCTGCCCCACTTTTTTGACCACCAAGGTGAGGTACCTTATGCCTGACTCTGGAATGGAGGGAAAGCAACTCATGCCTATGAGCTTGTGACCTTCCAGGTGAAGCTGTCCGATGCCGACGAGCATGTGATCCCCTGGGAGATGGTGTACGATATCGACGAGCGTACGACCGGTGCGGAGACGGTGATCAAGGTCATCGAACGTCCGACCTTCGAGGACAAGGTGATTTTTTACGACGGCGAGACTGGACCGAGTCCTCTCCTACCCGAGGGCCCAAGCGAGAATGCATACTTAGAACAACCATGTGACTGGCTCGTCCCTCTTGCTGGCTACGACCCTTGTTCGACTCCCGTTCGCAAGGCTGTGAAGGAACCTGAACTGGCCATTGAGGATTCCTCCCCGATCGAGAAAAACTGGCAGCCTAACTAGGCGCGGGCATGCCCGGAAGTGGCTCCACTTCGATTGGCAGTAGAGGCTTGCCCATAGTGATTAACTGTAGGTTCAATTGGTGCATCCGCCCCAAATATATCACCCTTTGGAGCAAAGCCTCCTCTCGGAACTCATTATCCAAACCAACTGTAGTGACGGCACTCCTGGCCAAAGAATCCAGACCCTGTCTTTAATTAAGCTGGTGACGAGCATCATGTGGAGGTGGAGGTGGAGGCGGAAGGTTATTGTCAACCTGAATGTCCACGCTGGGTGTGGCCGTGTGTCCCTCCTCCAAGTGATTGCCACCATTAACACTGTTCGCCGCCATATCTGAAACTTGTAATTTCATCGAAAAATGAATCTGCATTAAGAAAATCTTCGTTTCCCGGCAATGGAACCAACTGATGCGTCCAAAATATTCCTCGGGCACACTGGGCTTAACAAAATGGATATATGTCTTTCAATCTATCCAAAACCTTCAAAGCAAAAACCTGTAATGCAAACACCAAATGTGAACTAGGCAGTGGCTTTCCCTGCAAATGCGCTCTGTCGTGTGAATTAGTAGACACTTAGTTGAGTAAGCAATTTGACAGAGTATAGCCTAGGTAAAAATTCACGTACCTCCCTCCTTCGTTTTGAGGGGTTTATATAGCCTTACTAGAGGACTGAGTTAACTGCTCATTGAATGTTTGAGCGTATGAAACGGGCACATTAAAGGACACGTTCAACCGAACAGTCACATCTTGAACGTGGTGGCGGGTTTCCCAGAGGTAACCACCCACGTCCTAGACAACCGTTACTGAGTTACCGAGCATGGCGAGCACGCTCGCTTAAACCTTGCTCGCTGTATATTAAGCCCCTACTCGTAGCATACTAGGCCCACAGGCTTCTGAGGTTGAGGTGCTCATCTAAGGGCAGAGCAATTTGCAGGCTGAGCGCTGCTAGCTTAATACTTGGACTTAGATCATGAAAAGTGCACGTGCTTTGCTCGTGGCCGAGGAGGGCATGCTGTGCACGTGACCGATGCTTGGGACTTTTGGACCGGGCAGCTCAACTACCAATAGAAGAGAAGTATCATTCATTGGTTAAAAGATAATGTTGGTTTTCAAAGTCTTTTGATAAAAGACTTCTACCATTATTACCAATAGAAGATGTATATCTCACATTGGGTAGAAAATGTTATTGATTTTAAATTATTTTAGATTAGATATGTGACGACCCGACCCGGACCCGAGATGGAATCCCGGGTCAAGCCGTCCAAATAGGGGGACTAGAAAACATGCAAGTACTCAATTAAAGAAAACGACTTGACACAACATTATAAACGTAACACGACTCGGCACCAAAAGGCCGAAATTTTAAAAACTTTTCCTGATTTAATAGTTAAGCATTTAAACCAAGTCTTAGGCGACACTACATGCCGGAACCCAAGCTAAGCAGTTAATAGGACAAGAAATAAATAAGAGATAAAGAGATGCTCAGCGGAAGACTATACTAAGTGAACTGATAACAAGATATACTAGGCTCGGTTTACACAATGCCGACACCAAAATAGAGCATAAGTACCACAAGTGTTGAAACTACGAGTAGCTAATAAGAGAACATAAGTACAAGTTCTATAGAAATTCCCAAGCACAGTCTAAATGACTTGCTTTAAAACTTATCGTCCTTGCAAAAGACAAAATAATAGAAGAAGACATCTAAAACCATCTCTTCAACCGCAACGCCGGACCAAAAGAGAAATCAAGGAAGCTCGTATACCGCAAACCTCAATGAAAAGGACATGCCTTGCTAGGATCTAAAACAGTAAAGGGGAATGGGTAAGTCATAAAGACTTGTAAGCTATCAATCATGCATGTCATGGCAACATGCGACATACAAGGCAAGATATCATCACATAAGCATAGAGTTCATATATCTAAGATGCACATTGTTTTCACATAGGTGCTCGAAAGTAAATCACGCAGGATAAGGATATATGGAAAATATGTGCCGCTATGTAGTTCATGCATATATTTGTTATCTGGAATGTGAGGTGTCAGATGGTTATGAATACATTGACCTTCTGAGGAGATGCTCGGGATAGACACACCAATGCGCTCTAGCGGTTACAATAAAGGGGTTATTTCCCCACTGCGGGCATAGTGGAGGTGTGTGTGCTAAAGACCAAGTATGCCAGTTGGACTCATGCAAATTCCAAGTAGGTGTTTACTCAACAAAATCTCAAGTAGAGAACGAGCTAGGCAAGAGCGATCTCATTCTTGACAAGTAGATATTTTCATCAATAAATAAAGGAGGGTTGAGCTCGACAAGAGCGAACTCAACATGTCAAATAGGCATTCTATTATATGACATTTAAATTCAAGCATGATAGTCAATCCAATTCAAGTGTCTAGAACTAGTATTCTAGTGAAACGCAATTAAGAACGTCGTAGGGATTGATCATTGAGTCGGTATTGTTCAATGGCTCACTAAAATAGACTCCGTTGAGTCATATCTATAAATTCATCCAAATAGAGTTAAAACACTAATTGTATTCCATACTTTTTTCTAAGTTCTCGTATAGGTTAGACTAGGTTATTAATCCAAATAACAACCATAGTCAAGAATTATCATAAATTTCTAAATCATGGAACCCTGGAATCATAAATTCTAAAAATTGTTAAAAGCCAAAGGTCCAAGAACAATAGTTATTCCAAATGAAGCATAGAACACGTTTAATTTTAGGCTTAGGACAAAACAAATAAGATGAGTATATCATTCAAATTTCTCATATTCTCAAATCATCCTAAAACATGTTATTGACATGGTAGAAGCATGAGAAACATGAAAAAAAAAGGGGTAGCATGGTATTTCTAGCATACAACCTAAGGGGAATCAATAGCTTACTGATAGATGTGTTTTATATGCATCTATTGGGTACTTTTATAGCTTAGAAATAGCAATTCCACGAGGCTTTTGGCTACTAATATGCGTTTTTGAGCTATATAGCGAGTTTCAGGGTTTTAGGTGAAATTATGGGATTTACAAGGCTTTTAGTGAAGATTTGAAGGAAGGGCGCAAAGTACAATTCGTGAAAAGATGATTGAATTGAAGAAGGAAACCCCTTGCGGACGCAAGGGTAGGAGGCCTTGCCCCTGCAAAGTCTCCAGCGTGTCAGCTGATCCGGAACAAAGGCCTTGCGGCCGCATTCATGATACATCATTCCCCCGCAAGCCTTCCAGTAGCCACCTTACGGAATTTAACCCTGACTGAATTTCCTTCCCTCGGATACCTTAGTATAAATACAAGTCTTAGAGCCAAAAGCCAAGGACGGTTTTCTAGACCAATTTTAGTTTGTAATACATAGTTTTTAGTATTTGTAATTATAGTTCGAAGATCGTTCATGTATTCTTTCATTCCGCTGATCTGTTCATCTTCAAGGATGAACTAACTGTTCATTAATCTAGGAATTAGGAGGTACTTGTATCGAATCTATTGCTCAATATATATTTTTATTCAATCAAATCTTGTTGATCATGATGTTTATTAATCTCTTTACTGTCTAGCTTTGACCAAATGAATGGAATCACAAGTAGTAAAGACCTAGAGGTGCGGATAACTGCACGGCCAAATGCATATGACATACACTGGCTCACCATTGTGATAAATTGACCTTATCGATGCACGATAGTGATAAGTTAGGGTCAGGTTCATATATATGATCCTAAGTGACAGATAGGAATTCCATATGTTTTTGTTCTTAAGGGTATAGATTGGATGAATTATTTAAGATGGAGACTGAATTATAATTTGGCAATCTATATCAATCTTTAGTGAACGAACCTAATATTAAATTGATTGATAATTTAATTAAAAGAGCAATAGAGTAGATATAAGTGAATCCATGTTCCTAAATTTCCCTCCACCATTAGATCTTCATAACTATGATTATTGCTTTAGACTATTAATTAGATTTCATGTTTTCTTTAAAATAAATTAGATTAAATAAATTAAAAACCCCCCTTAGTTTAATTGTTACTGGTTTACTTGCTATCTGATTACTTCTTCTCTCTGTGGTTCAACCCTTGCTACCAGAACTATTCTACAATAGTCTTGTATACTTGCAAGGTATAAATTTAAGACACGATCAAGTTTTTGGTGCCGTTGCTGGGGCCAAGCTAGTTTTCTAGCTAGTTTATTGGTAACGTTTGTTTTTAAATTCAGTTTTTATAAAAAAAAAATACAAAAAGATTTTCTAATTTATTTTTAGTTTAATTATTTTTTGGCTTTTACTTTTTGTATTTTAAGCACGGCCGTAGATCTCTAAATCCCAAGCTGGCATATTTAAATCAAAATATAAATAATCTTGGTAAGAATCAGGAAGATCCTGATAATTTGGAAAATCCACCAATTAATTAAGAACAAATAAATAGAGAGGATCATCTGGCTGATCCTCCAATGGAAAATAACAATCAAAATCCTGAAAATTCGGTTCCTCCGATAAATCAAAGAAGGGAGGAACCAGCTGATCGAAATATGGAAGTAGTAGTAAATCAACGAACTATAAATGATTATGGTCGTCCCATGCTGAATGCAACACCATCATGATTAAGGGTCATTTTTATAATATGTTGCCTTTATTCCATGGATTGCCATCTGAAGACCCAGTAACTTTTGTGAAAGAATACAGTTTTATGACTGATAATTTTCCGTTAGGAGGTCTAACGGAAGACCAATTAAAAATGAGATATTTTCAATGTGCATTAAAAGATGTAGCAAAAAGATGGTTTATGAACTTAGCACCTAGAAGTGTTTATACTTTGACCCAATTATATGATTTGTTTATGGGTAAATTCTATCAACATGTTTCTCTTTCAGATTATAGAAAGTAAATTATAGCTTTTCAAACAGAACCAGGAGAAACATTCCATGAAGCATGTGATAGATTTAAAAACTTACTTATCATGTGTCTCCATCATAATTTATCTCAAGATGTGTTAGTAACTAAATTTTATCATGCTCTTTCATCTACTTTGCAAACTATAGTCAATAGTGCAGTCGGTGGTTCTATTAGTAGAATGACACCAGCTGAGTTGGAAAATTTATTTGAGATGTTAAGTGCAAATTCACAACAGAAAAGTACAAGAGGTAAAAGTAGAAGTTTGTTCCAAGTTCAAGATAATTTAGATACTCAAGCACAAATAGAACAGTTGAAGGCATAAATGGAAGCCATATTACAAAGTAGATCCCAAATTCAAGAAGTATGTGCTATTCATGCTACTAATTTTTGTCCATCTAGTGCTTTGTATCCTGAACATGCAAATGCTATGAATGCATACCCTCCAAGACAAAGGAATGATCCATATTCCAACACATAATCCAGGTTGGAGGAATCATCCCAACATTTCATGGGGAGGAAATAAGCCCTTGCAGCCTCAACAATTTCCTAAGCAAGGACAGTTGCAGATTGAAGAAGCAAAATCTGATGGATTTGAAGGTAGGCGGACTGCTTTCAACAGGCAATTAATGGAAACCATAGACGGTTTGAAGAAATATGTTGCTCAAGCTTTACAAGGACGAGAAGAAGGGAAGTTCCCTAGTCAAACAGAACAAGCAAAATCAATCACTACTCTGCGTAGTGGTAAAATCATTGGACAAGAGGTAAGTGATCCTACCCATTCTGCTGATGTTCCTGATTATGTAGATAACTCTGGTGAAGAAATTCAAGCAAAAGATAAAGAAATTCAAGAAAAAAGAAATTCAAGAAAAATAAACACAAGAGATTGAAAAAGAACAAGAGACAAAACCTCTTGAGGAACCATATGTTGCTCCTCCACAATATGTTCCACCAACACCATTCCGTGGTAGGTTGATGAAAAACAAGATTGACAAACAATTTACGGAAATTTATAATATGTTGTCTAAAGTCAATATTAATCTTCCTTTGCTCAATGTTATTAAAAATATTCCGTCATATGCCAATTTTTTCAAAGATCTCCACTCTTGGAAGAACAAATTTGAAATGAATGAGAAAATAATCGGTGAGAATCGTGCTCCTCGACGATAGCTTCGATTTGGATTTCTCGGGTTGGAAATCGGGACTCGGGAACTCAAGATATGGAGGAAACACCTACTAATCTTCCCTCACCATACACATACTCAAGCTCATGAAGAAGAAGGAAGAAAGTGGAGGAAAATGATGTCTTGGTGACAGCCACAAAGGAGGAAAACAATATATATATATATATATATATATATATATATATATATATATATATATATATATATATATCACATGCAAAGTAAGTGGAATTCCACATGTCAAGTGGAGAGGCTGGATGATTAAGCTCCCAATTAGGGATTGGGATTAGATAAACCAAGTTAGGGTCTAATACAAGTAATTAGGGTCACTAATGATGGGGGGTTAAAAGTCTAATTGGGTCACAAATCGAAATTGCAGAAAATCCCGTAAGGCTGGAAAACAGGGGCAAGCGGTCTCTTGCTAAGAGGACCAAGCGAGCGCTTGGTCCTTGAACCCAAGAAGCAGATGTTCTGGAATTTGTGCGCTCGCTTGGTCTTATGGCTGAGCGAGCACTCAGTGCTCTGGATGGTCAAAATGACTTGAAATCAAGCCTCAAATGTGTCCAATTCAACCCCAAAACCATATGGGATTTTAAATCCACTCAAACCATGTCCGAAACAGGTCCAAACATCACCCGAAACAAGTAGGAACAAAGGGTAAAACTCGCAATGAACATCAAACGATTCAACAACGAGTTAAACAAATATACAACAAGCATGAATAAACATTATTAAACATGTTAAGGACTAGTATATAAGGTCTAAGACTCAAACTAACATCTCATGAGTCTCAAAGACACGAAACAAGGGAAATTAAGATAAACCGAGAGACCCTAAGAGTCAAAAGGTCAAACGAAGCAACGATGCTTCCAAACTCTTAACCAAGCATACAATGACCAAGATTGAAGTTATAAAACATGTAAGAAAGGTACTAAGGCTCTATTAGGACTTAGTTAAGTTCATAATACAAAGGCACGACTCATAGTAGTCAAAACAAGAGCATGAAAGGCATAGAAATCTTACTAGACAACCATAGCTCAACTATTGGACTACTAACAAGTCAAACATGTTAGGAATATTAATAGCATGTTAAATACACATATCAAGCATGTTAAAAAAGTATAGAAGGCATGTTACACAAGTAGGGTTTTGGTTCTCACAAGATAAAAGACTTTAACTATTATTAGCAATAGAAGAGATATATCTCATATTTGTTATAAATTGATGTTGGTTTTAAATTACTATTATTACCAATAAAAGAGATACATCCTGCATTAGTTAAAAAATGATGTTGATTTTACAAGTTTTTAGATAAAAAGATTTATACTTTTATTATCAATAAAAGAAAAAAGAAGAGATATATACCATTATATAGAAATAAATTTTGGCTTTAGATTTTATTAGATAAAAAAATTCTACTATTATTACCAAATGATGAGATGTATTCCACATTGATTAGAGAACGATGTATGTATTAAAAGTCTTTTTATAAAAGACTTATTACCAATAAAAAAAGTATTTCACATTGATTAAGAAAGTGATTGGTTTAAAATGTTTTTAGATAATGTATCCAACATTATTTAGAAATAGATAATTGTTAAAAAACAGAAAATTGATGTTATTATCAATAGAAGAGATGTATCACACATTGTTTAGAAAGAAATATTGGTTTCAAAACTCTTTAGATAAAAGACTACTATTATTTTTTTTTTTATGTTATAACCTTGTATCCCACATTGTTTAGAAAGAAATATTGATTTCAAATGTTTTTATATAAAAGAATATTATTATTACTATAAAAGGATGCATCCCACATTTGTTAGAAATTAGTGTTAGTTTTAAAAATACTATTATTACCCAGTGCTCTAAGAATCGGCCTAGGCGACCGATTAGGCGCTGGGCGCCTCCACACCGCCGCAATTTTCATCAAGTCACCCAAAAAAATAGGTCGGGGAAAAATCGCCGCCAAATCATCGTAGGCGATGCATAGTCGCTCAAGTCGGTGCACACACCTAGCCCAATTGAAGTCTAATGATGTTTTAGGGATTCTTTACCACCAAATCGAACTAAAAAATAAGGGTATACGATTCAGGCAGAGGTTGCTAGAAAAAATAAAAATAAATAAATAGAGAAAGAAGCTTTAATAGGGGAGAGGAGAAAGAAGAAAACAAAAGAAGAAGAGAGAAGGAAAGAAAAACGATTTATCCTCACCATTAGCCTCATTTTTTTTATCGACAAATGGAGAAGAGAGGAAACGAGCGTCGATTGCTGGAGACCTAATTTTTTTAAGGGCAAACTACACAATTGGACCCTGTAGTTTCTAATTATTTTTCTTTTTGTCCCTATACAAAAATTCGTTTGCCTGTGGTACCAACCAATTTCAACAAAGTTGATCATTCCGTTTAGTTCCGTTATTTTTTTCCGTTAAATCAATACACATGCATCTTATGTGCATTTTGGGTAGGGTAAAATAGTCATTTTTCCTTTTTAAAGTACAGAGATCAACTGTGAAGGCAAGAATAATTATTGTTATTATATTTTTTGTAAGAATTGTTTAAATAATATTAAATTATTAAAATATGTGTTCAATATTAAAAGGTTATGACAAATTATAAATTATTTAATACTAAACTATTTAAATATTATACAAATATTAATTTGTGTAGTTAATACAATGCTACAAAAAAAAAACTACCTTATTTATTATAGTATAACTTGATAATTTTAAATTTACCAACTATATTACTATAACTTAACAATTCTATTTTAATAATGTTCAAAAAAATAATTATATTTTAATTAAAATAAATATTGCAATCAACTTTATAATATAACTTTTAAAAAAATCAGTTATGGAAACACGGAAAATACTAAGTTTACAACCAGAATTACCACTCTGGTGATAACTTTGCCTTGAAAGCAAAGTGCATGTGAGGTGCATGTTCATATTCAAAGCATAGTTGTCATTATAGTGGTAATCCTGGTAGTAAACCTAGCAAAGTTGTGGAAACACAACACAACATAAGCAGCACCAAGAAAATATCATTTTATTACTCAACAAAACAGAAAAAAACCCTTGTTGCAATAAAGAAATAGGAAAAAGAAGAAATCTTAAAAAGTTGAAACCTTGTAAACTAATAAAAAAAAATCTTAGTTAAATTCCAAAAATACAGGAGGTTTTGGAACCGTCGACTACAACCTCCATTCCAATCCTCCTCCTGTCAATTCTCCTACCACTTTTCTCAATTTTCGCCACCGTAAGATCTTGCACTACTATCTTCTTCATAAAATTGAAAACTTGCAAAACCATCGTCAATGGTGACCGTCGACTAGAACCTCTGTTCTCCTTCTTCACCAATGTTGAAGACTTCAATTAGGAATCCTCAAAGTTCAAAAGAAAAAAATGACATAAAAAAGATCAAGGATTGGGTGAGTCAAACAGAGAGAGAGACCGATAGGACTCCCAACAGGACTCGGCAGAGTCGAGAGACGGGAGGAACGAGTTAGTTCAGCAGAGGTAGTCAGATTCTACTAATCGGAGTCCTTGACAGGCATACTGGCGCCTTGTATTGTTGTTGTTTTTGAGGGACAGCCTGGTAGCCTGCGGAGGAAGTTGAAGTCCAGACGACAGGTGGGAGCTTCGACTAGGGTCCGGTGGGGTAAGTAGGAAGCGGAGGTGAGAAAAGGAAACCAAATTGAGGAGAGAGAAAGAGGAGGAAGAAGAAATGGTTTTATTATTTTATTTTTATATATTTTAAGATTGAAACCTGTACTTTTTAATGACTATTTTACCCTTCAACAAATGCACGTTTATACCACGTGAGCGTACTTAACGGCTAAAAGTTGACAGAAGGACCAACTGTGTAAAAAAAATCAATTTAGGGACCATTTGCAAGTGTAGGGACGAAACACAAAAAAATTCAGAAACTATAAGGCCAATTGTTTAGTTTGCCCTTTTTTTTAAAGAGTGATGATATGGGTACCTAATGAGTACCTAAAATAATACACCTAATGATGTGAAAGATGATGCGGCATTGATGAATCCCATTTTTTTCGTAATTTCTAACTCGATGTTTAACTAATATTGGTTAAATTTCAATTTTAAAAGTTTTTTTAAAAAAAAAAAAAAAGAAAACGTAATATCGACGAAAGCTCCTACAATAAATTGGGCCACTGCGACGAGGAATTTAACGCATGCGACAAACAAAATCAACGCCAATGGCACAATCAAATTAATAAAAGCAAAGTGACCAAAAAAAAAAAAGATAAGGAATTGGGTGGGGAAGGGAGAAAAGACGAACGCGGTGAAGCTTTTTGTCGATCTCCTGTGTAAGAGCGGTGAGATAAGCGGAGCTCCAAAGAGTGGAAGAAGCTTTTTATCGATCTCATAATTATTTTGGTTTAATTCTTTTTTATTTTTTTTTAAAAAACATTTTAAAATTAAAATTTAACCAATATTAATTAAATATTGAGTTAGTAATTAAGTTTAAAAAATAGGGTCCATCAATGACATACCATCTTCTACATTATTAAATGTATTATTTTAGGTGTACCGTTATCATTACTTTTTTTTAAATAGCGGTCTCTTTCTTACTTGACTTGCAAATTTCAATACCAAAGTCCTTTCTCCTAACTATTAATTTATTAGTTGTTGGTCAACTTGGTCCCAACACTATTATTCCTTTATTTATTGGATGACCGACGTTAGTTAAGTGGGGAATGTGGGAAAGAATTAGAATTGGTCAATGCACCCCCAAAACTTTCAAATAACCTCTAAATTCACAATTATTGTTTTTTGGTTTGTATATTTTTTAATTTTAGTCGATTTTACAAATTTACGTATCATAGTCAATATGTTTGACGAATTGTTAAAAATAAGAATTTTGCAAAATGTCAAATTTGTAGTCGATGTTTGATATATTTTCGAAATTTACACTAAAAAATAGTAGCATATTAAATACACATATCACGCATGTTAAACAAGTATAGAAGGCATGTTACATAAGTAGGGTTTAGGTTCTCACAAGATAAAAGACTTTAACTATTATTAGCAATAGAAGAGATATATCTCGTATTTTTTATAAATTGATGTTGGTTTTAAATTATTATTATTACTAATAAAAGAGATACATCCTACATTTGTTAAAAAATGATGTTGATTTTAAAAGTTTTTAGACAAAAAGACTTATACTTTTATTTTCAATAAAAGATAAGAGAATAGATATATCTCATTATATAGAAATAAATGTTGGCTTTAGATTTTATTAGATAAAAAACTTCTACTATTATTACCAAATGATGAGATGTATTCCACATTGGTTAGAGAGCGACGTAGGTGTTAAAAGTCTTTTTATAAAAGACTTATTACCAATAAAAAAAAGTATTTCGCATTGATTAAGAAAGTGATTGGTTTAAAATGTTTTTAGATAATGTATCCAACATTATTTAGAACTAGATAATTGTTATAAAAAAATTATGTTATTATCAATAGAAGAGATGTATCACACATTGTTTAGAAAAAAAATATTGGTTTCAAAACTCTTTAGATAAATGACTACTATTATTATTATTTTTATGTTATAACCTTGTATCCCACATTATTTAGAAAGTGAGCTGCCTGGCCCATTAGGCCCAAGCCATGAGCTACGTGTCAGGCGTGTATCCTCCGAGCAAGCGAGCAAAGGTGTTACGCGGTCAACCGGGCAAAACTTTGTTTTTGGTCAGGTTAGTTACTTGCGAGATGGGGGCTCGGCTAAACGAGCAAAATTGATAAACGAGCATCATTGCTCGTCTGCATCAGTAAGAGCTATTAACAGTTGAGGACATTCATGTTCGGTAAAGATCAAGGTAACAGTTGAGGGTGGTTACACCCGAGCAAGAATCCTGACCAGCGGTAATGACCGGCAAGTTCTCCGGATAACCCGTTGTCATTAGTGACTTAATTAAATGCATGTTTATTAAAGGCCATGACCGTTTGTGGGGCAGTTAATGCCAATCATGGGCAGTTAATAGAGATCCTGGGCAGTTAATGCTAATCATGGGCGGTTATTCATGGTTATGGGCAGTTATGCCTCCGGTGCGTATAAAAGCTTGGAAAAATTTGGAGAGAGGTAGGCGCAATCTAATTCTCTAGCCGAAACTCTGTCAAATTGCTTATCTTCTTGTACTAATTCACACGCCAGAGGGCCTTTGCAGGGAGTGCCCCTGCCCAGTTTATGTTTGTTTATTGACATTGCAGAGTTGGGCTTTGAAGATTCAAGAACACGTTGAAAGCCAGGTGTTTGGATTGGACTTGTCTAGTGTGTCCAGATTTCTTGGACGCATCAGTTGGTTCCGCTGACGGGGTCCGAGTTTTTACGGCATTAAGATTAAGTTAGATATTTTTTGTTTTGGAAGTTTCATCCATGGCGGAGAACGGGATTAATGGCGGTAGCGGCAGTCGCAGAGAGGAGGTACACCAGAATCCCAGCCTCAATCAAGCTGCTGGGAATAATGTCCCTCCGCCCCATGATGCACGCCACCAGCTAAATCAAAGGCGTGGGGTTGATTCATTGGCCAGAAGCGCTGAAGCTGCAGTGGGGTTAGCCCATGAGTTTCGTGAGGAAGCTTTACGTCAAAGAGCCATCTATTTGGGTCAGATGCATCAACTTAACCTACAACTGATTGCTATGGGCAAGCCGCCATTGCCCATCGAGGTAGATCCATTACCAGCCTTGACGGCTCCTAGCCAGGTGGCAGGTGTTTCTCGCACAGGTGGTAACCCGGTGAACCCTCTGATTGTTTATTCTCAACCGCGAGCACAAGGCTCTAAACAGCGCGAGCAACCGGAAGGAAGCAAGGCCAGTCATAGGGTTGTTCCTAGTGTTCACTCAAGGCTGGGACCGCGAGTTGGCGAGGATTCGGCTCAGTCACGTCGTCGCCGACGTTCGCCTTCACCACAAAGGTCACATGCTCGCAGACTCCGTTCACCTTCACCGCGGCGATCTCGTGCCTATAGTCGCCGTTCGCGATCACCAAGGGGTTCTTACGTTCGTAGGCGTAGAACTCCCTCTCCTAAACGGTCTCATCAGTCAGATGCACCTATTGCACAGCTCGCTGGGGCACCTCAGGGACAGGTGGCGCAGGCCGTGGGGGTTCCACAAGCCGTTGCGGTTATGGGACCCCCACAGGTCCCTCCTTTACCTGTGGTACAGCCTCAGCTCGGGGGTGGTTTGCCTGCAACCATAAACATGCAGGATTTCGAAGAGTTGAAGCGCCGGATGGAGGCCTGGGAACAAGGCAAGGCTCTAGATGGAAATTTTTTGGGTACATCTGCCAGCCCGTTGGCTCCATGGATCGAGAATGCTCCGCCAGCACAGGGGTTGATATTCCCCAACATTAAAGAATATACGGGCAAGACCAAGGCTAGGGACTGGTTGATGTCTTTTGAGTCTCAAATTGGCTTGGTAACTTCGGATGAAGCATTAAAAATCAGAGCTTTTGTTGGTGCGTTGCAAGGAAAGGCTTTAGCTTGGATGGGAGCATTGCCACGACGCTCGATCAATAATTGGGCAGACTTGCGGGCAAAATTCTTGGCTGATTTTGGGACGGCTGGTTCGTTAGCAAAGACAAGGGCTGACTTGTCTAAGGTTAAACAAGGTGCACATGAGTCAACGGCGAGCTACCTTGAGAGGTTTACCAAGGTCTTGGAGCAAGTTCCTGGTCTGACCGAGCAAGAGGTGACATTGTGTTTTGAGACTGGATTGCTGGAAGGTGAAGGTGGTTTGCGCTCAGAGTTAAGTATGCGCGAACCAAAGACGCAAGCAGAGATGCTCATGCGAGCACAAAAATGGTGCGCTGGGGAGACAGCGAAGAAGGAAAAGAAAAAGGAGAGTAGCGAAGCTGTGGGGAATGCCAAGGGAAACGGCCAGGCAGGAAGTGGAGGCTACAACAAAAGCAAGTCTCGTTACGATCGGCCGAAGGAGTTTCTTCGTGAATCAGACTTGACCCCGCTCAACACGCTGCGTGAAGACATTATGTACGAGATAAGGAACGAGCTTCCTAATCCCCCTCGCATGAATCCGGCTACTGCTGGAGAAAGGGATCAGATGAAGAGGTGTGCCTATCATGATGATTATGGGCATACTACAGAAGAATGTTGGCCGTTGAAGAAGGCCATTCAAAAGTTGATTAATGAGGGGCGGCTAGATCGTTTCAAACGAGATGCAGGTAATAGAGGGAATTCCCCTAGGCGGGAAGCCCCACCGATTAGGGGGGTAATAAATGTTATAATGGATGAGAGCTCACTCCGACACGCCTTGGCAAGCGATCTACTTTGTCAAAAGTGGTGGATCGACCTACGACTTTGTGGATGGAGAGCAAAGAGTTCGGCTTACTCGCAATGAGTTGGCGAGTAGTGTGGCAAAGCAGCAATCGTTGATTGTCTCAGCGTTGGTTGATGGTCGGGTCGTGCACGTAATCTTAGTGGATACGTGAGCATGCCGATGTGATGTACTATTCTTGCTTCCGTGGGTTGGAGTTGAGTGATTATCGTTTGAAGCCGTATGCTGGGGCTTTAGAAGGTTTTACCAATCATAAGGTTCCGGTCAAGGGCACCGTTGAGTTAGAGGTGTTTATTGGTGAGGGAAGCAAGACCCGGGCTGAGAAGATTACCTTCATGGTAATCGACCTGAAATCTCCTTATAACATCATCTTAGGTGTACCGAGCATGGCCAAGTTTCAGATGGTGGCATCAATCCCACATCAGAGAGCCAAGTTCTATACTGATCAGGGAGTGGGGGTGTTATGAGCGCGCAGGCGTTTCGATTATGTGCGAGATACGCAGAGAAGAAACGGGTTAACCTTGGAGGATGGCGAGCATAAGGTTACTATCAAGACTAAGGAAACTTCATATGTGATCAGGACCATCGCGGTAGCGATGGTACAGGAGGATTTGGAGATGGATGCAAGCTCTGTGCCGACATTGAAGTCGGGGGAGCAATGCCAAAATGAAGAAGATATGGCAGTGGTTGCTGCTCGAATAAATATTGAGGTTATTCCATCCTTGCCGTCAGCGCAGTTGCCGGCACAAGCCGAGCAAGAAGAGGTGGCCGAGGAAGGTGTTAATAATCCTTTGCCGACACTGACGTCGGGGGGATTTAAGGAGCCGAATGAGGTCGTTGACCTTATGGATGAATCTGCCGCCAGCTCATATCCGAGGAGCCGCTGAGGCTATGAATGTAGACCCGCCTTGATAAAGTTGAGGATCGAAGAAGAATGAAAAAGTGGAGTGTGACACGCCCAAATGCGAGATGAGTTGAGTTTACAGCTCAAGACGAAGCCGAAGAAGTGGTTATCAACTCGATTATCCCGAGCGTAAGATCAAGATTGGTAGAGCTTTGACACCGCATGCCGTGGAAAGATTAATTAAGCCGCAGACGCCTTGATGTTTTTGCCCGGCGACCGCAGGATACGCAGGGGGTAAGCGAGATCGGGCCTTGCACCGCCTGAATGTTGATCCAAATTTTCGCCAATTCAAATAGCCGCCTAGAGTTTACTTGGTGAAAAGGATCAGCGATCAAGGAAGAGGTTGAGAAATTGCTTAAAGCGCATATCATCGAGGAGATACATTACCCAACCCGGTTGGCAAATGTGGTAATGGTGAAGAAGTCCAATGGAAAATGGCGGATGTGTGTCGATTCACGTATTTGAACAAAGCTTGCCCGAAGGATCTGTTATCCTCTCGCCGAGGATTGATAAATTGGTAGATGCCATTGCGGGTTCGAGCTTTCAGCTTTTATAGATGCCTATTCCGGGTACCATCGTGAAGATGGCCGAGCAGATAAGGCTCGACAGCCTTTCCGAAAAGAGGGGTCAGATTGTTACAAGATGATGCCTTTGCTTGAAGAATGCCGGAGCTACATATCAAAGGATGGTGAACAAGGTCTTCGCGCAGCTGGAGAAACGTGGAAGCTTACATTGATGACATGGTGGTCAAGTCCAAAGGGCGCGAGCATGCAGAGATTCGGGTGGGTGAGACCTTTGCTTGGCAATCTTAGAAGAACAACATGAAGTTGAACACCAAAGAAATGTGTGTTCGGTAAAAGGTCGGCAAGTTCCTGGCTCATGGTTACCGGAGAGGGGAATTCGAGGCTAATCCCGAGAAAATAAAGGCATTGATCACTATGAAGCCTCGCCGCATTAAGGACGCAAGCAGAGGCTTAATGGCGTGGTGATTGCTTTTAGAAGGTTCATCTCGAGGCTCCAAGCAGAGCTGCTTGCCTTTTTTTCAAGTTCTTCTGGGTAATAAAGGGTTTGAATGGACTCTCGAATGCCGAAAGCTTTTGAAGAATTGGTGAAGTATTTGGGAAGTCCACCTGTAGACACCCCAATTTCGTACCTTAGATATATGACATGACAAAAAATATCAAGAACTGTTAAAACATTAACAAATGTCAAGTTACGTGGTCAAAATTGCAAAAGGACAAAGCAGATGCAAAAAGGACAAATTGCGTGGGGCAAAGTGTCAAAAAGAGCATTGTTTGAGGTTTAGGCACCACCTACCAAAGTTTGGGTGTGGCGCCCAAACCTCCTATGTGGCGCCCAAACCTCTTCCCAAGCACTATTCATCACTCCATTTGCCGTAAAATGCAATTTGTCGAACGCGGTGCAGTACAACCCTCTCGATGCACTAAGGAAATCTCAAAATTCCAGCCATGTCCCAGCCTCCTCCTATAAATAGAGGCCTCCGGCCTCCTTCATTCAACACACCTCGCTTGGCGTAAAATTCTCTCTCCGTGGCCAAAGTTATTACGCCTCAAGAAATAAACACCGATAGATAAATTTCTAAAGCCTCGAAACCCCGCCAAACCTCCGCCAAACACAAATCCAACCGTAGAAGTGTTCCTTAGCCCCCCGCCTAGGTATCCACCCTTTTTCCCTGGCCCAAAATCGTGGATGAGCGCTTGCTCGGCCCGATTTAAAAGGCCAAAATAGCCAAGAAGTCGTTACTTCGCCAAAATTTAGCCTTTTCCAACCAAACAAACAACCAAATAAAAGCTACTCCCCGCCCGATCCCGAGGTCGAAAAGTAACTTTCGTGAGCAGCTTACGCCGCCTAAATTCACACAACACACAACTTCAACTGCACTGCATCGCACTGTAAAAAAAGACTCTCTCTCCCCCGAGGGACGTAGCGAGCACACCCCTACGCCGCTTGTAAGCTTTTATTGTTAAAGTCTTTTATTTTTATGTAATAGTATTATTTCCAAATCCGGCCCAATGTAAATATATGCAAGTTGCAGTCGCCTCGGATTTTATTAGGAAATAGTACTAAATGTAGCCGTATTATGGCAAAATGTTTTTAGATAAATCAGTCAGTATTTATTTACTTTATTTATTCAATAAAGTCTTTATTTGTAAATGTATTATTTCCGGTCCGGTTCAATATCAAAATATAAGCGCTTATGTCGCCTCGGATTTTGTTAGGAAATAATACTAAAAAGAGCCGTTATAATGGCCAAATATTTTTAAATGTGTCCGTAATTATTGGAAAGAGGCGGTCCGTAGTCCGTAAATAATGTGGGCCACGAATGTAGTCTGCTTAATTTTCCCTTGTCAAAATAAGACCTTATTTATTTGCTAAGTAAATGTGACAATAAGCATACTTCACCAAAAACGCTTTTGAGACCGAAGGGCGAAGTTAGGTGCCTAGCACCTTCCCAACTCGCAACTTAGCCTCCGAACCCGCTTAAAATCTCTCGTTTTTTTCGGGTTTTCCTTTATTTTTGCCTTAAAATAAAGGTGGCGACTCTAAAACATTTTGGATCCATGCAATTTCTCGCGAACATCTTTCTTTTTGCACTTTCAATTCTCCCTAAACAAGGGAGAATGGGAATGGAAAGGTGATGTATTCCTATGTCTTGGTATCCCCGAAATAATGGATAACTTGACGTAGAAAACCCAAGGCACTCATAGTGATCCAAAATAGGCCATAAGGCTATTTTCATAAATTCATAGTGGGGACGTCAAATATTCTTTCTTGCACTTTCTATTTTCCCCGAAAGATAAAGGGGAGAATGGGAATGGAAGAGTAATGTATTCTACATCCCGTTATCCACCTAAATAAGGGATAACTTTGACATGGAAACCATAGTTCCCATATTGGATACAAAATTCACTAAAGGCAACCGAGGCACATTCCAACGCTAATATAGACAAAGACTCCTCTCGCACTTTGGATTTGCCTTCCCTAAACAAGGGAGGGTGGAACGAGAGCAAGTGGTGTCCCGCATCCGCACGCACGCCGCACCCCTATCCAAGGCGCATGGGCGCGGGAGCACATTTCTGTGAACCCACCACCCTCATTGAAAGTACCGGTCTGGGGGAAAATTGTATGTTTATTTGGCAAAGCACCGAAAGCAAAGCGGTAGTCACTGCTTTGATTAGGAGGAAGGCAATGTACAAAAGCCCGTTTATTATGTATCAAAAGCCCTCACCGATGTAGAGGGAAGATATTTTAATGTAGAAATTGGCGCATTTCGCTTGTTGTTGTCGCCGAACTTCGAGCGGTTTTTTCTGCCACTCAATTGTTGTATACACGGATTTGCCCTTGAGAAAGATTTTTGCATGCCGATACCTCTCGGTCGGTTACTCACTTGGTCGATTGAGTTAACCGAGTTTGAAATTGACTCATCGCCCTAACAGCTATTAAGGCGCAAGCCTTGGCATTTCGGGCTGAAGCAAAGTTTTAAGGACCCGACGAGGAAGAAATGGTGGGTAAGATGCCACGACGAGTAATGTAAGTCCAAAGCCGAGGCCGTAATATTGTTGGGAACTCCATGTAGATGGTTCTACTAGTCGATTTGGGAGTGGTGCCGGTCTAGTGTTAGTTCCACTCAGAGCAAGATATAGAATTTGGAAGGCAATCACAAGCTTTCAAATTCCCGCCTTCAAACAACTGTGCCGAGTATGAAGCTTTAATTGTCAAGGCCTCGAGCTCGCACAAGACATTGAGTACCAGCAAGTGATTGTATGGCTGTGATTCTCCTCG
>CM028384.1:64004035-64141928 GCA_013146195.2 Codonopsis lanceolata | reverse complement strand
ACCACGGGATCAGCCACAACTTCTCTGCTGTCGGAACTCCTCAACAAAATGGTGTAGCTGAACGAAAGAACAGAACACTCATTAAAGCAGTAAGAACTATGCTGGCAGAAGCTAGACTTCCGAAATATTTCTGAGCAGAAGCCGTCAATTCGGCATGTTTCACTTAGAATCGATCCCTGGTAAACAAGTTTCATGATAAAATACATATGAAATATGGAGAGGAAGAGTTCCAAATATTGGATTTTTCAAAATCTTCGGATGTAAATGTTTTATTCTTTATAATGGAAAAGAATATAGAAGTATTTTGATTCAAAATCAGACAAATGAATTTTTCTGGGCTATTCCAATCATTCAAAATCATTTTGCATGTTTAATAAAATCTCGTTGAAAATTTTAGAATCTGTACATGTTACTTTTGATGAATATGATTTATTAGATCCACGAGTGGCTCCAAATGTTGATGATGATTCTGATGATGTTGAGACAAGTACAAATCAAGCTTTTACTTCTTTTCCACCTCAGAATCCTCCAACTACAAACTCTTTGATGCCGTTTGGTAGCTAGGATTAAGGCCAGATGAGATTAATAAGCCGAGTTGTCTGATGTTTGGTACGCAATAGGTGGTCGGGTCTAATAGCACAAGTTATCCAAATAAAGTCATTATCCCCTCACTATTAATACCAAGGGGGAGGGTGGTATTATTAGCGCCCTCACTAAAAAAAATTGGGATTAACATTTGTAATCTCAAAACTACCCCCGATATACAAGCGAGGATTAATAACGAGGGCACTAATAGTACTGAGATTAATAATACTGCTTATCCTTGTCTGACTACCAAACAAGCCCTTTGAACTTTACTAATCCAGCACCAGCAGACTTAAACTCTGCTGGTACCTCTTCAAACCCTTATGTTGACCCAGATCATATCTCTTCTGTTCTACCCCATACACCTTTGCAAATCACTCATCCATCAAGCTCACCAAAAAAATGAAGGTATCGAAGATCCTATTTCTTCTGAACTCGATTTTGGTGAATATCCTCTACACTCTCCAGAATCCTAAAGGGAAGAACTCACCAGAAGTGATCTTCCTCCTACCATTATTGAAACAAGAGATCACCCCATCTCTTAAATAATTGGTGATCTCAACTCAGGAGTTCATACGAGAAGTAGTGTTCGAAATGAGACTATGTTTGCCTTCGCATTCGTGTCTGAAATCGAGACAAAAAAGATTGATGAAGCTATTAAAGACCATTACTGAATTGAAACTATGCAAGAAGAGCTAAACCAGTTTGAAAGATGCAAAGTGTGGAGCTTAGTTCAAATACATACTGGCCATCCAGCCATAAGCACCAAATGGGTATTCAGGAACAAGAGAGACGAATATGGAAATGTTACCAAAAACAAAGCTAGACTGATTGCTCAAGGCTATCGACATGAAGAAGGGATTGATTTCGATGAAGTATTTGCCCATGTTGCCAGATTAGAGGCAATCAGACTCTTTTTAGCCTATGCGGTTCATGGACTTCAAGGTATATCAGCTAGACGTAAAGAGTGCCTTTCTCAATGGTGATCTTCAAGAAACGGTATATGTTGAACAGCTGACGGGCGAAAATCGCAACGGGCAAGAATATCCGGTCGTCCTCAAGTAATATAGTGCGTAAGCACAAGTATCGATCCCACAGAGACAATTATGACGTATATTTTCCTAATTACTATGGATTTAATGACTTTATCTAAACAATCGATTTTTAGCGATGTAATTGAAACTAAAGCAATAAAAATAAGCAGGAAATAAAAATTACCAACTACGCGCAATTAATGAAGAGTTTTCTCAAGGATGAAAATGTTAGGATTGTAATTTCACTCAAATTATCCACATGCTCAATTTATCTACTCTCTCAATTTTCTATAATTCATCTGGGTGGTACCGAGAACACAAATTTAGTCGCATGGCTCAAGATCTTATAGCAACCCTAATTCACACATCTACCTACTGGCTCTCGTGATCTTATAGATAAATGTGTAAATTGCAATAAGAATAAGTTCTCTAAATGACTATTGGATTTTGTGCTATATCTCTATGCTACAAAATACCAACAACTAAATTGCTAAGTCCGAAAAGTAATGGTAGCTCTCAGATCCAAAACAATTTAAAATCATCCAATTATTGATCAAATAATTAGAAGCATTAAACACAACAAAATAATAACCCTAAAATAAATTAAAGTGTTATTGAGAGAGAAAGAAAAATATTAGAGCATGCTTCAAATTTAGAGATTCATCACAATTCTAACAATAAATATTTAGCTCATAATGTAAAAGGAATCACACACAAATACTCCAAGAAAATATTGCATAATGATATTAAAAATAAAGAGTAGGAGATACAATACTTCAATGGAGATTTGGATGGAAGTTCTTTTGCATTCCTTGACAAAATCCTTAATTAAAGATGAACAAACTAGGAAGAAAAAATCTTCTTTCTTCCTTTTCTTTGTTCCAGCCGTGTGTATGTATTTTTCTTCACCAAAAAAAAAAACTGATCTGAATAATTTCCCCCCAAGTGAAATGAGTAATGCCCAAGCTAAGGAGGGGCAAAAAAGGGAGAACAAGGGAGATTTGGGGGTAAAATGGAGAAGAAATAAGGATGGGGCACAGCTGGGCTGAAGGGGGATCCAAGGAGCAATGCGCGGGTGAGCCCATGCTGTGCTGGCCGGGTCAGAGGTAACCGGGTCGATACCGTGAATATGAATGGGTGGATTCGGCTGGGGCAGTACTGGGTCCGCCGAGACGCCTGCTCATCACATATGGAAGGAGCTGCCAGCCTGCTGAGCCGACAACGCAAGGATTACTAATTTTCAAGAAAAGGTGCCGCCTCCCTTTGACTTAAGGAATTTACTCCGGTGCCCCTAGACTTCTGTTTATTGGCGCCGCTTTCCAGCCCCTCCCAAGTCTTGCATTTAAGTCCTTCGTTAGTCCAAATAGCCTTCGTTAGGCTCTGCTAGCTCTTCCTTTAACGTCCGTTAGAACCAGTTAGACCTTTTCTTCGGTCATTTCAGTCCTCTACTTTACAAATGTTTAACGGAAAGCTAACGGACCTTGATTAATTGACTTCAAACTTTAAGAATTGATTTGAATCTTCCCAATTTGCTATGAATTAATCCTTTAAAGCTTTAATTCATGCCCAAGTACCTTAAACACAATAAAATCATAATAAATGCAATTCATTGGGCAAAATAAATATGAAAATCATATAAATTGTGAATAAAACATGGGGAAAAATATGTAAAATTATGAACTCGTCAACAACCTCCAGGTTTTGTCATCCAAGGCAAAGAGGATCAAGTATATCATCTAAAGAAAGCACTCTATGGCCTCAAACAAGCTCCCATAGCTTGGTACGAAACTCTATCCAAGTTCTTAATTGAACAAGGATTCGTGAGAGGAAGAATAGACACAACTCTGTTCATCCTCAAGCACAAAGGTCATTCTCTTCTGGTATAAATCTATGTGGACGACATCATCTTTGGATCTACTAATCAAAGCTTGTGCAAAAGATTCGAGAAGCTGATGCAAAGCAAGTTCGAGATGAGCATGATGGGAGAGCTCACCTAGTTTCTAGGACTTCAGATTCAACAGACTTCAGACGGGATCTTTATCAGCCAAACCAAATATGCAAAGAAAGTTATCAAGAAATTTGATCTTGATTCATCTAAAGGATTCGAGACACCAATGTCTACCGACTGCCATCTTGACAAAGATGAGAAGGGAAAGCAAGAGAACGTGACCAATTATCGAGGAATCATAGGTTCATTTCTTTACCTTACTGCCAGTAGACCTGATATTATGTTTGTTGTTTGTGTTTGTGCTAGATTTCAGGTAGATCCAAGGGAATCACACTTGCTTGCCGCTAAACGTATCATCAGATATGTGTCAACAACTACAAATATGGGTATCTGGTATTCAAGGAGGAACAACTTTGATCTAGTTGGATACTCAGATGCAGACTATGCAGCCTGCAAAGTAAGTAGAAGAAGCACTAGTGGGACCTGTCAATTTCTTTGAAATAGACTTGTCTCATGGTCATGCAAAAAGCAAGGATCAGTTGTAAATTCAACCACAGAGGCAGAATACATTGCTGCCAGCAGCTGTTGCTCTCAACTACTTTGGATGAAGCAACAACTTGTGGACTACAACATCAAGACTGCAAATTGTCCTATCATGTGTGATAATACATCTGCAATTTCAGTCTCAAAGAACCCAGTGATGCACTCAAAGACAAAGCATATTGATATTCGCTATCATTTCCTCAAAGATCATGTGGAAAAAGGTAACATCAGTTTGAAATATGTTCCAACTGAACATCAATTTGCTGATATTCTCACCAAGCCACTGGATGCTACCAGGTTTGCTTATTTAAGGAGAAATCTTGGTATGATTGATCCTATAACTTAAATTTTAAGTTTAAAAGTTTTCTTTCATACCGGCAGACATTAACTGTTACTAACTTTGTTAGTGTTTTAGCTCAACATCGTTAAGACCATGTTAGTATTCCAGTTATCAGTCTTTTAAAGGGTAAAAGATTTTCTAAAAAGGCTAAGGGGTTAAAAGTCACTCTTCGCTGTTTAAACTAAAAATATCTTAAGTTAAAAACCTTATGAAAGACACATGTCAATCATCTAAGGCATTTTTCGCTAAAATGACTATTCTCCTTCTTTAAATAGACTTTGAACCGCCTTTTTCAAAACTTTCACAAACCCTCTCTCTCTCAATCATTCTCTCTCTACTCAAACCCTTTGTTCCTCTTTGCAACTGCTTCCATTCCTCTTTGTTATTCGCTCCTTCTCCCTTACAACGACAATGGTAAGCATTTTCGATGCTCTTTAGATTCTTCTCGTATGATTTACTGTTTAAATTTCTTATTTTGAGTCGTTTCTTTGTGAAATTTGAAAGGACACATTGTGTATCCTGACAGTTTCCGCCATTGTTGTCCATTCCAAAACCTTGAGACCGATGGTTTTCTCTGAGCGTTAAATAATTATTCCTTCAATTAACTGTTGATGTTTCTCTGTGTTTGACTCTCAAAACATTCAAGGGTTTCAATTTTCTAACTGCAAATTTATTTATTTTTAAATGAAATCTTTGATTATTTGTTCTGTCTAGGTGAAAAGCCCTAATTTCTAAAACTGCTTTTGTAGGTGAAATCATCTGCTAAGTCAAAAACCGGCAAAAGGAAGGTGCTTGACCCTGAACAAGTCATTCACCCTGACCCCTATGTCAACATTCATGGGTTCCCTCTCTATCCTGCCGCTCATGACATCATTCAGGAGCTGGCACCGAACGTATACCTCATAGGCATGTGCATTGACTTAAAGACTGTTCGCACATTCACCGCCGGAACAAAAATGTACGATGACATGAATGAGTCTGGGATTCTCCCCCTCTTCTATCTTCACGACAAAGACTACAGGAACCTCCTCGCTGAAGAATTCTACCAGCGCATGGAGATAAATCCCATGACGCCATCTACTATTCGAGGATGGATTCGTGGACGTCCCTTTTCTCTGATTGCCAAGGTGATATCTAAAGTCATTGGAGTTCACTATGGCGGGGAATGTGAGATATCCATTGCTGAGGCTAACAATGCCTGGGAAGCAATGAGGGGAACAAATACCGCAAGGGAACCTCAAGAAAAAATGCTGAGGAACGTCTTTCCCTTGGACGTCTACTGTTCCAGTCACCTGATAGACAAATCGTTGCTGTTTAAGAACGGAGCCCATGACATCTTCACAGCCCAGTAGCTCAACCTTTCAAGCGTCATTCACCAGAAGGACTCGCCTCAACTACGACGCAATTATCTTCAACGAGCTCCGCAACTACATCGCGACAACGAAGCACAGCCCCTCCAACAAGAGGTCCTTCGTCCGACTGATCAACACCCTGCTAAGGGATACGCCAGAGATCAACTTTGCCGTCAAGCCAGAATAGCTCACAAAGGTGACAAAGGACAAACAATTGACTGCTACCATCCTCAAAAAATACGTCGATTACGAAAATAGGAGGAGGTAGCAAAGAAGGCTCCCTAATATTGCAACTGAAAAAGTGGCAAAGCCCACTCCAATGATGGTCACGCGATTCAACATGGACGTGTATGATGCCGCCAGGGAAGCTGCTCGTGCAACCAAGGCAGCGGCTAAGAAGCCAACCTCTATCGTTGCCCGTGACATTCTGCAAGAAGCCAGAGAGCTAGCAGATGAGTCCGAACATATATTGAAGCGGGTCAAGGTTGCAAAGGCCAGAAAGGCAACTGGTTTCTCGCTAGATGAGGTTGAAATATTGGCTGACATTCACGCCAAGACCAAGGAAGATACCAAGGCCAGGCTAGAAGCTAAAGCAGAAGAATTTCAAGCAGCATGGATACGGAAGGAACTAAAGGCCGGTAGACATGCAAAGTCTGCTGGCAATTCCTCTGCTGCTGCTGGTCAAACTTCTTCTCCCAAGCCATCCCAGCCTGAACTAACAACCTCCACTCCCTAACCATCCCAGACCCCTAAATGCAAACTCTCCTCTGACCAACCATCAGCCTCACCCAAGCCTAAACGCAGGCGCTTGCATAAAGGCCTATCGACCAAGCCTTCAGTAGACCCTATCATTTCTGCCAATGAAGCCTCTAGATCTCCTATCTAGCCGCTAAGGCAGAAAAGGAAGTCTGTCGGTACCTAACCTTCTATTCCTTCTTCAACCAATCCTACTGAGTCATCTACTTAGGAGGAGCCTAACCCTCCGGAGGAGTCTATTCCTCAAGAGGAGCCCATAACTCTTGAGGAGCCTATCCCTCAGGAGGAGCATACCATATCACCAACTCCAACACCTCATTCCCTTTTCAACTACTCACCAAACCCATCTATCCCATCTTTACCCACTCATACCCAAACCAACCCTACTACACCATCAGAACGAAACCAACCCATACCTTTCATTCTAACCTCATGGTTTCCCCTAACCTTTCCTCTGCTGCTACGAAGTTCATCTTTGAACTTTCGTCAGTAGCGGACTTTTTCACCAAACCTACTCCTCCTTCACCAAAACCTGCCCCTCTGAGACCAGAAGCCCTTGTCTATCCCCCTCTTTCCTTCTGGTTCTTAACCGACCCTCTCCCAACCCCCTCAATTATCTGTGATCATTCCGACATAGATATTGAAATTCCCCCAACCCCTCCTTCATCCTCACCTCAAGCCAATTCTTCTTCTTCTACCCATACATTCCCTACACCCGATTCCTCTTCCACCGCTAACTCACTTACTCCCCCTCCAACAGCCCTTCCTCCTTCTTGCCACTACCGATGTTGCCTCGTCTACTGATATTGAGCCCATACAATTGGACCTCGACCCCTCTCCATCCCACCCGACTAACGACGAAATCCTGAGCCGTCTGGATGCCATCTACAACAGGCTGGGAGAATTAACAAGTATCTCCACAGCTGCTGTTGAGATTGCCACTACATCATCCAAGGCTGCCGACAGGACTGCCGCCACCCTCCGTCAATTCAAGAGGATGTCTGGACCAAGTTTGGGGAGGTTAGGCATGAGTCTACTGATCTGAAGATCAATATGGAGGCTCAGCGCAACGAGTGTGTTAGACTCTGCTCAACTCTCTTCTACCAACTCTTTCATAGCATAAACCTCCATGCGGCTCATGATCGCATTGCAACCGAGCGCGAACGTGATCTGGCCATCATGGAGGAGAGACAACTACGTTCTATGAATCGAGTTCTGATGGACGAGAATAACATACTTCAAGAAAAACTTGACTACCGTTCTCGCTCCACCAGACAATAGATATCTGCTGATGAAGAGTACACCAGAAGAGTTGAAGAACTCGAGCGCCAACGCCGAGAAAGAGAAGCAGCTGGCAAAGCAGCCAAAGGAAAAGGAAAAGGCCATGGTAGCTTATATCTTTCTATCCTTATCCTTTGTATCTATCTTAATTTTGAAAAACTCTGTAAATATCAAACTTCTTGTTTGAAATACAAAAGTTCATTCCTTTTCAAAAAAAAATTCTCTACTATTTAAATTCTGTTGTTATTTCATTTCATATATTTGTGTAGAATTGAAACGACCAGTTTAAATTCATTTAAACTGTTTACTCTAATCCTAGTGTTTGTTCCTTAAATCTCTTCTGTTGTAAGCACTTAGATTAATTGTTACATTTGAGGTGTTCTTTTTTATAGAGGCATGTCTGCTTTCACCTGCAGCCTTCAGTGGTAGACCTTGTCTGCACTTAAACAGCATGACGTGTCCAGCTCATCAGAATTTCAAGCTCAAGTAGATTATTTAAATCAGATTTCTTTGATTTAAATTTGAATTAATCCATCATCATTCAGTTCCTGACTCCCAAGACACGTCCCTCCAGCTTTTCCGAAAGGCATGAAGACTTTTGTCTCCTGTACATGGCAGAGCAGGTTTACAGTCTGACACAAACTGAATGTACCAACTACTGCCCCTAATCAGTCTCAGTTGAAGATGAAGTCAATAAAACAACTCCATGCATTTAATGCATTTAGCCTAATAGAGTTGTTTCTCACTTCGTCTTCCCCAACGGTCTCAAGAATGCTCAGCTATAAATTTCGCCATTGAAGAATGAAGAAAACAATGTTCTGAATCTATTCAACAACATCAAGTCTTCATACTCAGTGCATTCAAGAGATCATTAACTGAACAACGAAGTCCTCAACAACAACAAGAAGATCTGCATCAACTCTTAATCATTTGCTTCTTACTGTTGTACCCTTTAACTATTCTTCTGCACCTTGAATATTCTATTTTTCCAGATATTAAATTCCCCCACCCCCAAACACAAGTCAAATATTTTGTACACGATCCATATGATATTTCTGTAATAGAACTAGTGGAAAATATAGTGCACATTTAAATCCAAGGTTGACTGCCTTGGTGGTGGACGTAGCACTCATTATAGTGCGAACCATTTCAAAATACATGTGTTTATCTTCCTCTGTAGATTACTATTTTATACTGTCTTCATTCTCTTAACTTATTCCTTAGCAACAAACTTAAGTATTCAGCTAAGTCTACCGGTAGTGCTTCACCGGCAAACTTGATCTGTTTCTCCTTGCAAGTCTTCCGCTACTTCAATCTCTTCAATAGATTGCAAGTACTTGTTTTAGCAATTATTACGAAAAGTTTTTAAGTGTTTCATAAGCTATTCAACCTCCCTTTCTAGCTTATCATTGTGCCCTTTGGGACTAACAACCTTAAATCTAAACGTCTATGTGAGTTAGCTGCATTAACATATTAGCTCAGAATATCAAGATGTCATGTAAATGTTCAGAGACAATAAAGCAAGAAACATAGTGGTATTCAAATAAATTCACAAAATATTACAAAAAATCTAATTTGTTCAGGAAAAAGAAAGGTGGTGGTACGCAGGTCGAAGAGGAGGGCCTAACTATTAGAGGGAATTTCCAGAGGAGAAGTTTCAGTGGCATTCTTTCCCTCCTCGTTGGCAACTTTCTCGTTTTCAATTACAACCAATTCACCATCATTATCGCCAGCAGCTTGAGTCGCCAAGGTCACGGCCTCTTGAGATCGGGTCATCCAGATCTGCGTCATCGAATCTGTCACCTTGTTTTTGGTGACCTCAGGTGGATTCCAGGCAGGCAGACCTTTTTGGGCATCAGATTGAGCAAGTAGAGCAAGCTCATCTTCGATTTATGGCACCATGGCATGGCCGGGACGAACAGAAGAGCAGAAGGGTGTGTTGGTACCCTATTGGGCAAGCTACTCGGGTTTTACTTCTACTCCGCTGTTCTCTATCTGCCGAAGGACATGATTTATGCCTTGGAGATAGTAGGGGTAGGTTTCGTCCTCGACGTGAGCCTCGAACTCAGTAGAGGCCTTGTAGTTGGAAATGATGGCTTGCCTCTGCTCGTCGCTGGGTTGGGATAGCTCTTCCTTCAGCCTCTTCTCTTGCTCGGCTGCTTCAACCTTGGCTTGCTCCAGCTGACTCACTGCTGTCTGGAGCTCTCTCCTCACCTCACTAACGTTCTTGATAGCGGTCTCCTCGGATCTTTTGGAGAACTCGAGGTGGGATTCCAAGGCCTTTTTCTCCTGCTCGTTCTTGGAGAGCTCAGTCACTTTGGCAATGACAACTTCCTCGTTCAACTTTAGCTCAGCTCGGAGACTGTTGACCTGCTCTTCCAATTTATTTTTCTCCGTGGTCAGCGAGCCTGAAGAGACGAGGTTCTCCAGGAGTCGGTCATAAATTAGCTTTGTTTTGGTGGCCATCTGAATATAAACAAAAATACATACAAGTCGATGAGAAGATGCGTAAAGCTCATTTACCATTTTGGACAAAAGGGAAAATAATTACCTCGGCCATACACATCCCAATTTCCCCGATCAGGACTGAGCACACGTGCTCACAGCTCCTTTTTTGGACATTGCTATAGCGGAGTCTTCTCACTACTTCGAGCCCAACAGTGGCAGCGTGACCACCGCGCTTGTTTATGTTGAGCTTGTCTAAGTCGCGGACATTGGCCACCTGAGTGATCAGCCTGGCAACTCTATCACGAGTCTCAGGCATTTGAAAGTCGTCTCTGTGCCATGAAGGCACATGAGAGCTATAAGTTGTCCCTTGGTCATCTTTCTCTGACCGCGACCTGGTTCTCCTTTTAGTAGGAGGGTCGACGACATGCCTTTTGTACGAGGTCGGTTCGCTGGCGGGTACAAGCCTGGCCATGGTTGTAGTGGCAGCGGCGGGGATAGCAGCAGTGGGAACAGGAGCCAGAGTGGTAGCAGGAGCGGTAACCCAGCTTGATTCAGTATGTGCTCGACTCGCTCCTCGCACCGTACTTATAATTGGGACAATGGGAAGGGAAATATACTCTTGATTAACGAGCTGAGTATTCGTTCTTGTTGCCCCCTATTCGTAGCCTGCAAGAATTTGGTGGCATCTTCAAGCTAATTCATGTCTGCAATGTCAACAAATCAGACAAAGTTAAAATGGAAAAAATGTACAAGGAAAAAATGGAAGGCAGGCAGACCGCTTAGCGAGAAGATAGTAGTACATTTAGTTCCAGCTAGCTCACAATCAGGGCAATCACTCGAGAACCTTCCCCCGTGACAGTTGCCCCAGTACGGGTGGGGATCCTCGGTATCAATAGTGATCCTAGGCTCTACCCCCTCTATGGGCCAATTGAGTACACCGACCTGACGAAGAAGTGTGGGGTCAGATGTAAGAGCTACCCAGTCTTGTCCTTTTTCACGCCAAGAAGAATACTGAAAGCATTGGTTATCCGGGGTTCGCTAGCTCGTAAGGCATCCCTATCATACTTGGGAATCCCCATATTCTGTAGATAGGGAATGAAAGACAATCCTACCCGGGACTCAACGAGCAGGGTCTTCCTATCCCAGGCCTCAACTTTGTTGGGTCCGTCGCTCAGAATCTTGAAGTAATTGGGGTTAGAGCGGCCAGTGATACACCCGTTCTTTTTGTCCCATGAAAACAAGAAGAGCTTTTGGAACAAGGTCATATCGGGCTCAAACCCGAGCAGCCTACAAGTAACGGTGTATGCGACCAAAAACCTCACTGTGGTAAGGGACATGTCGTAGGGGAGAGCGTTGTTATAATGAAGGAATTCGACGATGAAGGGGTCTAAGGGAAGCCTTAAACCGACCAGGAAAAAATCGAAGTGAAATACCATGTGATCTCCCTGATAGTTGTGCCCGTCTTTTTCAATATCCAGGTCGAAGGCTTTCACTCGGTAATTTTTGGGGTCAATGCCCAAGGAGTAGAACCAAGCGAACACGTCCTCATCGCAAGTCAGATCGTCCCATTTCATCTAGGCAGGTTCATCGACCAAGGGTTTTTCCCTTTTCGACGAGTAGCCCTCTTCCTCCTTTCCCGAGAAACGCTTATGCTCGGAGATTCAGAACGAGAGCGCATGTCCTCAACGTCGGCAGGGTGATACTCACCTTGCCTGTCTTAAACGTTGGGATGGCTGTCCATAGCCTGCTCTCGTTCTCGGCATTTGCGTCTGGCTCCTCGTCAGAGGCAACTTGAGATTTTTATTCGAGGGCTTCAGGAATGGTGCCAGGGGCTATGGTCTCATCATGTTCGGTCATTTTAGAGCTAATGGATTCAACTTCAAAGCTCTCCTCCTGCTCGCTTGAAACTCTATGATCATAGTTGTGTCCTTCAATTTCTGAACCACTCTCCTCACAAGAAGAGATCCTACAGGAATCAAGTAACAGACATTAATTCCTGTTCGTGAAAACATGCAAGAACGAGTAGGTAAAACCCTCGATTAGGGTTTACGTTTCAAACCAGTGAACAGGGCTCCAGTTTGCCCTTTCCTTTATTCCTATCCATGTGTGAGCTCAGGTCGGTGCAAAAGTCAGAAAGCCAGTCAAAATGAACCCAAAAAATCGTGAAACCTCGGATATTGAATAGTGGAATATCTAATGGCCATCACCGAAACCTAAGGCTAGGGTTCTAGCAGGGACGAAATGAAGATGAAATTAAAACATAAGTGCAACTTAAAGTAGGAAGTTACATGTTACCAAATCTGTGAGGTTGACGAAGTTTAGTGGGTTGATCTGCTTCTGGGATTCTTCAAGAACACCGGTGATTCGAAGGCAAAGGATGAGTAAAAGGGCTCATGAGTTTGGAGGGTTTGTGAAAAGATGTTAAGGAGGGGGAGTTTTCTTTCATAAGTCAACTGGAAGGCAAAAAGGGAAGAGAAAATACATGCATGAGTGATTTTTTGGACACGCGGTGTGGGAACCGAGGCTTTGTATTTAATGCTGCTTCGGGAAAGGAGCATGCATGCATCCTCACTCCAAACGACGGTTGTACCTTAGCATCCCATCAATGCACCCCTGGCACCCACACACTCTTCTCACCATTGAAGTGATCCTTAGTATCAAGCCTGCTTTATGAGTCTTGCCTAGAACCAAAGAGATCAAGTATTACAACGGTCATACAGTACGACCATCATGAGCAAAATGATTATGCTCCTCGCTCCGAGTAGATGTGCTCGCTAGACAAGGAGCAGGGGGACACTGAGCTGCCTCGCCCAAAAGGCCCAAGTATTGGTCACATGCCCAACATTCTATCACCATGGTCACAAGCAAAATACGTGCAATTATCATGGTCCGAGTCCAACTCATAGGCGAACAGGGATAGAGCTTTGGTCACCCAGTCATACCAAATATGTAGCCCCCTGCCTGACGTTTGGGGGCCAAGAGTATAGCGGGCAGTCAGTCGTATCATCGAGCATGTTCAACTAGTCCAGTTATATGGTAACGGTCATCTTGAACATGAGGAGTTAATGCCAGGATATCCGCCCATACGTTCCGGACGTGGCCAGGAACGTGCCTGCCTTTCACGCTCCTGCACTTAATGTTCAACTTCCAGCCTTCAAGGCTGGCTATATAAACCCATCTGACAGAAGTGGGAAGGTATGCTAAAAAAATTACAGCCTGAAACTCTGTCAAATTATTATCTTACACTGTGTGTTTATTGATTTTTACACCGGAGTGTGTTTGCAGAGAAAGCATTTGTCCAGTGTATCCACTTAATTTGGATACATCAATTCTTATATTCATAATATAATTAATTATTTTCATAACCTCCATGTCATAATTAAACAATGCAATTTGGATAGTTTGTTGCAAATTTCGCTATCATGTAATGATGTGGACAAAGTCAATAAGAGGAACATCTTAAGATATCCCATTATGTAAACCAGTAATGTGCCTTTTTTTTCTTCCTTTTTTAACCCGAATAAAGTCCAAAATTTTAAAATTAAAATATCTAACGAAATTGATATTACTTTTTACACTTTGAATTGAAGAGCTATCTGAAAACGGTAAAGGTACGCGGTCAGAATCTGGCTGATCAGAAAAAAATATCTTAGGGTATTTTTGATATTGATTAGTATAAAAATGTCTAATATACTATTAATTTGTTTGTGAATTCACACACGACACGACCATATCTCTTTACACACACACTCTCTCTATATAGATCCATCTCTCTCTACAGTTTACATACATGACACAACCATATCTCTCTACACGGTTGGGTTTTCTATCTTTTGATTGAAGATTGAGATGAATTTTGAGGTTTTGATCGTTTAACGACCCTAGATTGAAATGAGTTTTGGGGTTTTGGTCGTTTTACTACCTTTAGTAGTTTTGGGAAGATGAAAATGAAGTTAAAACCCAAAACAAATTATAAGAGCATAAGTGTAACATTAATAAAGTAAATTACATTAATCATTATTTTTTTATAAATCCGGTTGACCAGATTCTAGCCGTATAGCAACGCCCATGTGAAAATTAGTACTATACAAATCCGTCTATGTCCAATCTGAATCTAAATTAGTCACTATACAGATCCATTTATGTCCAATCCGAATCTTGTACGATAATTATTTTATGGAATAAGAGCATGGTTAACAAGGTATCAAACCCAAATTAAAGTTGAATCTTCCTCTACAACGGTGTATCTAAAAAAATTTAATCAAATTCTTATTTGATTTGGTTTGATTTGTATCAATATATGATACAAATCAAAACCAATCATACCGAAAAAATAAAACAACTATGTTTTAGGCACAAATGGTATGAAACAACGTCGTTTCATACCGAAAAAAAGATCTTAGGATTAATTCATCTTATATTTGGCTTCTCCTAACATCTTTTGCAGGGATTAATTTCTAAGTTCTAATATGAACTTATGAATTACTTTAAACTGATTATTTATTGATCTCTACTTATGGCGAATGACTTTAAGTAAATAGGAGGAGATTGTTAGTTTATGCATGATTTACTTAACCATTAAATTAGATAAACTATGCAATCAACGTTTTTAAACATAAACATTTTCAGTTGATTACTTATTTCTAAATAGCTATCGGCTGACACTTCAAAGATATATATCAAAAGTAAATTATTTCTCTATTTGTACAAATATGATATTTCTAACACTTTCTTTATTTGTGCTAGGATAATATTAGGGGTGGCAATTTGAGGCACGACACGATTGGTCAACACAAACACGACATGAAATTATAGGGTTTGGGCTGGGGTTTATCGAGTTCGGGCCGTTATAGGGCGAACACGATAAGACACGATAAAAATTGAGTTGTTATCGGGCTGGCTTCATAAGCACGGTAAGGCACGATAACTAAAATATATATGTTTTAAATATATATTTTTAAAAATTTACTATGGGTTAATCACTTCTTTCGAACTATTTTCATGATTACTTCATAGTTTTATCATTTGAAAATTTATGACTTTTAAACTACTTGACTATTTATATTGATAAATTTTCAAAATATGTATTAAAACATCAAAATTATATATTTTATAATGTTTATTGGGCTTAACGGGCCTGACTAAATAAATCGTGTTTTTTTGCTTATCGTGCCTATCGTGTCGTGTCATGTTTTTCGTGTTTTTATCGTGTCGTGTTCGAGTTTTAATATTAGGCACGATAAGCTTATCGTACCGTGTTCGTGTTTGTGCTTATCGTGTCGTGCTGTTATCGTGCCAGCCCGATAACAGCCCAACACGACCGATTTGCCACCCCTAGATAATATCTCATGTCTTATATCCCCTACACAAGATCCATGTGATCTTGTAAAATATACTCTCATCCGATTTATTGGATTTCAAATTCAAATCTTGTCTTCAACGGTTTGGATCTCAAAGCAACTCTATGAAAGACCTTTGAAGCAAATATTTAAATATTGAAACATTCATACTCTCTCAAGAAGAATTCTCACTTGAAATGCTTCAGCCAAAACATTAGCTAGATAGTCTTATATTATTATTATCTTCTAATATTTCTTTTGACAATCATTGTTCTTGTTATTCCTTACTTATTTCAAGTCATTATGAAATCATTGGATTGTCCCACAAGTATGATTGGCTTTCAATCATACTCCCTAAATACCGGTCTTTGTTGTATACTCATTAATGAGTGATCACCTAGATTATTAATATTATTAGTGTACTTCAAAAATCTAAATCTGACCAACTTGGTAGTGGATGTAACAGTTTAAACTGCGAACCATTTTAACTTCTATATCTTTTATTCATCAGCTTACACAAACTGTTCTAACACTTAAGCAACTTCAATCTACTTAAGTGTCAGTCAGTCAGGTTCATCAGTTGATTACTTAGCTGTTTTATAAATTGTTTTTCAATTTATTCTTTATAACTAGTGATCTTTTGAAAACATCTCAAACTGTGTCAGCAAGCTGACTAATACTCCCCCCGTTCCGGATAAATATTCATATTTTTCATTTTAGGATGTCCCAACTAATGTTCTTAAAGACTTTTGGTGTACAACTTTTTTACCATTCTTCCTAATATATCCTTTAATTTAATATTATCATTATTGCACATCCTAGAGAAAGAGTGAGTGTAAGGGTACATATTTAATGAGAGAGAGTGTGTGTAATGAGTATTATTGTCACAACATATTTCACAACCCATCATTAATTACATTTCTCAATCCTTGTGTTTTGTCCACTAGGAATATTTATCCGGCTTCTTAGGAATTCTCAATTCATCAGCCGACTGACACTACATCAGCTAACTGATAAAATTTGTATTTTTTGTTGTAACCTTTGATGTTTTTCAAAACGACTCTTAAAGTTTTAAAAAGACTATTCACCCTCCACTCTAGCCTTATTTGTTTGCCAACTTGACTTACATTTTTTTCCTTTTCTTTTTTCTTTTCCTTGGATACCCCCTCCAACCGTTCTTTAATTAATACTCCCTTTGTTTTGGGTAAATAGACCCCGTTTAAAATTCAAACTTTTAAAAAATATATGATATTTTTAGTAGCCTATTAGAGTAGAATGACATTTTCATGTCTTGATTTTTGAAAGTAGACTCTTTAAGTAAAACATCTAAAAATAAAATAATGAACTCTTTACCCGGAATGAAGGGAGTATCACATTTTGACTTTTTAAGTAGAACTATATTGTTTTTAAAAATACACATTTGACATATATTTCTTTTATTTTTTTTCAAAATATTAAAACATGTTATTTATATTATTTAAAAAGTACTACAAATTACATATTTTATGATTTTGAAAAATAAAATAAAAATATATATATATGTCAAAGTTTTATTCAAAAATACTCAGTTTAACTTAAAAATTAAATTCATGATAATAATTTAGGAGGGGGGTATAATTATTCATATATGCACAAAAGAGAAGCCTCCTTTGTTTGGACCCAACAAAAAAATAATTAAAAAAGGAGAAATTGATGGTTGGTCCCATTTTGTAAAGTTTTAACCTACAATTCACATTCTTTTTTTCAACCGATAAAAAACATTTTCATAATATTGTTCCTAAAATGTAATATTATTTCCTTCCATAACTCCAACTAATAATTTGGAGTTCAAAAATCACAATTGTTGCACCTCATAGGGTCGATGGGGTAGCACCTTGTAATGGGGGTTCGAGGCAACGCCCCCTAAAAGTAATTTTTTTTTAATGATTCATTAAGTACGATACTGGAATGGACCTGGACTAAAGGATTTTTCGGAAGGGAAGAAGAAAGCTTACAATGAGGTGGAAGAAAAATGCAGAAAAGATGCCAAAACTAGTTTGCATCGTGATGCAATCGAATTTCAATCACGATGCATCAATTTGGATTCTCGATACATCAAATTGGAGTCCCGATGTATGAAATGAGATATATTTGATGTATGATTTGTGCATCGCAATTCATGATTTTGTGCATAGTGATGCACATAAGTATTCATCTAAATCATGCACCACGATACTCAAATATTGATGCAATGCGGTGCACTAAATAAGTGTTCTGTAGCGCTTTCGATTTATTAAGTGTATCGTCGTCTTTTTGCCCTTAAAGGTTAATGTGACTTTTTCCAGTTAAAAAACATAGGGTATTGTGACAATTACAAACTTCACAAAGTGGACTGACTTGAATTTAACAAAAAAATGGGGTACATTCAGGTTGGTCCATTTCTCAAAGTTTTCAATCGCTCCGGTCCACTATGTTTTTTTTAAAACCGAAAAAGACACTTTTGGGTGTGAGGAAAGAATTTGATACCTTTAATGAACCAAAAGCGTTATGGAAATCACTTGCTCGATGCATCTTTTGTATCAATTTGAATTACCTAATCCAATTCAGCACCACGATGCATCATTTTTTTACATCGCGATGGATTAATTTTTTGCACCGCGATTCAAAGAATTTTATATTACCTAATACATTTGATGCATTCTACTGCATCAATTTATGTACCGTGATGCATAAAATTTTAAATTATCATATTTTTATCTACCTTCTTTTCAGTGTACAATCAAATCAGCCTATGATTTCACGTTAAACCCAATAACAAAAGCCTATCTTTGCACCCCAAACCCAAAGGAGAAGAAATAGAGTCTCTATGTCACCGGCCTAAGGTTTCGTCTCCAACCCAATATTTTTGGGCCATTAATAGAAATCAAGCCCAACTTTGCATATAGTTCTCAAATCTTAAAAACTCAGTATTGTCCAATTGCATAACAGGACAAAAGTCCCAATGAAACGGTGCACAACCTTTTTCTTATTTTTATGTACATATAATTGGACAAATGTCAATTACAATAATTAAAAAAAAAATCACTTATTAATGAGTTTACTTTGAAATTATGTTTACGTTTTCCACTAAATTTTGACATTAACCTTCATATTTGATGTTAATATATTAGTTATACTCAAATAATTTTTAACCAACTCTAATGCTAAATATATATCTCTAAATTATTAAACTTTTTATAGCATAAACTATTTGGGTGGAATACAAAGAGTATTTATTTTGTCATAATTTTTGTACTATGACTTTGATAATGTGTCGAGGCGAATCAAACTATTTGGATTCAACTAGAGGTTAGGTTAGTAAAGTATTGTTTGAAATTCATACTTAGAACCATACTAACTCAGCCCAAATACCTTTAGGCTTTAACATGCAAATCTCGGGATGGGCTCCATAGCTCATAAGAGCATCTCCGATAAGAGATGAGAGAAATGTTTATAAATGTAATAAGGGTGATAACCGGGCAGTCCCATGAGATGAAATTTTAATCTTTTTAGTTTACTTTCTTTTTATTCAACCGTTAAAATACATTTTTGAGATGAAAATGATGAATATACTCTTAATGAAAAAAATCAACCGTTAAAATACACTTTCGAGATGAAAATGATGAATATACCCTTAATGAAAAAAAGACTGACAAAACTCTATCCAAATTTGGGCATCGAAATACAAACCAATGTTTTCGTGCACTCTCCTCATTAAATGTCTTTTATCTCTTTATCTCTTTCATTCTTCTCTCTTTATCTCTTCTCTCTCTTTCTCACTCGCTTTACCTTTCTCTTTCTCTATCTTTCTTTTTATTGTCTTTCTTGAGCAATCAATCTTTCATGGGTTCGATCTTGCTTCCAACATACAACAGGCAGTCCAAGTAAGTCACCAACAGAGGTTTGTTTGGATACCCAGGACGGGATGAGAGATTAAAGATTGACGCCACGAGGAAAGACAGAGCCTCTGATGAAGGCATCGATGACTCTGAACTGGGAACCAACCGAACTGTGATCGAGATATTTATTTGAAGAAGTAGAATCATAAGTAAGGTTAAACATTGCTCGCGATAAGTAGACCCTGAGTCCGATGTGGGCATCATTTCTTTCTGTTAGTAATTGGGCTTGTGGCCCGATTATTTAGTCCCGCCCACATGGAATATATTTATTGCCACCAGCCTGTGTTCTAATCCGGTCTTCCATACTCGCATGAAACATGTAACATTGGATTTTCACTTCATTTGGCAACAAGTTCAAAACGGGCTCTTATGAATCTCACATGTCTCCTCGATTGAATCAATTGGTTGATGCGCTTACCAAGCCTCTTGCTCGCCAACGCTTCAATCAATTACTTCACAAGATTGGTCTCTCCTCACGGGTAGGGGTGGCAAAAATTTATCCAACCCATTGGATTATCTGTTATATCCATTATAAAAGACTTATTGGTTATTATCCATTAACACCCAATTAGGTTAATGGGTGTTAATGGATATTATCCATTAACACCCATTAACAAAATGGATAATTATGGATATTAACGTTATCCATCGATTATCCACTAATGTTCCACCCATTTTCACCTTCATTTTCTTTACTTAAAATAATAACAATTAAATACATAGCTTACCAAAATTCGCAACAAAGTTGTTACCACTAAACTAGACCACTTTTTGATATATATTTGAAAGTTAATATAAATATGAACAAGTAATCATAAAATTATTGATTATTATGAACGTATTTGTTATTTATTTTGGATTAAGAATATTTGTTTGTTATTTATAATTTATAATTTATAATTATAATGAATATAATTTTTAAATTTTTAATAAGGTATTTGACTTTTTATTTTTTATTTTTTCTTACTTTTACATAATCATTTATTATTGTCTAATCAATAAACACGTATATTTTTATCTCACAACTATGAAGACTATTATAAAATTTTGACAACTTTATATATATTAGGTGATAAAAATAGTGTCGCATGCAAATATCACTTTTTATTTGAGGTGTAAAAAAGGAAAGAAAAGATAAATATCAAAATTAAGAAAATATCTTGGTCATTGTTGAACGTGGGGCCCATTAATTTTTATTAAATGTGAAAAGTTGGTGAAAATATTATGATTTATGAATATTAAGGTATTAACTTATCATGTGTATGCATGTGTGTGTTTTTGCCATGTGTGTGTTATTTTGGCATGTGTGTGTGTTTGAGTGAGTTTGTGTGTGTATGTTATGCTTAGTGAATCATAATATAAGTAGGCAAGTAATACTCAAAATAATAAATGATATTCCTTATTGGATATTATCCGGATAATACCCATTTATTAATTAATATTGATATTCATCACCCATTAAGGTTAATGGGTGTTATTGGATAATATCCAAAACTACTCATTAACCTTAATGGGTGTTATTGGATAATATCCAAATTAACGTCCTACTCACTGCGTCCGGGGCTATATTAGAGAATAATGTTTATTATTTAGTTTATTTGTAATTAATGTATAATGGTAGTTTCCTATTATAATTTTTTCTTATGTAATCCTTATTCAACTGTAACCCTACTTGTAAACCCTTTAAATAAGTGAGTCAATCAATAAAAAAGTTATGTCGTTATTCATAATCATTATGAGTTTCAATAAACAATTTGTTATTACAATATTATCTTTATAAAAAAAATAAAAATGAAAGCAACATGAATGTTTTTTTTAAAGACGTTATAAACTGTATATTTACTCTCTCCATCTTTAAATTATTGTACTACTTTTATTTTTTCGTCAATTTAAAAAAACAATATATTTAGAAACACTTTTCTAATGTTACACTTATTTTTCCGTACTACTTTAAGAATGATTCTAAATGCACAATGCACGTAGACTTCAGAAAGAAAATTGAATATTTTATCAGTGTTAATAATTGAGTGAATTTTTTTTATCTGTATATTAAACACGACAATAATTTAGAAATTGAGTATTATTCATCATATTTCAGCGAACAGTTGAAACATATTAGATACTCCTATATAGTTAAAACTAATGATAAATGGTATTACGAGCTAGAGCTTGTGATATAATTATGAGTTTTAGTGTTTGAGCCGTTGGATAATTAAGTTGATGATGATTTGGAATGTTCATATCATTACTTAAAAAAGAACATATTTAATCTAACGGTGTAAATATCTTAAGAGATTTGATTTAATCTTAATACTTAAAGTTTCATAATAATACTACAAAGATAATTTAACGGATGGAGTATATATCTATATAGTTAAAACTAATTCCTTTTTGTTAAAAGAAAAAAGGGTTTCTATCCGAAACCCGAGAATTAGATGAACCGTTATCCGCTCCCGCTAAAGCTCTTGGTTTCAGTTGGCCCCACGACAGTTTGAGACGAAGCCATCCCAGCTCAAGAAAAGCTTTTCAGATAAACCCCCACACACACACACGCACACGCACGCACACACAACACACAACAATTGGGCATGAGCGAGTCTGTCTCTACAGTAAGTTCTCTCTCTCAGTTCTCTATGTAAATTGAGTTTTCTGCTTCATTTCGTCTCAGAAGTTTTTACCTCATGATATTTTCCTTTTCCCCGTTATTTGATTAGTAGTGGTTTCTCATGAGGAACATTGTCAATTTTCGGGACATTAATGCTCAATTTGGTTTCAAAATGGGTTAATTAATCTGTATTCCCATTTGTGGCTACTGAATGAGTTTTAAAGTTGCTATTTTGGGTTTGTTTCGTTGAGGTGAGCAGAAATTGAATTTGGATTCTTTTAGAATTTTAAGTGGTTGAATAACGTCGGGTTCTTAGATATATGTTCGAAATGAGGCCGTGATTGGCCCGTCGAATGTTACTTATGCCATGACTTTGTTTTCCAAATTTGGGGACTTCAATGGGGTCCTTTGTGGTTTTCTTTTTTGCGGTTTTTGTTAAGTAGTGGTTTGTCAAATTTGGGCAATGCTAAAATTTGGTTGAAATAGGGTATCCCATATTCCCATCTGTGTTTACTGAATGATTGTATGGTTGCTATTTTTGTGTTTTCTGAATTAAGGTTGGCAGAAGCTGAAATTGGATTGTTATACTAGTTTATGAGGCTGAAAAATGTGGGGTTATTCTATACATGTTCTTAATGAGCTGTTCAACCATCTTATGCAATAACTTGCTATTTTTCAACCAAAGGCCAAGGCATAAGTCATTTTCTTTCCATAATTCATCGGGTATCATAGTGCGGTTGAGTGGTGGAAGGAGGAAAAACAGTGGGTTGGTTCGAAATGCCAAGAAAAGCCATTTGAGGAAGATAAGTTGGTGGAAGAAATTCTTTTTTGACGGTGATGGTAGTTGGTTTGGCTTGAAGGATGAGGATTTGCTTGATGGGGAGGAATCGGACAGTTTGAATGACGAGGAGTCTGAGGCTGAGAAGTTTGAAGCATGGAGGAGGAGAGCCGAGGCAATCGTAGAACTAAGGGAAGCTCAAGAAGATATGAGAAATGAAGAGCACCGGAGGTGGGAAGATTGGCTTGTTGATGGGCCAAATGATGGAAATAGTTCATCATGGGTTCAAGACCGGATCAATGGGCTCGGGGAACCTGGGCCTGAGGTCCCGGAAGATCTTGATGATCAAGTTTCAGGGAAAGCTCTAGCAAAATCTGCAAGGAATTTGATCCTTGGAAGGGATGATGATGAACTGCTATATGAAGACCGCGTCTTTGAGTATGCCTCATTTAATTCGGTAAGTACACATTGCATTCTCTGGATACCTCACGAATTTGATTACAATTGATACCAGTTCAACAATCTATCCTTGTGTATGAAATATACTATGCTCATCAAGTTCACTAATATAATTCTAAATATTCTTGTGATATTTATGTGGTCATAGGATGGTTTGGCACAGGATTATTAACTGCAACAATTAATGCATCACTCATAACATTTGCATATCGACAAATGAATCAGGAAAGAAATGATAGTGGTAATAACTGAAACTGTCAAAGAAGCACCTAGAAGCTCTTTAATTTCTGTTCCTTGCATCCTTCAAATGTGATTCCTTTGCCAGCTTTTTGTCAGCCACTATCATATTGCTTGAGTGGTCAATTTATACTTCCTGATGCTTAGACTCGCCACATAAGAGAATAATCCTATCCATCCCAACCATGCTGCATTTAAACTAATCCTCTAAATTCTGGAATCCTTTTGTCAACAGGTCAAATGTTCAAAAGATAGGTATAATACATAACTACTGTATTTCTAGCATTATTGGTGGGGTTCAATGTATAAGGGTGATCATATAAACAATGAATGAGCATGCTTTGACTTAAAAAACTTAACTTCTGATGAGCTCTGCGATTCTGATGTTTAAGTATGGATCATGCTTTAAATTCTGCTAATTTATTGGAATATATAATCTGTTCACGTAAGGATTTTCATTATTTTTTTGCAGGCTAAATTTTTGGCAGTACTGATAATTGTACCATGGGCGTTGGACTTTTTGGTACATGACTATGTTCTTATGCCTTTTCTGGATAGGTAAACACCGGTACGCCGTTTTTTAGCTTTGCTAATTTTATCTGTTTCCTAATGTGTGCTACACCAAGAAAAAAGTCCTTGTTTAGGTATCCTTCTTGGACAATTATTCCCTAAAATGTTTCTTTTTATGAATATAATATCAGTGATCTATGGAAAAACCAAATCGTCGTCATGTACGTCCCTTTAACAGAAAAAAGTAAATGTAGGTGACATAATACATGAAATGACCAAAATACGTTTATAAATTACTTATCTAAACCTAACCCACCCGTTCTTCGCCTGTTCTTCTTCCCAGATGTGTTGTTTGGCCATAGCTAATCACCAGGGAAATTAAAACAAGAAAAAGAAAGCCTACCATCGTGGGAAAACCTTTTTTATTTTTGAAACATGGGGCGGTACCTTGACCAATTTTATTAAAATAAACAAATTATTACAAGGAGGGGGACAACTAGCCTTGCCCAAAATAGGGACAACAGAGGAGCGTTACCTCTACAACGAAATACAATGAGAAAGAGACAAAAGAAGCTAACCAAAGACTAAAACACTAGGCTAACGATAAAAATCAAAGCTTCCTATAGTTGTCAAGACCAAGAGCATCGTGATGAAAAGCCTGTATGGCTTCCCGCGGCAACTGTTCCACTTGATCATAAGTGTGTGAAGCCTGGGATGTGTGGGCATATGCAGCCAATCTGTCCGCAACCTGGTTTTTCTCGCGAAATATATGAACCTCGTGGGAATACCTTCTTTCTTGAGCTTCGGTTGAATGTAGGGCATCTTCCCAATGATAAGAGCTATTAGCATCCCCCCCCCCATTCATCGTTAGTTAACTGGCTGTTGGGTAGAGGAAGAGCATCTCATGGTCCAGTTTGAAGACCGAATGTGTTGGGAAAAAGAAATAATGCCTGCACATTAGGCAATACCAAATTGAATGGCCTCTATTTGAAAGTTACAAACAGAATGGTATCCAGTATCAAGTTATTTGAGTTCAAAGTTCCAAATCTAATGGTATTCGATTTCAAGGTCCCAAATCAACTGGGTATTCAATGCTGAGGTTAAGGATCAAATACGTGCTCAAGTTCAAGGTTGCAAATGAAATGGGTATTTGATTTTGACATCCCAAATCACATTTATACTTAGATGCCTTAGTAGGCTTGACGAATGTTGGTGATGTGTGAGGTAGGCATTGCTTGTGGTGGTTGTTGGGTTTTAAGCGGGGAGTGGTGGTGCTCCTTTAGTGGCATCCCAAAAGTGCATGCACACTCATGCGCACACTGAGAGAGAGAGAGAGAGACTTACAACCGAAAGGTATATTAGGTAATATAACTGAAAAAAGAATATCTTTCTCAGGGAATCACACTATTTAAGGCATGTTCTGCAAAAAAATTAACTTTCTTTTAAAGTGAAGTACATGAGGCCATTTACATAAAAAGAAAAGAAAAACTATATATGGATCATTTGGTAATCAGGCAAACCGCATGAAGGTTTTTCATAGTTTACCCAAATCAATATTATTCTAAAGCTCAAATGACCAATGCATCGAGGGGTCTAAGAACCATGATGAGTGCAGAAACTCACCAATTATGACCTTACAGAAAAAATAGATAAAGAAGGAACCTTTTGTACTTATAAACACTGTCCCAACTCCCTATCGATCTAAAACAACTCCTGGTTCAAAATCCCTTTAGTGTAAGAAAATAAGGGAAGGTTTAAAGTACATGGTTGGAACCTTTTCTTGATAGCTTGGACTTTTTGGGCTAATTCTGGTGTCGTTTGTTTGTCTTGAATTTGGACTTTGGATCATCTGACCTTTTTGATAGCTTGGAATCTTTTGCCCTAATTCTGGTATTGTTTGTATGTGTTTATATCGGACATTGGATCATCCGTCCTTTATGTTTCGAACAGGTATGTCAAGACGGTACCACTTGCCGCAGAACTCCTCGATGTCAGAAGAAATCAAAAGCTTGAAATGATTAAGGAATTAAAACTTGATAAGGAAAGATATCGGTTTGAGGTAGAGATTGGTAAATCTCCTCCTCTTTCTGATGAGGAGCTTTGGTTGGAGTTGCATCATAAAGCGTAAGATTATGAATTTTGCTCCTTTTTTTTGGCTGTGTAATTTGGTTGTTAAATATTTATTGCATATATTCGTAATCGCAAATTATGTACATAGAAGCTACATATACATGAGTAGTATACTAATATTGTATATGTGTTAAGTAATAGTGTCACGTCTAGCCAACCTCCCAGAGAGTTGGCAAACTCGATTCATTTTTTCCCTCGCCATTGATTCAATTTAATCTTTGGACACCCCTTCCTCTAATCATGGATCCATTGACTTCTCTTTTTCTTTCTTCCTTTTCAACAAGAACCAAAAAAGATTTCATGTATTGAGTCCAACAAAATTTCTCTATCCACCTATGTTTAATGCTTTTATGCTTTTGACATTGAGATGCAGACCTCATGCTGATGCTGAAGCTTATCTGGTTCTGTGGGTAAGCAAGAATAAGAAGCAAAATGGACGGAAAAACGTAGTTGTGATGTCATGAATAACACCATGCGGAAAGTAAATAAGTGAAAACAAAGAGACAAAAATCAATATGGCTTTTACAATGGAATGCAATAACTGGACAAGGAGGGTGAAGGAAATGTCCACATTGAGCGTACGCCACGTAAAGGAAACAAAAATCAAATTTAGGTTGTGAAAATTAGAAAGTACATTACTACTCTTCTTCCACTTAGCGAGTCCATGTTGCAAATGTTCTTAGAAATACATTAGTATCCTTGAAAGTAACAATATTACAAAGTTAGAAGTAGCATGCACATACGTAGTTATTATATGTGGGGCAAAATGTGCACATCACGCGAATTGTATGCTTAATATACATATAGGGTCTCCCTAAGCAGAACTTGCTAAAAAAGATGGGGTCCTTTGAAGTGGAACTCAATGGCTAGCAAGTACTTTAGCTAAATTTATACCCTCGATGCTAATGACAAGGTTAGCAACCATATATGTGTATTATTCTAAGTGTGTGTGTGTGTGTATTTATTAAACATGAATCATGTAGTTTGCATAAGTAGTTGGAAAAAGGCTGTGGAGTATGTTTTATTCACTCTATAGTATCAATATGTTCCAGTATTTCAGTATACTCTTGCTATCAGGCTTCATTGCTTATGAAGTTTAATTCTTGAAATTCCACTCAGACAGAAATATTATATGGAAAGGCATCTTTCCCTACTTTTTGGCCTAAGAACCAACTTACAAATAGTTGGTTGAAAACTACCAGCGTACTTCTTTTATCTACTAAATAAACAATCTTCCTTTACAACCGTTCACTTTTTTGCCATTGCCGTTACTTGTCCGTACAAAAAATTAACAGACTTTCTAAGTTGGCAATCATTTTCCCTGTACTACAATAGTTGAGGTGGAAATACATGTTAGACTAGCACTAATCAAAAGGTAGTAGAGTAGGGAAACTCTAAGTTCAAGACAATCAACTCATGGATTCACACAGATATTAAAAGTGGTGGTAGGTGGAATCAAGTGGTGATTTGATTTCGCGGAGATCCAATTGCTAAAGGTCACACACACAGCTTCCAATGGTTTTGATTCACAAGTTGACAAAATATGAGAATAATGATAACAGAAGGTAGTTTGATACTCGAAAAACATTGATCTCCATTGTTGTACGACTAAGGACCAGGAAAGGGGTGAAGAAAATACATCGGCCGAAGTTTAGGACATTTATAGTTGGCCACCTTCATAAGATACTATATATTCCAGATTTTGAACTTTTGTTGTTGTAAACCACTATTGCATCAAAAGGTGAAGGGCATATATGGATCCAGACACCAAGAATTTACTATGATCCCTTTTTTCAATCATTATTTTTCTACTGGTTTGCATTACAAGTTCTTGAAAAAAGACACAAATACTCAATACACACACATATATGTGTATATATATATATATATTTATAGAGAGAGAGAGAGAGAGGAGATTATTCTCTTTCCTTTTTCAGAAACCATTATTTGCACGTCAATAATTGTAATTTGATACATGAATAAATAAAAATATCCAACTTATCAAGTTTGTTAAGTTTTTGGATGGAGTAACTGCAAGGACAAAACCAGATAGTTGTGGAAGTAGGTTGGTTGTTTAGTGAATAAAATAAGGATGTTGATAGTTTTTAGCAAACTAGAAAATTATGTTGTATTTGGCGATTTGCCCTTATTGTTTCAATTCAGGGTTGCTTTACATCTCTGTATAAAGCACTTCGAGCATAGCGTATATGTTCAGCTGTCTTTTATAAATATAGGCATGCTGCTGCAAGTTATGTAAACTTAAAAATGCTTTCTCTGAGAATACTTCTGATGCAATATTCTTGCAGAGCTGACTTTAATCTATGTGAAAGCTTACCTTATAGGTCTCCTGTTTGTTGGTCAACAGGTTAGAGTTGCGAGATGAGAAAAGATTAATAAACCGTAGTGCATTTGCCAATATATGGTCGGATATGGTATTTGGAATCACATTGTTTACTCTTCTATACTTCAATCAAAGTAAGGTGAGTTTTCTCTCTTCTTACTTAACTCTGATAAATCTCATTAAGTTGTATGTCTCGGAACACAGTGGTACTCGTTGGAAATAAACTTGTTAGTTAATGCATTTATTATGGTTTCATCTTTGTGGTCATGGATATTGTAGATAGGTATCAACTCAAATTGGTACTTGAATTTGGTCTAGTCCTCATGCATTAGTGCATGAATGTTATCAAGAGATTCATTATTTCTATTAGTGTCTAGGGCTGTAAGTTTCATTTAAGCCTATATCCTTGTACTTGGTTCATTTGAATAAAGTGGAATGAAGTATTTTACTTGAGTGTTCTCCAAGTATGTCATCTTCCTCCAAATGGAATTCAGTTTTTTTTTTAATTTCCATCAGTACTTTAGGATGTCATCAGTGTTAAGCTGGGCAGAAACAATCATAGTATATAGGATTAGTAATTGATGAATTGGAAGAGTAATGAAAATTGTTGGCCACAGAGAAAATCTAAAAGTGATCAGTTATCACTTATCAGATGCTACTCATCCGATGTTCCATTTTATTGAAGTGTACTGATTATCCATAAAAATTGAGGGGTACTAAAAGCCCATAAGTGAAACTGTATACAGAAGGCGCTCTAATAGCAGGTTTCATTTCAGTGTTTAATATATTAGATTTGGGGGCTTACCCAAATAACAGAGAATGCATGCGTGATGTTTACATTGGTTTGATGTGGATAGAAGATGATTGCATGGCATCATACTGAATTTGGACTTAGACTTGCAATTTAAAGTTGTATGTGGTGAATAAGAAATGGAAAAGCAGTTTCATACTTTCATTTTCCATATTTCATGTGTGCTGAGCACCAGCTGATTCACTAAGTGACATCTTCCAACTGGAAGGTGCCAAAGGGACTAGAGGAATGTTCAAAGAACGAGGTCTATGGGAATGGTAATAAATTTGATTGCTCTTGTCCCAGTATCATGGGATTGAGAATTTGCAAAGAATACTTGAAGATCACCCTTCTTGTTGGTTGACAGCTTTGTTTTTATTTTCTACTATTAATACGTTGTTTATGCTTGTGTGATGACCTTGCACTGTACCGATTGGGATGGGGAAAAAGAATTCACGTAGCCGACATTAAGTAATTGGATGAAGGTTGAGTTGACTTGTATTGATCTGTTGTTTACGTCTATTTAGATTATGTTCATTTTTATTTACAATTTTTCCCGAATGCCGTCAATTAATTGGATTTGTGACTATACAACTACCTGACCATAAGTTAGTCCACTGCCTGATCCAAAGTTCACCCTTTCTCGAATTCTGCTTCACTACCTGTTGAAAGATTTGTTCTCATTTAAGTAGCTGCATTTATTATTAAATTTACGCGTTCTTATCAATCCTTACTGTCCACCTCTAATACCTCATATTAGTAATCAGTTTCATTCATATTTTGGTAGTTCCTAGGATTGGTTAATTATTGTCAGCTAACCATTAGCAGTATTTCCTTCTTCGTCAAACTAAATTGGTTAGAAACAATTGTGCACATTACAACGTCAGCTTTTGATATACTTTATGACAGCAAAATAGATATGGGATGCCTGCCGCTGCCAGAGCACCGATGGTCCTTCCCTACTTTTTCTTCGTTTCTCTTGCTGATTAGGCATATATGAGCAATGTGATAACTTTACTCTCTGTTTTTACTTTTGACCAACTCACTTGTTGCTTGGCCATCTTTTGCAGGTAGCATTGCTGAAATTTACAGGGTATAAATTAATAAATAATATTTCAGACGCTGGGAAGGCATTCCTAATTATAGCTGTCGCGGACATTTTTTTAGGGTAAATTTTCCTTATATATATGTGTGTGAATATATATATATATAGCTAGTCCTTCATTTATAGAGGTTGAAGCAACTTATTCAGTAAGTTTAGTTGATCTTTTCTGGTAACACGTACCAACAATCTTAAGATTCTAATTTCAGGTATCATTCAGAAATCGGATGGTATACATTGGTTGAGGTGATCGTAGAGCATTATGGTCTTGAGGTTGATCAGTCTGCCATAATCATATTCGTCTCCCTGTTTCCAGTCATCGTTGATGCATTGGTGAAGTATTGGGTATTTCCTGCATCCAGTTATAGTTTTCCTACCTTTTCTTCTGAGTCAACATGTCTTTTATAATTTCACTAAATAGTTACATTAAACTCGTGTTTTTTCTTAGATGTTCAAATATCTTCCAAGATTATCTATGAAGGTGTCGAACATTATTGGGGAAATGACACGGCACTAGAGATTTTTGGCTTTGCTTGAGATGCGAAGAACTATCTAGTAGGTAGAGTTTAATCTCAACAAATGTTGTCTCTGGCTGGATGTTTGCTTACGTTTCCAGTACAGAGGCGTACAGGGTAGTAATATCAGAACACGGAAAACAAAGTCGTGGGTGTGCTTAAATGCAACTCTATGTATTAATGTACTGTCATCGGTCCATCAATTCCTCAAGTTGACCTCCTCTGTGTACAACACCGGATAAGAACTACAGTTTTGAACTCCATGTCCACGATCAAATGCGACATACACAGTATTACAGGATTATGAGCAATTGAGCATTATAAATGACATTGTAGACTAATGTATAAGCATTCTTTTTGACTCGGAAACACTTAATTTTGCCTGTTGTATACCTTAACTTTGCTTTCAACATGTTGCTGTTTCTTGCTGAGTTGCCTCTGGAGAGATGTCCTGATGAAATAGGCCTGCCTAGTTTATCTGCAGATCTCAACCACACTTGACCGCTGCAATATCCATGTAAATAATAGTACTTGCATGAAAGCCTGGGAAAAAGATAGGGAACGAGCAGTCAGATTTTCGGGTCCAATTAAGCATCTCAATGAATCAGATTTTGTCCCGAATCCGAATATGTTAAGAACCGGATCCAAAAATATCATATTTTTTATTTTACACATACATAGCATATACACACCAACGTATAGACGACGTCTTTTGGTCATCATTTTTTTTACGTTCTTTCATATTCTCATTGTTATAAATTTTTATTTCGGTTTGGATCGAATATTTAATTGGATATGTTAACCAGTAATGAAGTCGGGTATGAATTGACTTACACTTGATCTGTGTTAATAGATTTGATCCATTGAGAGGACTCATGTCATATTGATGTTGACTGAAATCATATGAAAAATGGTAAAACCCTTTACTAGCAATAATGCACATTAGAGTATCCACAATGGTGGAAATTCTTCCCCAAAATTTTAGCTGGATCTTACTGTTATTTGTATATTTTAAGAATTTCTCTCTTAAGAATTATTCTTCATAATAGTTTTAATTCTTCCTCCATTCTTATATGGGTCCCATTACCACATCATCTATTTTATTTACATTATTTTTTATTTTTATACTTTACAAATAAATTAATTAATATGTATATTTTTTAAATAAATTAATCAGTTTATAATTTTTATTAATATATTACATATTCAAATATGCAGTATAAATAAATTAATCAGTTTATAATGTTGATTGTACTATTAAATATTACAAATAATTTTTGTTTAAAAATGTATTAATTTATAATTTTCATTAAATTTTAACCGTCTTAATTTTTTTAAAAATAAAAATAAAAAAATGCATAAAAACGGTTACAATTTGAAAAAATCAAAAAAGAAGGAATAAAAAACGGTCCAATTCTTTAACTTCAAAAAATCAAAAAAATATTAAAAGCTGGTGGGTGGTAGACATTCATGGCTCACGGTGAACTGCTCAACTCTCTCAATCGTGCGTGTAGCACACGCGCCCCTTGGAAGCAAGCGATGGCCATCACTCTCCCCACCCCATGCGTGTCTCTCTCTCTCCTCCACCAATTATTAATCAGGAATTTGGGGAAGGAATTCCCAAGGAAGAATTGCCCACGATGGTGTACAATTCTTGAATAATTTGGAAATTGTCTAAAAATTACACAATCCATTGTAAATGCTCTTAAAAAATGAATAGTTATTTTTGAAACCAGCTAAAAATGAAAAAAGAAAAGGAACACTCTAAAAGGACGGATGGAGTATTTTATAAAGTACAACTTTTTCTTTTTCTTTTTAATTTTTTTTTGTTTAGTTTGTCGTATTTCCAAATAAATTTTAGGGGTAGGTTTTCTGTGTTGTTCCAAATTGGTCCATGGATAATTAAAAAAGCTTGTTGGAGGTGTTAATTAAAATTGACCATTCGTGGATGGTACCACGTTATAACTTACTCCACCAAAGGAATAAAGTCCAAAATCAGCTCATTGATTATTAATTTTTTTTTTTAAAAAAAAGGAAACAAAAAACTTGCCCAGCCATTTATAGTTGTGTCAGTCTGAAATAGACTTGTGTAAGAATATTGTTGCTTAAAATGTTATTAATAAAGGGTTTTTGAGAAAATGTAGGAATAGTTGTCATTTAATTGTCAAATGTATACTCTTTTTGTTCCACTACAAAAAAATCCATTCTTGAAAATTTTAATTATTATGAGTATCATTAGACTCGATCGTAATTACAAACTTTGAACACACTCAATATGCTTATATCATATATGTATGCTTAATTTTTTAGAGTAAACTTTTGAAGTATAATATTTTAAAATAGAATAAAAGACTCTTTACTTGAACGGAATGAATAAAAAAAAAACCAAACTTAAAGAAACAATATTTCTTTTAAAAAATGACTTATGAATATGAAAACACTAATGATACCCATGCACAGTGTACATGAATTATGGTTATGAATTGTATTTTTCAACTTATTATAAAATAAATAGAAAAAGTAATAATTAAAGTTCATATCTCAGAATACCTCTATTTTTTATATATTCAAAAAAGTATTGAAAGATGTGTACTGAAATTTACCGTAGAAAATAGAATTTAAAATGTGCATTGGAATGGTACATAAAGGGATTAGGCTGGATTTTCTTTTTAAACATAAAGTTGTGAAGTGGAAGGGGGGAAAATAGATTTTGTTTTAGTTGTAAAGGATAAAAGCTCACGTCTCACGTTGAGAGATAATCTCAATCTCTACCTCTTGTGTTATTATTATACTAGATTTTGTATTCGTGTCAATATGGTAAGACCAGATAATTGTATGTTTAAGTTTAACGTATGCTTGAAGTTTCGTTGGTGTTGAAAATGAATATTTATAATTATTTAAATCTATTAATTAGACTTTAGAAAATAAAATAATAAGTAATAAAATAAGAAAAGATTCATAGAAACTCACCTACCGAATTAAAATCACTTTAAAAAGTAATATCTAAAGTGAAATTTATTAAGTTGAGTAAATTAAGTCTTGCATGATTAGAATAAGCTAAAACATTAGTTAGTTGTTAATTAAAATCACAATGATTAGACTTTAGCAAGTTTAAAACTCTTCATGCTAAAGTTTGGTAAGTAAACCTACAAGGCTACAACTAATATTTTACCGTTTTAAGCAAGATAAAATAAACTTAGACTAAGGTAGACAGCTCACACAATTCTTATTCATCTATTTACCGCGTTTTAGTCATCATGCTACTCCCTTTAATTATACGCTGCAGTTTCTTAAAATGTTTTATTACACCTGCTGATATCTCGGTACTAGTTTTTCAGCCACTATGCTTTCCTATACTTAAATCCCTATTTGCTGAACACTATACACGGTTGGAATACTACGCTTCAAATTATAATAAAGATTTTAAATGTCTTCAAGCTTTTGTTAAAAGTTTCCAAAAACAATATCTTTAAAAATGTGTGACCTTCACTCTCATTTAACTTAAATTCACTTAGCTAAAACAACCTTTCATTAAAAGATAAACTCGTCTGATGTAGCTAAATCATCAGTAACTAGCAGCTGCTGATACTCAATATAAGTCACCACTTTAATGTTATTCTATATACTTACACTTATTCTCCATTGATTAAAATACTTAAAACGATTTCTTATATATACCAATTCTATCAAAACAATATTTTAAACAATTGATTTGAAAAACACTTTCAGCCACTATTAAGTGATTAATTGTTGGCTATCATATTTCAAACGTTAAACTGTTCAATAGAAGACTTTTTATCATTTCATTAAATTACTCTACAATTTATCATTGTATTAAATATCTCACGGTGTATCATATTTTCTAGTTAAATCACCTTCTCTATTACTAGAAATATATACTCTCCTTATTTTATACAAGAAGATATCTAACTACTTTCTCTATGAATGTATATTCTTATACTAGGTGATATCTTCTGTCTCTCAACCTCTTCAAAAATCTCAATGCATTCAATTGAAAAGATTTCATCATCATTTATTTGATGAGATTCAAAATTCAACATTGCTCTCCAACGACTTCAAACTCAAGACTTCTATTTAAATCCGCGATGTAAGGATTGAAGAAGAATTTGACCGAAACATTTCTCATATCCCTTCAAGCAAATCTTTCTGAAATGTTCCAATTCTCAAAGAAGTTGAAGCTATCATTCATTACTTATATGATATTTCTTCTTAGATCTGGTTCAACCCATGATTGAATACTCAACATATTCCTTCAAAGCTATTCTTCCCTTGATGTATTTCAGTTCTCAAACATTGACTAGATAGGCTTTTATATATTATTTTTTTCTAGTTTTTGTTTAAACAATCTTGGTATTATTCCCTACTTCTTCATAATCTTAAAAGAATATTTGATTGTTGCACGAGTATGATTGTTGCCTAAAACACTAATTTTTGTTGTACACAAATCCGTCAGTGATCACTTAGAATTTTAATATATTTAGTGCACTTCAAAATCCAAATTTGACCAACTTGGTAGTGGACGTAGCTGTTTTAACACTGTAAACCACTCAAAATACTGTGTTCTGTTACATGTTGTTTTTATTGTTCATACGCTTAAGCAACTTCTATCTACTTAAGTGTTTAACAATTACATTCCAGAATTATTTACATAGTTGATCTTATATATTATCCTTCAATTAAGTCCCTATACTTAAGTGATAAAAAAAACCAAACCAAACTGTTTTAAGTTCAACAGTTGCTACCTGTTGATTAATTGCTGAAAACTTATCTTTTCCACTGCAACTTTTAAATGTTTTCAAAACAACCCTAAAAGTTTTTAAAGACTTACAATTGGTATCAGAGCCTAACTTTTTGAAAAATCTATTTTTCCAAGTCTAACAACTTGAAAGATTGATCATGACAACTTAAAAAACTTTTCAATCAAATATTTTTATTCAATACATTTTAGATAAAGATCACTTTGATATATGGAAATAAAAAATTACAAAATATATAAACAATATAGATAAATGACTGATGGAATGTGTAAGAAATGATCCTAGTTCTCAAATATATTATTTCATTTATTCCATGAAATTTTTTCTTTGGATTATTTTCCCAAAATTGCTTTTGCAAAAGATGTATTTCAAATATCATTTGCTTTAGAAAACCTTTTGTTGCTTTGAACTGAAAATGTTGATATATTTGCTAGAGAGAAATCTTTCATACTAAGAGAAGTTCATTTTTTCAATTATCAGTAGAAAAGAAAATATCTGCTAGTAACTCATAGGAACCTCACCGTGGTAAGGGTCAGATCGCAGGGGAGGGCGTTAGTGTAGTTGAGGAATTCACAAATTAAAAGGTCAAGTGGGAGCCTCAGGCCGACCTAGAAAAAGTCAAAGTAAAAGACCATTCGGCGTCCTTGAAAGTTGTGATCGTCTTTGTCCACGTCGATCTCAAAGGCCTTCACCCTGTAGTTTTGAGGATCAATGCCCAAAGAGTATAACGAAGTTGATACCTCTTCCTCAGAGTTCATATCATCCCGCTTCATAATCGGCATATCGTCATTGGTTGTTGGTTTTTTGCCTTTTTGGCGAGCAACTATTTTTCTCTTTTCTCGAGGAGCACTCGTGCTCGGAGACTCTGACCCAGAACTTCTTTTCTCCTCGACACTCTCTTGCTCGTCATCAGTATTTTCCTCCTCGCCAGCAACGATCGCAAAGACCTATTCGGGGAGTCACTGAGTTCGTTAACAACCATAGTAATTTCAGCCTGCTCGGTGGTGTGACTAGTGGTCTCGTGGGGCTCAAGATCTAAATCAGTTTCTCGGAGTCTTCTGATTCTACCTCAAAGCTAGGAGTGGCAATTCGTACTATCGTGTTGTGTTCGTGCCTCACTATCGTGTTTTCATGTTATATATCTAATTTGATCATAAAAATAACGACAATTATTTTTTTTTGAATATATTAACAATTTTGTGTCTTTTGTGTCGTGCTGGTCTTATCGTGTCATTTGTCTCTGTAATCGTGTTTTATAATTGTGTCGTGCTGGTTCGTGCTATCGTGTCGTGTCAGCCATTGCCACCCCTATCAAAGCTTTCCTCGTTTTCAAAAGAAGCTCCATGGTCATAGCTCATAACTTCGTTATCAGAATCGATGGTCACTTCACGGGAGGACATTCTACAGGAATCGAGGAATAAATGTGTTAATCCATGCCCGTGACAACATACATAAAGAGGCAGATTAAACCCGGGTTAGGGTTCTAATAGTCAAGCCGGCGAGTGGGGCACCGATTTGATTTTCCTCAATTCCAACCTATAAAGGTTTTTGTTTGTGGGGACATGTCAAGAAAATGACAAAGATGAAGGGATTTTGAACCCAGAAACCCAAGGGGGTTAGGGCCCACACTTGCAAATGCAAAATATAAAGGGGGAAGTCTAAAAAGTAAAAATGTAGTTGAAACAAGTTGAAATTGCATAAACAAAGAGAAGGGTTACCTGCTGTGAGAGTTTGGTAGAAAGATTGAAGCGTCTAAGGAGATTTTTGTCGGAGAATCTTTCATTTGCAAGGGTGTTCATATGGTTTGGAAGTTTCAAGCTAGGAGGATTTGTGAATCTGAGCGTTTGTAAAAGAGCAGAAGGAAATATAGCCTTCACTTTTATAAACTATTTGGGGGAGCGAAATTGGGGGGGGGGACGCAAAGGGGTTTTTTTTTCGGTTGGGAACGCAATGTTGGAAACGATGCGTCACATTTAATGCTGCCTCGGGCGATGAGCTTCGCATGTGAAATTCTCCCCATCTGACGGCTGCCTTCTCACATGTCCCATCTTTACACGCCTAACGCAGTGGCATCACCAACTCTTGGAAAAGACAGGTTCATACACTTTCCTTTAGCGTCTTTAACAATCTTCGTGACATTAGGAGTGAGCAATTGAAAAGTCTTTTAGAGATGAAGCATCAAAATTCACAAGCACAAGTTAGACATTATGCTCTTCGCTCTGAGCAACTATGCTTGCCAGACAAGGAGCATGGGGCCACCGAGCTTCCGGCCAAAACGGTCCAATTAGTGACTACGTGCTAAGCATGTGAAGATCTTACCACGAGCAGAACATGTGTTTGTACTATGCAGCGAGCATGGACATGCGCTCGGCTTTTATGCGAGTGTCTTCCACAACGAACAGAGATATGTTGCTGGTTGTTAAGCGGGCATATCGGGCAGCTAGTCTCTTCATTATTAGTTGGGGGCCAAATGTTTAGTGAGCAGAAGTTTCTTCCTTGCCAATCACCTTAGCCCTGCCCGGCTATTAAGATAACAATTATCTGGATGTCGGGAGTTAATGCCGTGAAACTCGCCCCCATGTCCCAGACGTGGCCTGTTAGCTACCCCACGATCTGTGCTCGGGCAGTTAAGGCCTTTACTCGGTCAGTGAAGCCGAAACATATATAAACCCTCCCAATCTTCGGAGAAAGGTACGCTCACTTGAGATAAGCCTAAACTCTATCAAATTGCCTTTATACTCGTGTGTTGTACTAATTCTCATATCGGATTGTCTTTACAGGGGAGCCCCTACCTAGTTCAAGGTTTATTGGTTTGCTTGACAGGTTTGGGCCGTGAGACTAACAAAGCCCAGATATCCTATTGACTAACAAAGCCCAGTGTATTCATTTTTGGATACATTAGATGATAATATTATTTTATGGAATAATTGTGGGACGGTACCTTTTTCTAAAATTGTAACCGCTACAGTACCTCTTTTTTATTTTCAACCGCATAAGCCCATTTTGGTTGATTTTTTCATAAAATTCCCACCATTTTCAATTTATATTGTTCCTCCCTTGCTTTCTTCCTCTCTATTGTTAAATCAAATTACTTCTGCATCAATTCCTTTTAGCCAAACCGCCAACACCGACTGCAATTTCAATTGTTTGTTTGGTGAGACAGATGAAGTAGGAGTCATCGCCAAAAGAAGAAGAAGCTCTCAGGAAAATTGTTCACGTCACCAAAAAAATAAGCAATTCTTCCCTCAAAAAAGTTGTAAGTGTAGTACTGGAATCTAACAATGGTGGATTTCAATTGTTTCTGAGCAAAGAAAACTTTACCGATGCTTGATATCACATACCGATGTTCTGTTTTCGTAAAGGGTGAGACCTTTTTCATTTCGTCTCTTTTTCTCAGACGAAGCATCGATTCCTGCGTCGTAGGCTTCGATTGTTTCATCGTTGGCTCTGATTGTTACGTTGTTGGCTTCGATTGTTACGCCATATGCTTCAATTATTGCGTGGTTGGCTCCAATTGTTGCGTCGATTGGATTTGGGTAGAGAACCCAAAGGAAAAAGGAAGACTCTGATCTTTGCTAATCTCATCGTTTATGCATGTGTTCTCATGTTGATGGTCTAGCATAAGTAGAAGTTTATTTGGTTGCTGCTGATACATGGTGATGGGTCTGATTTTGTAAATTGTAATATTAGTTTTTCTCTTTGATTTTCCCAAGAATGGAAGATGTCAAAAGAAGGAAGATATCACTTTAAATGAATAAACGATGCCCAATGTTACACAATATTTGACTGATTTTAATTGGGATGCCTAATTTTTGCATTGCGATTTTCAAAATTGGGTAGAAGTTTTTTCCATTGAGATGCCCAAAAATTTGAACAACGCCCAAAAATTTTCCTCGCGATACCCAATATTGGGCAGTGACTTTCGCATTGCGGCGCCCAAAATGTTAAGCGACGCCCAAATTTGGACTATGACTTTGTCCTCATGTTTTTCCTTCATTAAGGTATCTTCGTCATTTCCCTTCATAAGTGTACTTTAGTGCTTTAAAACAAGTATAAGAGAGTTTTTCGGTGATAATTCCATCACATGAGACCGACCCGGTTATCACCCTTGTTTTATTTCCTAAATTTGTATCGTGTATGTAATTGTCAGTATGTGGTTTGTATTTTTGTGTTTGTGTGTTCAACATCTTGGTAGGAAATAATTTAATATGAAATTAGGGCATTTTAATTTGGGGTGGAAATAATTGATTTATGACTTTTTTTTATTTGTGTAGATTTCCAAATTGAAGTTGATTTTGAATGAATTTGGTTTTAGTTCGTCTTGTATGTTTTATTGAAAAATATTTGTTTAAGAGCATTACAAATAATGATTTAATTAAACGTTTTCAAAATAGGAAAACGTGTAGAAGACATTTATGATTTTTAAACTTTATTAAAGTTGTGCCTCCACTTGAGAAAATGTCACCGTCCGCTACTAGCCACATACACATGAACTATAAAAAAAGCTACATATCAAATTAATATTAATAATCAAGTCAATTATTTTTCGTTAATTTGTGTATCCGAACCAAACCAAACAATATTTTAGTATATAATATACGGAGTATTAAGTTACCTGGTAAAGGTATCGATATTGGAATTTGGACTCGGAGTTGGAAGTCTTCGTTTTGGCTTTTGTAAAGCAAGTCTATCAACAAATTAAAATTTTGACAAATTTATTCGGGTGATCGAAATTGATATTTTAAAGAAGGTTATTGAAATTAATTATATTAAGAATTGAATGACACTTAGATCCGTTTAGATATTGATTTTGAATTTAATAAATATTAAAATTCTATAGAATTTAAATAACTTGAAATTTTTTTTCAAAATTATAACAATTTTATGGTTTGGATAATATGTAGAATTCAATTGTAATTTTATATTATAATTAAAATAAAATTTCATTTGTATGTCAACTATTTAATTTAGCCTAGTAGTAATGAATGTTAGTGATAATAAATGACAAAGGTTTAAACATGGTTAACAACAAAATTGTGAGAATTTATTTTTTAATTAATAAATAACATATAGAGGTGGTCGAAGGACGGAGGTGACTGGTGGCAGTGGCAGTCGTGGCTGGTGGTGGTGACCAGAGGTGGATGGTGGCGGTGATGGACGGCGGTGGTGGTAGTGGTAAAAGGAAGATGACTTGTTATTGTTTATAATAATAGACCAAACTTTATAATTTAAATTCTTAGAATTTTATGAAATTGAAACATTTGTAATTCCAACTCAATTCAAATATCAAATTTTAAATGTGTTGCCAAGCGACAGAATTGGCTTTGGAGATCCAAATTCTAATTCAAAGCTATGAAATGTGGTATCCAAACATACTCTAAGGAGCAAAGACGAAATTTCAAGATTTTGTAAAGCTATAATAACAATTTTGCTCCAAAATAATACTTCATTTATCCCAAAATTATCGTTTGGGTTGATTTGGCACACGATTTAAAAAAACATATTTGACTGGATTATTAATGTTAGTTTGACATGTAGTTTATGTTAAAACATATGTATATATGACTCATAATTAAAATATGATGAAAAAGTAAAGATAAAATAATAAAAATGTTATCTAAAATGAAAATAATATAAATAAAATAATTATTTTAAGACGAATGAAAAAAAAAAATATGAAAATAATTTTGTACGGAATACACTTGCAAGATTTAGTGATTGAAATAGTGACAAAAAATAGGACAATTACGTCGTTGTTACGGTGGCCTAGGGTTGGTGTTATTGCGGGGTCTTGAATGAAAGGGACAATCTTGGTGACTAGAGTATTTAGCTCAAATTAGAAATTCTCTTTAATTTCTTATGAGCTGTGGCCTGTGGGACCGACAGACGACAGGGCCCACACGTCCATAAATTCATAAGTATGAACTATGGTTTTACTCAAAAATCCTCCAAATAATTCAATTGGTACGACGGAGTCATAGAAAAGGTTAATAATGGGATTAGTTGAATCAGGTATGAATTAGGTTAAAACGAGTTATAACCCATTATAATCTAAAATTAAATAGATTGAAGTGGATAATTGGTTAGAACTTATGGACCGTTTCAGTTCATATTTTTCATTACATTTATATAGCAAAAAATAGCGGTTCAAAATGGATATCGAGTCTGACCCACTGTAACCCGATCCAAATCGACACATTAAATTTTTTGGGTCAAAATAGGTACCCGTTTCGACCCAAAAAATTAATGGGTCGGATTTGATCGGGTAATTTTCAAGCCAAGCTGGGTGGATTAACGAGTTTTAGATTGTAATTATCAGCCCTAGTCACATACAACTATTAACTTCGTTTCGTGTAAAAAATTAACTATTTCATTTTAGTATTTTAGTTTACAAGGTTCACTAAAAATATCACACACACACACACACCCGGTAGTATAATTTTTTTACACAAATGACCCGATCCCTTGGAACATGATATGTGCAATTATAATATTTTTGTAATTTTTTTAGATTTTAATTAATCACGTGTCATATGCATAGGGTCACTTGTGTTAAAAATATTCAACACAACGCTGCTTGATGAAAATTTAACTCAAACAATTGAGGTGAAAGTCAATCGCGAAGTCAAGCGTTCATGAGGAGAGCCTAGATTTAGGGTTTTGAAAGAAAAAAATATATACTCTGTATATAGATATACCCAAACGGTTTCGGTCACTGTTTCGAAAGCGACGGTTTTTGGAGAGCAAAAGGGGGAACAAATTTGAACTGGTAATCAGAACGGTTCGGTTCTGAACCATTAACCGTTTTCACGGTAAACCAAATTTAATTTTTTGAAAAAAAAACTTGTTTTTTTGATTTTTTTTTTAAACTATCTTTAAACATTTGTAAACAAACTATCTTTAAATATTTTTTGAAATTTTAAAAGTAACAAAATGTTATTATTTGAACTTTTGTGTAATCATTTTATACGTTGTAAAATAGCAACAATTTTTTTAAAAAAAATGCAGTGATGGTACCCTGACCAATTTTATTAATATAATAAAAAATTACAATGAGAGGGACAACCAATGAACTAAAGCCAAATGGGTCTTACCTCTAAGTTATAATTTTTTTTCAATAGATAAAAAAATATAATTCAAAAATTATAATTTACAATCTATAAATTAAAAATTCTAATCTAAAAATTACAATTAACTTAGCGAAACAAGCGTCGTTGTTGAATCGCTCCCGTTGTTGTATCCTCATCAAAGTCCTCCTCTTTCTCGGAAGTAACTCCCTTGTCTTATGTTCAAGCCGTTGCTTTAACCCGATCATCCACAAAAGTTGAAATTTAAATTTCTTGGGCTCAACTAAAATCTTCTTTCATCCAAAACGTAGTCGGACACGCTAAATGCATGTTTAACAGTGACAGTTGAGGTATGAGTAGCTAGGATCTCATTTGTAATTAATAATAGAGTTGGATAATTTTGGGTCATTCTCGTCCACCACTTTAAAATATCAAAAAATTTATAGGATCGAAATTAGTTGATAAATATAAATCAAGTTTTAATGTATTTTCATTGTCTCATGCTCGTTTTTGAGTTGTTGTATTAATAAAATTATCGACCCAATAAAAAGGATCATCATTAAGTTGATTACTACTACTAGTACCTATATTTTCATTACTAATATAAGTACCATAAATTGTGTTATATTATTTAAAAATGTATATAAAATATTTTTTACTTTTTTACTTCATTCGAAACATTTGTTGCATTGCTTCTAAACCATCTTGTCCTATTATATGATCTAATATTTTAGCTACTAAAAACAATGACAGAATGTTCAAAAAATATTTTAGTCATTTTATTCTCATATTAATAATACATTCATCTAAAATTGGACAATCTTTAAAATGTTTGAATATATAACCAATTTTAACACAATGTTCTAAAAGTAATATGGAAGTACGATAAAAAGAATCGATAATTGTTCGGTAGCGTCGTTAAAAACTTTTAAAATCATATTTAAATTTTCACAAACATCCCATTGATAATGAAATATTAGAGGAGTGTAATCTATCGATTGAAAAATTCACATAATTGTTCCCGATGTTGATAAGCTTCATATAACATTGTATATGTGGAATTCCATCGGTTTGGAACATCTAAATGAAATGATTTAGGTGTCATATTTTATTGTCTACAAAATTTAGACCATTTTTTAAATATTGTGTTATCTCATCAAAATTGATAATATATTTCTAATTGTTTTAACTTCATCACGTAAAGTCGTCAAATAATCTTGCACACACAAATTTAAAATATGATATATGTATCTAACATGAAAAAATTTACCACCAATTGATGGTTGACAAAATGAAATGAGTTCAGGTAAAACAACAGTATTATTTGAAACATTACTAAATCCAATTGAAAATATTTTTGTTTATCTAAATCATATTCTTTTAAAACATTTATAGTTTTTGCAAAAATATTACGAGCATTATGTATAGTATCAAAATCTTTAAATCCAATAACATGTAAGTGTTATGTAATCACGTTGTTACCATTTATCACTCCAAATATCTACACATATTGGAACTTTTTGCAATAAATTTATAAATATAGTAATTAATGTTTTTTTTCCTTCTAGACAAATAATTTTTGTATCACGAGTAACCATATTCCTATTAAGTTCTTCAGCGACGGGATTCAATGACAATTGTGCAAAATTTGCCCATAAAACATCATTGACAAAATTAAATGGTAGACCTTTAGCACAAATCAAATTTATCATTTGTTTTCTATACATATATTCGGTAAATTTAAATAAAGAAGGCGTAACTTGTTGAGATTAGATCAAAATCCATGGGCGGTCTTTTCAAGGGCCTGAGCCTCAATTTAGTAGGCCCGAAAAAAGTCGGGCCTCTTTGGCCTGGCACGCTAGGCCCGAGCTTAAAAATCCCGAAAAACCCGGCCCGACCATAAAGTTAAACACTTAAACTTAATTACAAAATTAAAAACTAAAACATAAATCTAAAAAGAAAAAAACTATCAGACATTCATTTAGACCACTTTTTTTCTTTTTTTTCTTTTGGTTAGATAAATTTATGACACAATATGATCTATTTACAAATCATTGTTCTTTTTTTGGTTGAAACTCATATTCTAAATTGATGGAAGTGACACTTACAAAGAAGAAATGATATTGATCTTTCAAGTTCTAATATAGTTTAGTATGGTTGTGATTAGTAATTTTATCGAAACTGATCTATTTAATTAAGTATCTTTATATGATATTAGCTAATAAAAAGCCTCAACAGTATAATCTTGATAAAAAATAAAATTAAAATGCTAGATTGTGAGGCGAATAAAAAATGAACATTTGGTTAGTATGGTTTTGCAAATTAGAACCCGAAAAACTGTCTATCCTTAGAAAACATATATTAAAAAATTGGGGACAATATGATGAACTTCAATTTGGTTATAAATTTTTTGAAAAAAATATCCTTCAAGTAGCACATGTATTTTTTATTTTGTCAGTAACATTATTGTTTTTCTAGTTTCTGTTTCATTCAATTGTTGAAGTTACTACCTTTGTTTATATTTGCTTTGGTTGCACTTTTACTTTGTAATTGTGTAAGTTAGACTAGTAAGTATGTGTGTGTTTGAACTTTTGATGTGTTATATAACATTTTATTAACTAATTTGTGAGTTTTTTTTAATAAAAAAAAATAGTTATTTTTTTGGCCCATAGGCCCGAAATGCACATGGGTTGGGCTTGAGTTCTATGAGGCCCGAACCCGCAATTCTTGCTTGTTGAGATGAACCCGCAATTCATATGATTTGTGTTTGACCTTCTTCCATTCACATCTTGTCGGGATGCTTGTTTCTTATGTACTTCTTATACATGTCGTATCAATTTCCAATTTTGAAGCTAAATGAGCTGTTGCAATAGTTGCATGTGACTAGGAAATTCTTACCTTCAAGATGCGTTTTTGTATAATGTATCCTGAATATATCAGATTGTCCTATTGTTCGACTTCTTCTCGGTTTTGGGATTTGAGGTTCTTAGAAAGCTTTGTCTTTTCCCTTGTTCATGTCGGATCGAGAAAAAAACATTTTTTTTGTAATAAATTAATAAAATAACGTAATAAAATGTAGTTAATACTTAATAGTATAAATTAATAACTAATTTTAAAATTAGTAATTAACAATAAGTCAATAACTAGTAAGTATAATATTAAAACAAAATTAATAAATATTAAAGTACTTTAATATTAAAGTTAATAACCAATAACGAAAATAATAGTACTTAATTAATATTGGAGGGTAGTAAAAATGTAATAAATATAATTTACTAAATAAATTTTAATTAATAAAAATTAATTAGTAAACTTACTAAATAATTGGAGTGTAATAACTTGATATTTGAAGACTTGAAGAATTGAGAGATGAAGAGTTTTGAGAGAATTAGATAAATTAGAAGTGAGAAAAAATTGTATCGGAAGTGAAAGTATTTATAGGTTAGGAAAAAAGAAAAGCCAAAAAAAATTTTTTTTTTTCATAAAAAACACCAAAAAACGGTAACAATATCGTTCTGTTAGCCTCCTTTCTTCTGAACCGTCCAATTCAAATTGTAACTGTTTTTTTCAAACTTACTGTTAGAATTGGAAACCGTTGGTTCTTGGTTCACGAATCCGATTCTAAACCGCCAATTCACCCAAATCCTAAATATACGAATATTTACTAAACCGGTAAATTTCTGGTTTAAGTTCACTTGAAGACAATTCCAATTCAATTTATGAATAGCTCTAAGACGATTCGGTTCACGATTCGACCCGTGAACCGAAAGCCGCCCGGGCATGTCTATCTATCTGTATATAGGAAAGTCTGGAAAGAAAGATATAATCAAGGTTATGATTGGATTGCTCCAGTTGAAATCCGAAACTATTTTGATACGGTGGAACGAAAAATAGAAAATAAAAACTAAAAAGGAAATCCTAATTTAAATGTAAATTTTCTGCATTTTAATAGCAAAACACACAAGATCATATAGTTAATCATATATTTCCCAAACTCCATTTGATTTCAAGCATTCGCCAAATTATCTCTTTAGTAAATACTAAATACTCCCTCCTTTCCGAGCCTTCACTATTTCATTTTGATATATTTTATTTAAAAATTCTATTTTTAAAAATTAAGGTACGAGTGCATAATAATATCATTTTATTACTAATGGTCTAATGGGTTACTAAAGTGTTATTCCATCCGTTTCGAGTAGAGAGTCCTATTTAAAAGTTAAATTTTTTTTTAAAAAAATGGTATTTTTAGTAGATCTTTAATAATAAAATGACATTTTTATATCTTAATTTTTGAAAATAAACTCTTTAAGTGAAACATCTCAAAATAAAATAGTTGATTTTTTGCCCAAAACGAAGTTAAAACACAAACTCTTTGCCCGAAATGAAATAAAATAACTTTAATTTGTATCCCATCATAAATCATATACTACGACTTGAAAATACTACTAAAAAATGTAAGCATTCAACAAATTTCCAATTTTACCATATCATTATAATATTGAGGGAAAATTAGAAAATCATAATTGAAACTTTTTCCAACTTCTTTTTTTTTTCAACATTACAAGGATTACCACCAGAGTTACTATTATGGTGATAACTATATTTTAAAGTGGTACATACATCTCACATGTATTTTGCCTTTAAAACAAAGTTATCACCAGAGTGACCGACGATAACTCTAACATTATTATTATTATTATTTTTTTGTTCGAAACTTTTCCAACTTTCGAAAAAGTAATTCACTTTTAGAGTATTTACTATTGTGGATGTTGACAAGCCACTAGTGTGGGGCATGGGAAATTACATTCTTGACTAAAAATAAAAAGTATAGTTTGATATGACATGACATAACAATAGGGAAAAAGAGATGGGCAGATATGTCGGCCCATTTGTACAGTGTATATTTATTTTTAATTCCCTTCGTTCATATATTATTATATTATTTTCTCAATCTCTCTTATTTTTCACATAATTATTATTTTGATCGTCTTTAAATTATTGTCCTAATGATTTGGTATATAGATTAAAAAAAATAATTGATTGATTATTTATATTGGTTTAATATATAATTTTTTAAATTCATGTATATGTAACCCATAATTAAAATAAAGTGAAAAAATAAAAATAAAATAATAAAAATAATATTATAAAAAATATAAATTTTAAATTAGATAATTATTTTAGAATGAATGAAAAATAAAGAAAACGATAATTTAGATAAAGAGGGAGTTCAAATTAAGAAAAACAAGTAAGATTTTCATCCAAAGACAATGTAGAATGTATTTTACATAAATTACCTTAGAAAATAATGACTTGTACCAATCAAAATGTTTATGTTAATTATTTTATACTATGGTTGGCCAATTGTTATAATTGCTGATTATGTTTTTAAGATTTTAGTGGCCCGTAGAAGATTAAATTTAAATTAAAAAAAAAACTTTATAGGGCATGTGGTCGTAATAATTGAAGTGGGCCATATCTAATTAATACTTACAAAAATAAACAAAATGTGAGATGTTCACAGCCTTTCCTTACTATAAATAGCAAGAAATCTGTGGCGTGCCAAGCTCTCCCTTTCCCTCGATTTCCACTTTTGTATACGTAGACTCAACAGACCAACACCAAACCGAGTCAACTCAGTCCGCTCATTCCCGGTTCGACTCAACCCCTCTCCCGTCTCAATTGCACAGTGAGCACTGGGATGACACTGGAAATTGACTGGTCGAGCTTCTGGACACCTGGCATGAGGCCATTGGGTATTGGGTTCTTGCCCTCCAACTGTTTGTATAATGCGTTAACGGTGGCATGGCAGTGACTGTGATTCCATGGCAGACCCACAAGCTCATTTTTCTGACTCTAGATACAGGTATATTATGTATCTCTTTCTCTTTCTAAAATTTCTTGATTGGGCAGGGAGAGAAATTGAATTTCTTGATGATTGAAAGAATGAGTGCTACAAATTGTGTTAAGATATCGGAAAGACTGAACCTTTATTTTCTGTGCTCTTGAATCACTGTATTCTCATTAATTCAATCTTAATTGGGTTTTCAAATACTGAAAACATTGTCCTTACTTTCATTTAGTTTTACTTTTAGTAATCCTTTTTCCTAGCTACTAGTGGTTGAAATTTAGCTAGTTGAGAAAATAGTATGAGAGAAAAACATCAGAATCTTTGCATAACTATAACTGCCTCGTCTCGTACTTTATGATGATTAATGGTACAATTTGGTTTGGATTTGAGAATAGGAGTACTCTTGAAGATGTACATGAACGAATCTGCATATGATTGTATTGTACTAAGTTAGATTTGACTCGGTCAATTATGGAATTGTCACGTGGTGTCACTGTGGTTAACACTTTGCTATTTTCAAATTAAATTTGTTAGGTTTCGGAACTGTAACCCTGTTTCGAACCTTGTCCGGGAGGTCTCACAGGTATGTAAAATACTTACTTATGGTATGCTTACTTTATATGGCAAGCATAAATGCAAGCTTTATTTTAACTTATCGACTGTGAGCTGTCTTTGGAAATGATTGTCTGTATGAAGTAGACTAAAAAGTCAGATAGTTCGTTTAGCTTCATGAAGGATTTGGTTTACTTTGGCTCATAGTTGATTGTGCTTTACCAAATGCTCTTGTTTGGGCCTTGGGGTGCACTGCTTTCTTCATCCGTACATGTGCACATGTGAATGTATATTAGTATCGTGTGTATGAATGTGTACATATCTTTTGCAACTATATAAGGTAGAGTGGTTGCATCTGGTCTGAATCGAAACAATTTTTGCTCAACAGGTGGATATTTAAGTGTGAACTCAGTTCGAAGAACCTTAAAGAAACACATTGACTTTAAGGATCAACGTTTCTTGTTTGCCAATGTTGAGGAACTACACATTGATTCATTGGATTTAAATTAATTGCTGAAAGCGAAATGGCATCTGTCACTTGCAAGTGATGGACTGATGCCTGTGAATGATCGTCAATGCTTTAATGCTCATTCAACAACCCACTTTACAAGGTAGTTATTATCAAATTCAGTGTAAACCCTTTTTTTTTGCTAGAATAGTTTGATGCCTTTACAGAAATTATTGGAGAGAGAGAGAGAGTGGTCTAAAATCTCGGATTCTCGGCAGGTTTAAATCTGTCCATGTCTTGATGCTGTAAAAATTAGCTTTCTATGAACATAGGTCATGTTTTGGGTCACTGTAACTCTGAATTTCTGAGTATTTATTTGTTAAAAAGTGGAGAGTGGAGGAGGGAGAGTGGGAGTGGGTGTAGTGAATTTGGCCTCACACTTTATTCAGCGGCACTTAATTGAAAATTCAGGTAGATTTTAGTGCCGCCCATCACTAAAATGTTTTACATTTTGGGTTATGCAAGTGAGAATTGGGTAGGGTTTCACAGAGTTTGAATGGTCCTAATGGAAGAATTGGAGTGGCTGGACCATCTGAATTCGTGTGCTTAGTGTATTTTGTCTTGGCCAATACAGGAAACAGAAGAATCCACATGGGAGAGTCTGACAGTTTAAATGCCACTAATTTCTTGGTGGGAATGGAGATTAAACTATGGAGAGACTAATGGGACGAAAGCAACTAACTTTCTTAATGCTAGTATGGGTCACCTTCTGTTGGTATTTGCCAACTGGCTTCTCAGTCTGCCTTCTTCAGCAGTAGTGGTGTATGTGGGTCTCTTCTAGGCCCAGTAACAACATCTGCTCTCAAAAGGGGAACACCAAATCTATTTGTTACCTACTTTATATTTTGGTGCTCAAATCATATAGGAGCTTCTGGAACCTAGGAATTTCGTGATGTGCACTTGAAGGTGAGGTCGAAGATCTCTTCTGATTTATATGTCAAGAGTGCCATTGAAGCCCGTGTTTGTTTAACAACTGTTTATACTCGAACTTTCTAATATTGATTTTTATTATCAATTCATGCAGCTTATTTCCTTTTTCCATTTTGTTAAATGCTTTATTTAGCCTGTTGTTGTAGCTGGGATATACTACATACTCGTGCATATTTGCATATCCTTTATTAATTTACTTGTATGGTTAGTTATGCTATTTGCAAATGACAAGTTCATGCTGCAGGATTTGTACACAACAAAGATTTTTTTTTGGCATATTGCATGGAATTTGGTGTTTAGACTACTTTATGAGGTCTGTTTCTGTGATGGAGTGGAATTTGAATACCCCCTCAGAATGGGACTGGGAGAATCTATCTATGTACAGTGGAAGGGCAATAGAAAGTCCCAGGCATGAACAACTTTTTAGTAATGAGACCGAAGGAAATGTTGTTGTAGATAATGGATCAATATATTCTTCAGAGAGTGACAGCTTCTCTGGTTCTGCTTTGGGGCATGGTTCTTTGTACCCAAGTTTGATATCAGCTTCTGTGGATTCGTCGTCATTGGAGAGAACCAAGACATTTGGGGATATTGATGAGTTTCCTAAAGATTCATGTGAGAAGGAAGACTTTTCCTGGGTGGCTAAAATTGGGAGTTTTCCTAATATGGCTGAAGCTTCTGTGGTGTCATCTGAACCAATGATTGGTTTAAAGCTGGGTAGGCAGTCATACTGCAAAACCATGTGCTCTCCTAGCACTACTCAGACTACATCATTTTCTGTGAGGCCTCCTTCATCTTCTTCCCCAATTAAGAGATCTAGAGCATGTTATCAAAGTACACAGTCTCCATGCTGCCAAGTTGAAGGATGCAACCTCAACCTTGCCTTGGCCAAAGATTACCACCGCAGGCATAGAATTTGTGAAAGCCATTCCAAAAGCCCAAAAGTTGTTGTAGCTGGGATGGAGCGCCGCTTTTGTCAACAATGCAGCAGGCAAGTTATTTTCCTTTTCACCCCTTTGGTCGTAAACCATTGATAATGAATCTTGATTATGCTAAAGGTAAAATGAAAATTTCAGAAGTAAATTCCCTTATACTCTTCAAGATGGACAATGTGTACATTCCTTTTATGTGTAACTATGCATTCAGATTTTGCCCCTAATAGTTCAGCTTAAGGCGATCTTTTTACAGATATTGATGAGACTGTTGTTTGTGAGTATTTTAGGTTCCACGGGCTGTCTGAGTTTGATGATAAGAAGCGAAGCTGTCGAAGACGCCTCTCTGATCACAATGCCCGACGCCGCAGGCCACTGACGGAGGATATCCAATTCAGTTCTACAAGATTTTCCTCACTAATATATGGTGCTTTTCCAACCCTGAAGCTTAGACTGCTATATTTACTTTTGGTTCAAGTCCTTTGGTAACCAACCTTCCTTGCAGTTCCATTGATCTTTACTCGAAGCTGCATCCTGAAGTTAATCTTGCACTTACTTCCAAAAACACAATTCAGCTATAGGAAACAACCCTTTTTTCCTCCTTTATTTTTTGGGAAAAAGGTTTTTCGGGCCACCCTACTTTTTCGAAGTATTCTTATAGGTCACCCTACTCGTAAAGCATTCAGTTAAGCCACAAAACTGTAATTTCGTCAAGAAATTGTCCCATATTTGAGCTTTTGTTAATTTTTTCTGTTAAGTGGATTTGAAATACCCATTTTACCCCTACAGTAAACTAATTGGTGTGAACAGCTATGCCAATTTTTTTTTTTAAGAAACCCTACTTTTTCAAAATATTGTGAACAACATCCATTTTACTATAATTTTTTTTAAAAAGGAACAGACATGCTATGTATTAGATAATTTTACCACAAATATTAAGAACATGTGTGGGTTTTAGTTTATAATATAAACTTACTGAATTTCCCAACGTTTATCCTACCGTAAGAAACTATTAAGAAAATACTGAATTTTCTAAGCTTTACCGTACCATAAAAAACTATTAAGTGGTAAAATTTCCTAAGGTTCTTTTTTTTTTTCAATTAAATGGATGTTGGTTAATACGAATATTTTGAAAAAGTAGGGTGGCCCGGAAAATCATTATTGTCATAGTTTTCACACCAATTAGTTTACCGATGGGGTCAAATGGGTTTTTCAAACCCACTTAACAGTAAAAATTAACAGAAGCTCAAAAATGGGGCAATTTGTTGATGGATTCATATAGTTCGGTGGCCTAACTTAATAGTAATTTACAAGTAGGGTGGTGTATGTGAATATTTCAAAAAAAGTTGGCCCAAAAGACATTTTTCCTCTTTGTTGTTGTTGTTGTTGTTGTACACTGGCTAGCTTGAGAAGTTCGACATTCCATCAAATGTTTTACCCTTTATAACTTCAGGTCTAGCATGAGACAAACTCATATACTTGCACCTAATTTGGTGGCCAGTCGCGCATTTGATTTGTGTTCATTTATGTCAATTATTCCCCCTTTTCAACTTGAACAGATAGGAGATCGGAGATGAATTTCCTTGTGAACAGGTTCCCAATCTCAGTTCCAAATCCAACATGGGAAAGTGGCAACTTCAAGGTTACTCTATCTGGAGAATCTCTCTTTAGTCTTGCAAAAGGTGGAGGCATTCATAAGAAACCACATTTGTGCGGTGATCTGATGCCAAATGCGATATCAACATTAGATCTAGACTCGGATAGGAACCCCTTTCAGGGTGATACACCTTGGGTCCATAATCACGGTATGCATCCTCATTGATAGAACTCTAGTTCTTATCCTACATATCTTTTTATGTTTGGTTCGTAGTGATTTTAAAGAACAGTGTCTTCATTGAAATACTTTATGAGCAACTATAGTTCATGCCATCACCTTCTTTATTCTGTATCTATTTGGCAAGTGATGGTTCTGGGAAGTGAAAATGTTTACAGCTTCCTTAAGTACCACTTGAAAAGTTTTGCTGTTTGTATGTATTGATATTTTGCAAGGATTTTGTTGGCGTTATTTTGTGGTTTTAAATAAACGAGAGAGGTCAAAAGAATCATTATTATGCTAGAATTTACGACAGAATCCTCTTTTGTTGAGTCGTAAGCCTGGCTGCGCAAAAAGGAGGTAGCCTTCTCCACATACCTCCCACTCCATACTGGAGTATGGAGGTGGTCATAGGGCTTTGGCCCCCTTGACGAGAAAATATTATTGAACTACCATAGTGGGTGGAGAAAACCCTGAAGTGACCTTGTTTGGCCGCTCAGCAGGGATCAGGAGTCATCCAGAGCGATTGGACTCCAGTGAACTCACCGTAGAGGCATCCTGAGGCAAAGAGACTTGCCCACAGGGATATGAAACCTACAGGGGCACATGATGGAATGCATGAGTACCCCAGATAGGCCATCTAGGAGGAAGTACCAAAGTATTATACAAGGCTCAAAGAAAGTGTTAATACCGTGAGTGCACCAACATCGAGATCCATTGGGATTTTGGAGTGGTCACTGACATCAAGCATATGCCACGGTGGACCTTTCGGTGGACAAGTCTAGACCTTTGCTTTGATTGGGAAAGAGCTAAGAGAGGCCCTCCAGGGAAACAGGAGTTAGGATCTTATATCTTGGCCAACCCACTGTTGTCAGGGGTTCTCTGAAAGTGACAGATCTCCCCCCACCCCACTCCCAACGCACTCCTCACGAGATAGTGACATCAATGTTCACCACATTTAGTAGGGGGATCATTCCATAAATCATCAACACTGATTGGTTGACAAGTCTGGCTCTGACAATTGTGCTACTCTGACGCTTAACAACCAGAGAAGAGTTATCCAGCAGTTGCTCCCTCTATCGTATTTAGCTTTGTCGTGATCTTTACCGTCCTTCCGTACTCTATTGGCACAGACTAATAGTGTGTAATGCACTAATGCTAGTATAATTTAATAATTTGATATTTATTATTATTATTTTTTAGGCACCTAGTGCCTAGGCGGGGGCCTAGGCCAAGTTTTAGAACAATGGTTGAAACTCTTAAAGGCTTGTGGTAACAAGTGCCCTGGGTACTTATTAAGAAGCTAGTTTTGAGATATTTTGCATTAGAAAAATTTACCATCGGATTGGAGAACTTTCGTTTGCAAACATTTCTCTATAAAGATTCTTAACAAGTACTGCAAGTTTTTATTGACATTCCCTTTCCCTTTATGAAAGCACATTACTTTGATGTAGGTTTGCAAACGGATCCTAAGGTATGGTAAATTCAAATTCATGTCCATCAAAATTTAGTGGATTCGTATATGTCCAGTTAGCCGTTGGATAGCTAATTCTATAAATCAAATCCAGATTTGTTTACAAATCAGCTAAAGAATATTTGGGGAGATATATCCAAATATCCAAATTGTCATGTAGACAACAGTATTAGCATTTAGCACTGCACCCAAGACTCCTACTGTCCTTCAAGGACATTAAATTTCAGAAGAATGGCATGAAGTTTAAATAACTCATTGAAGTTCAAAGGCAACCATTATATGACATACCCAATCGAATTTCATTCTACGCGAAAATTTTACAACAGTAGTTTTCAGGCTAATAGAAAAGTAAAAAAGTGAAAAAGAATGTGAACATAGGTTGAGATAATATATATATATATATATACACACACACACACACACACACATATATGATCTGCAATTGCATGGTGTGTATATTGTATATCATATACTCCCTACGTTCCTAAAAGAGAGTTCAGTTTGACTCGGCACACAAGTTAAAGAACAACTAATCGGCCCTATTTTAAATATTAGGATATTATGTATTTTTGTGTGCATATGTGGGAGTTGGACCCATTCATTAATGTAGCAAGCAAATCAAAGTTAAGATGGTAAAAGTAACATCCCGAAAAGGGAAGATTACAAAGTGGACACTTATTTTGAGACCTAATAAGGAATAATGGAGTCCTTTTTAGGAACAAAGGAAATGTAATTGATTCTTAGGCTAACCGAACAATCAAAAGATAAACGAATGTCAAAGTAGGTTGAGATCTTTTGTTTTGTTATATATATTTATATTAATGACCTGCAATATTTTGTTTGTAATTGCATAATAAATAAACTAAATATCTTATGTTAATGTTTATATCAGTGGAACAATTCTTAACAGACTGCATATACCGCCTATCAATATATAATCCATATAATCATCAATTAATTTGGATAATCAGCTAAACAGAAAACTTGCAAATCTGCATTAACTGATTGGATAACAGATGTGATGGATAAATATCCTATCCAGCGAGAACCTAGTTCATTTCTTGATCTCTTTATGTTACCATCTAATACCTGCTCATAAATTTTGAACTTAACTGGGGATCAGTTGGAGAGACAGCCAGCCGCCAAGTGTTGTTCCTGTAGAAAAAAATGGACTAGCTGCAATCTTAGGGGTTTTAGCTGTTCAATCATTGACACACACCTTCATTTACTTTTGGAAGATAAGAACAGGCCACAGTTTTTGGCATTTGCCACTCCATGTCTTCTACATTTGAACGACTCTTCAAAGCAGCTGATATTGTACTTTTTTTCTGGCCGCAATCGGAAAGCTCTTTGAGATCTTGTAATCTATTTTCAGGTTTACAGGAATCTACCGTTATTTCTTACCCGCTTGTTGTGCCAGAAGTTCGGCATGCTTTCTCTCTTCTGTCAACTAGTTCTTTGGGTTTGAATGAGTCTGAATCCACTTCTTTGGATCGGTTTGTGCATGAAAATAATATCAGTTTGGCTCAGCCGGGGATGCCAACAGAACTGCAAAACTGGGAACTACCACCATCTGATTATGTTCGGGTGGAACAACCTTCTTCACAGCCCAGGGATCATAAAATGGATTTGCAAAATTTTAGCATCTCCCAGTTTCAAGAGGTTCATTCATTCGCACCTCATGAATCTCCATACTTTTATTCCAATCAGATCAACTGATGATTTACTCCAAGCCAGTCCTTTAAGAGCAAATTCTGCATCAAGGTCAATTTAACTCTCTCTCTCTCTCTCACACACACACACACACAAGGCACACCAAGAAAAAGAAAAAAACACAGGTAGAGAGCAGTGTTTTCCATGTTGTACGAAGGTAATTCATCTTCTGAGTTTCTTGGACCTAATTAGCATCCCACAATGTGTATTACTATCTTGACTAATATGAACAGAGGTGAATTAGCATTGCATGATAGAGAAAAAATGTTGGATGATTGTCTTGAAATAGAACCTGATCTTTGCATGAAAAATGAAACACAGAAAGCAAAATGGAATGGCAAACTGCCAGCAGCACTTCAACATGTTATTCTCGTTTAGCCATGCCCTTGAGACTCAGGATGCAATAACATGTTCATTTTGTCGGCTCATGGATGTCTATTAGGAAAGTAATTTCTGTTTAGTGGAGAGGGTTCTCATGGGAGAAAGAGTAACAAAAGATTTTACCCCCTGTTATATGAAATACTGTAGTATTTACGAGCTATAAGCTATTTAAGCCACAATGGCTCCCTGGAAGTAGTACGAAATTTCCATTGAACTGACCTGGCCTCTGTTCGCAGGTTATTTGTTTGTTTTGACCAAGCGGCAAGTTATGTAAAGCAGGCCAAGAGAACATCGTGTTTCAGAGTCGATGATTATCTATTTTAACTAGTTTCTTTCTACCAACTACTCTTTTTTTCTTTTTCTTTTTTGTTTGTTGAATCAAAATAATGTGGCATCAACTCTTACTAGAGATTGTTTCCCATGGGAATTTGAACAAAGCATCTGCAAGTTAATAGTTTCCTCCTTACTCTCCCTGGGGATGCCATAAATCCGTATGATCAAGTCTCTAAGAGACTGATTTCAGCAATTTGAATGCAGCAAACCCAACTGCAGCAAGAGGGCAAAGCATTCCCCCACATTTGTTGGATATGTTGGAAAAATTGTGTTTAAATAATGAAATTGTGCAATTTAAGGTACGGATTTCTTTATGTGTCATTTATGTAATAACAAGGGTAAATGTGGAAACATGTTCTACTCCGTGAGAATATCGAAACCATATATTTATTTGTCAAATTTGGTGTTTTGATGAATACATTATGGTTGGTTAAAGTGTAGTGTTGGAAGTGAGTTTATCCCACATAAGAAAATTAATAAAAACTTAAGTGATTTATATACAAGTGTCTTATGTGGTAAAGATTGTGTGAAATAGAGGCTTTCTCTTTCTTGCGCGCTTGCGCGGCGAGTACAAATCATAGTCTAGCTCAAATTTGGGCTTTTCATATTGGTGATAGTTATAGTACAAATCATAGTCTAGCTCAAATTTGGGCTTTTCATATTGGTGATGGTGATAGAGTCGGACACAATATCGGGAAGGGGCGAATCTGTTTTAAGGAAACTAGCTTCCAACTAAAGGTCTCACCGGTGTTTCCGTTCTATCTTAGGAGACAGACGTCCAGTGAGTAGAGCTTCCAAGCGGGACGAATCTGTTTTAAGGAAACTAGCTTCAGACGTCTGGGAAGACTGATAGAGTCAGACACAATATCAGCTTGCCGAAACCTTAGTGCTAAAGGTTTCACCGGTTCCATTGTAGAGACAGAAGTTAAGCGACTAACTGTTTTAAGTAAATTAGCTTCAGACGTCTGGGAAGACTGATAGAGTCAGACACAATATCAGTTTGTCGGAAACCTTAGTGCTAAAGGTCTCACAGGTGTCTCCATTTGTATCCTAGGAGACAGACGTCCAGTAAAGTTACCAAGCACTTACGGGAAGAGACGAATCTGTTTTAAGGAAATTGTGTTCGATATAGGCCTCGAACCAGAAGAAGACTTTCCTTCCATAAGTTCACCAGCAGACTTCACAAGAAGTAACTGTAGACTTAAAGGCTCTCCAACAAATTTCATTATGTGTCAGCTGCCCTTCGCACCAGCAGTCTTCCTATGGCTTACACTACCAGTAGGCTTGACATTTATTACCAGACTTCCTAAGGCTAAGTCTACCAGCAGACTTTTAGTTTCACAAGCAAACTTCCTTAGGCTAAGTCTACCAACAAACTATCACAAGCAGACTTTCAGTCCAGTACTCCTCATAACAATAACAACTTCAATTATTTATCAATTTTGTAATCTGATTTATACATTTTCCTTTGTATATTTCTTACATGATATATTGGCGTACATCAATTTTACATCCGCAGCATAAAAATTGGCAATGATATATATGGGCTCTAAATGATGACATTGTCCTTGGAATTTTATACTTCATTACATTATAAATAACTATCATGTTTGACTTTTTCGATTCAAGTCGATTGTTTATCTAATAAAGTTTTGGGTCCTAAGAATTACATGTCTTATAACTTTAATAAGAAAATATATATCAAATTTTTATTTGATAAACAGTTAGACTTAAAAAAGTCAAACATAACAATAATTTTGAAAGGAAGGAAACTACTAGAGTGCCAAAGGAAACTAAAGCCTAATATAAGCATGATATTCCATTAGAGTTTATAGCAAAAATAAAAATAAACGAACTCAAAGACATGTTCATATCTTAGAAAAGAAAGCTAAACATTAGAGCATCACCAATGAGTGATTTTTGCCCAATTCTTATTTGGGTAAAAATCATCCAACAATTGGGAGCAATTCCCAACTCAAAAATTTCAGCAGAAGCAAAAATAAGAATTGGGGGGGGGGGGAGAAGGAAGAAAAACAGTCGCATGAAGAGGAGGTGAAACGCACCGCCCTCTTGCATAAGGCGTGTGCGTCTCACACATCAATAGAGCGCGTGAAGAGGGTGGCAAAGGTGGGTCCCACATGTCGCCACTTTGTTGGTTTGAAATATTTTTTTTGAATTGTCCGTTGAAATCAAAAAAGCTTTTAAAGTGTACAATTTTTTCCCTCTTTTTGCCTTTTCACCTTTCTGACTTGTTTTTTTTTTTTTTTAAATTTGACTGTTACTTTAATTTTTTTTATAATCATCAAATCACCTATTTATAAATAACCCTCCAATCTCATATTTTTTATTTTATTTATAAATGGATTAAAATTAAAATTATAATATATTCATTAAAATTATAACAAATTAATTCATTTATAAAACAATATACTAATTAATCTATTTGAAAAGTATAAAAATAAAAAAAGTAGTGTAAATAAAGAAGATGATTTGGTAATGGTGACCCAATTAAGAATTTAGTTAAGAATTGACACCATTGGAGATGCTCTAATACACCTCCGTTCCAAGCATAAAAAATATTCATTAACTTTACAATTGAAAAATGTCCCGTTTAGCTAAAATAATTAAAGAAAACTAATCTAAGTAATCTTAGGATAATTGAAGTTTACAAGGTATAGTATCTAGTTTCAATTCAAATTTGTTAGACCCATATTATCTTGAGATATTTTATTTTAAAGGTAAAAACTTGTGTATGATCGTTTTATGGATCCAAATCCGTAAGATAGATCCCCAATAGGAAGGAAATAGAGATGTATTTGTTTTGACCATGAGCAATCTATTTGCAGAAACCGCAAGTCACCCATTAAGAAAACGTGTTAAAATGAGAAAAGAAAACGAGTTAGAAGTGGGTGTATTGAGTAGCCCAGATCGCGTTGCCAGATTCGATGATAAAACACGTTGGTCATAGGTTTTAGAAAAGCAGAAGCAACACTAGACATGGTGAACATGCGGCACGCTATGAGCGTGCAAGCTCAATTTGTCTTGCAACGCTTAACATGACTTGACGAACTTTGATAACTTACAAATTAAAGGTCTAAAAGATACATTTAAAAGCAAAAACGACACATTTAAGACTAAAAAGTGACACATTTTTATACAAAATGACTTACGCATTGAGGAACTAAGTGTTCACATTTAAAGGCAAAAGTTGACATTTTGATACATAATGAGTTACACATTGAGAAATTTAAAGTAACACATTTAAAAGCAAAAGTGACACTTTCATACATAATGACTTACACATTAAGTGATTAAAAATGAAATAGTAAAGGCAAAAGTGAGACACATTTCATACATAATGATTTATGCATTATTGTAATTATGATAAACTCTAACGTTAATTATACATTCCCTAATTATTAGATTTTTCAATTATGGACTCTTTTATGTGGAACATAAAGAGTATATGTTTAGATACAATAATGGTAAGAATACTAATCATAATCATACCAATAATTATTACTCCCTCCGTCTCTAAATTATCGTCCTCCTTTCCTTTTTTGTCCGTCCCAAAATAATTGTCCACTTTGAAACTTACCTTTTTAGAACATCACTTTTACCACTTTACCCTTACTTTTTCACCCTACTTTAATTATGAGCCACATATACATGGACATTAAAAAAAACTACACATTAAACCAATATAAATAATCAAGTCAATTACTTTTTCTTAAACTATGTGCCGGGTTAACCCAGACGATTATTTAGGGACGGAGGGAGTATATAATACTCCATCAATTTTCAAATTACCGTCATCTTTTCCTTTTTCGCCAGTTCTAACATACTTGTCCTCTTTCAAAACTTTTCATTTTAGGAAAATATTTTTATCATTTTACCCTTACTTTTTCTACCTACTTTAATTATGACTACTAACGAGTGTCAAACCGTCAAAAATAATTTAAAAATTTGATAGACGTCAAATCGTCAAAAATAATTTCCTATTTTCCTTATAATGAGTATAGGGTAGTAGGGATCGTATTCACAGGGAACGTCGAATTCACTTCTTCTAAGAATTTTAACAAAATAATTTAAGATAAAGATCGTGATTTTTAATCTAACTAATTAGCAACAATGACTTAATTTAAAGCTGAAATTAAATGACTAAATGTTAACAAAACAGAAAATGTTGTTTGATTCTAATAACGAAAAAGTCACAATCAATTAATTAAACGTAATCTCATAAGTTTACTACTGATCATAGATGCAAAGATGACTCAATTGGCTACAAATAAACCGGTTATAGTTGTCGACAATTGTCAGACACCCAATCTCTCCTTACTGCCTTGATAGTCAAGAGAAGCTCATTAACTATTTTCCTAATCAAAAGACAACCCCCGAAACGCTCGTATGATTTAATGTTTTGAAAGCATTAAGAGAGAGAGACTCGATTCTAAATAGTGCATATTAAAGCAATATCATTTAATTTAGATTACACATTCCCGCAATACGGACCGAATATGCTTGTGATGCTTAAACGGTGCGTCACTTGCTACTTTGTTAGAACCCGAAGACAATTACGAATCAACGGTTATAACTAGCAATGAAATATTATGTAAATTAAGGTTCTGGCCACAAACATTAACTAAGCATAAGAATCCTACGTTACAATTCCTTTTGCATCAAACAAATAGAGAACGAATAAATACTTAAACTCAATTGAGAATTTAAACACTTAGATCTCACATCAGAAACTTGTAAAGAATTACTTGTTCATTAACTGGAAGAAATAAAACTAGCCACTAAACATAATTAAAGATTACTTACAAAATGAATTCAAAACGAAAATAAACCCATCAGTGTGATGGAAGAAACGAGCAAGTTGCTACCAAAATCTTTGAGTGTATATGTGTGTGTATGATTATGTGTATCAGCCGTGTTGTCTGTGATTGCATGCCAACTTCTAAAACCGACCTATCCTTATATAGCTGAGCCCTCCTTGCTTTCCAAGTCTTTCCTCCTTTATAGAGGCCATGATCTTCACTCTTAACCTCCACTCCATAGGTTGTTGTTGACAAAGTCCACAACATCTAATCTATCTCTTATCCTATCTTTTCATTAATTACAAAAGAGAAAGAAAATAAATAACCACAATTTAGAGAAAAATAATAATTCCATAATTACGGAGATTGGCTAATGTCTGAAATTCTCATTAAAACGTGACATTGATTCCAAATTCAGTTCCAGCTCGCCTCAGATATATAGCGAATGGCTATTCGGTACCATAATATTTGAATTTCTTCTTTAAACTCGATATTTTTTTTCCACTTTTTCATAATCATTCTCCCATAGACTTGTAATCACAAAACATACAAAATACCCATAAAAAGTGCAACATTTACAACAAGTTAAAGCACAAAATCAATATTAAATATCACACTTATTTGAGTTCATCAAAATTCCTCCACACTTAAACGATGCTTGTCTTCAAGCATTTTTTAAACTTCATGAACATGATCATTGCTTCTCCAACCAACCCAAGAAAAACAGACATTGTTCCCAACTTGACATCAAATGTGCATTCTCATATTGAAAATCAAAATTCAATCAACAAGATGAGCATTCGCTAATTTTTCAATTTAAATTGATTTGCATGTCTCTAAAACTATCCTTCAATTTCACATATGCAAGACTCAACTATCTTCACGGTATCTCTCAAATCACACAAAAGTGTTTAAAGAGGGATGTATATCATGAAGCCCTCAAATCACACAACGTGTAAGGGCAAAATAGACATGCCATATTTTGGTCTTGTTTCACCTTTCTTGGTCAAAATATGATTTTTGATAAGTTTGTGTTAATTTAGGACTTAGTATATTTTATTAGATTTAGTTTAGTTATTTTTGGTAGCATAATCTTTTTGTAGATTTCAAGTGCACATATTTGGTAACAAAATCTTAGCATAAGTCCTAGTCTAACCATGATTCTTGACCACTTTCATATTTGGTAACAAAATCCCATTAGTTTGGTAAGTTGTTGATTTTTTCCTTAAATACTAATCATTTTCCTTGTAGACGATGGATTGTTCCTTGTGCATAGGTTTTCACATCGCTATTTAAGGAGGTGCTGGGACACGGCGTTTGGACAGAGAGCGGATCACAAAGAGTGCAGCAAATTGATTTCCGAATTGAATTCGTGATTCAGTGCGATTTGAATGTGATTAGAATGTTGCAACATTGGAAGCAACATTGGGCGTTTATCTTTGTTTTGACTTCCTAGGTGATTTTAGGAAGCTATTTGTTTCTTCCCACTTTTTATGTGGGTGTTTTACTCTCCAAGACTTGTTGTCTTGTGAGAGTGTTTTGTTTGGTGATTTCACATAGTTTTTTGTAAAACAATTCATTCTTTTTAGTGAAATCTTTTTGGCCATGAGGCTAGATCTACAAGTATAAGCTTGTAGATTGTTTGGTAAATTTTTGTGATTAATTTCGTGCTTTAGTATTAAGTCTTCCGCTGTTTTTGATTATTTTTCTGTCTATTGTGACTTCAATTGTAGCTTTTTCACAAGCTACATTAAGTCTTGAGAATCCTAGCTACTCGCGTTCTTTCACAACGGAATAACATTACCATATGCTTGCAAATTGATCAAATCTCCATCACTGAATATGAGTTCATAATGCACCAATCAAAAGGTCTTTAAAAGGGTTGTAACGTAGCTAGGGGTGAAAAGGGTAGGATATAAGGGATTTAAAGTGGGTTAAAGTCAAAGTCAAAGCAAAATAACCATATAAGTCATCTTCAACTTATTCACTAAGCAATAATCACAACTTATTCAAGCAATAATCACAAATGAAGTATATTCACCTTTTGACATGTATACTTCACTTTGCACTTCTTTTACATGTATCACACTTTCTCTTCTTTTGGAAAACCGCTACCTTCTTCTCTTCGCTTTTTTTTAAGCAGCCCCAAGGAGCATATTTTTCCTTTTGACCGGTTGAGTGTTTTTTTTTTCTTTCTTTCGAAACAGCTCACATCACCATTTTTGCTTGCACAGAACATGCTTTTACATAATTAACTAGCCATCACTTGCAACACATAATGGTTATAAGATGAGATTCCATATTTCACATGATCATTATGCAAATCCTTGCCATTAGGTAAATCAAAATAGGTCAAAAAGAAAGGCTAAAGGTTCATTTTGAGGTTTATCAAAAAGAAAAGGTTTAGGTTCAAAATCTATATTATAAAACAGCTTGAGAAATACGTGTGCAATTGATATGAGATAAGTAGTGACTGTGATTAATTTTTTTACTTTAATCTTATGGCTGTAATTCTCTCATACCCTCACATGTGCGAAGGGCGGTTGACAACTGTCTTTGGCCTAACTCAATTTACGGATGTAACTAAATTTAACTCTCTCTCTCTCTCTCTCTCACTCAATTATTTTTAACTTCTGTCTAACTCAATTTTTATTGTTTTACTGTCATTTATTGTTTTACTAGGATTTGTAACAATGTATTTTTTAAAAAATTATTGGACATTATTTCAAACAAGAAATTTCAAGTAATATTTTATTGGATTATATACACAAAATGCTAAGCATGAGCCCATATTAAAATCTTAATAAGAGAAATAAAAAAATAGTAAAATCAATAAATGAGAAAATACAAAATTAAGAAAAAGAAATCCACAAAACGCCACCTAAATGTAAGGAATCAGAACCATATATTCGGTGATGGAATAACATTGTTAATTAACCTCTCTATTAAATGTTTGGATAAGATATGATTTTTTGGGATAAGTACTGGCTATGATTTAGTTTTTTACTCAATCTTACTGCTGTAAATTTTTTACGGCTAGAACTAAATTTACGGGTTGTAACTAAATTTAATTCTTATTGTAATTACTTAAATCAATTTAATTTTTATAAAGCATGAATTTATTTTTTTTATTTTTTTCCAGCCTAGATTTAATGTTTTAGAAATATTTAGTTTGTAGTTTATTAATTGATTGTTATTGAAATCAACTTAATCTCAATTTACTTTTTATCCGACCTAGATTTTAAAAATAAATACAATTGTTCGTAAGTTTGTTAATTATTTTTTGTAATTTTATATATTTGTATTTTAATTTCTTTCTTTAAAAAGAATTTGTGCTAAGTTTCCCTTATTAGTGTGAAATCTTTGTGATTTCGAATAGTCTTTTGTTAATTCACTATGTCTCATTCAATTTATTTTATGGTTTTTGTTTGCTAAGATTTTCATTTTTAAGTTTATTTCAATTAAGTGTTGGGTTGGTGTTTATATGTGTGTGAGAGAGAGAGAGAGAGAGAGAATGATTCTTGATATTTAATTATACTCTTTTTGGATAAGTTATAAATTTTTACAGCCAATAAAATGTGTTAATTCTTTAGTTGTTGGGATATCATGTTTTCTTTATATATTGTATATTGATCCGACCCTTACAAAATCTCAAGCATATTGTGTATAATGATCCAACTCTAACCAAATCTCAAACATATATTAATTTATTCGCATCATGCTCGCTTTATACATTGATCACATCCATATTGACATCGTGCCTATGGCACGGGTACAAAATCTAGTGGTTAACTAAGGGGAAACATTTATGGGTAGGATAGAAAAAGATAAACAAAAGTGGTGATACATAAGTGCCTTAATCATATTGGTGCAAAGAACTCATTGATGTGATTTCGATATGTATACAAAATGCAAGTTCTAAAATAATCACTCAAAGAAACAAGAAAAGAGCATATACAATGGACTGCTATATTTTTGGCCCAAAATCTCACCAAAGTGGCTAATGAGTTAATACTTGCACACACTAATTGAAAGTATCAATTACAGACATGTTTTACAATTTTATGACAAAAATTTTCAAAATGCTCATCATTTATCATAAATTCCTCAATTCAATCGGATAATGCGCATCTACAAACATAAAAACAATGTCTCCTTTTTATTTCAACCTATCAACCTAAATCATGTCTTGAAAGTTTAAAAATCCTCAGATAAAAACATATACAACAACCAACAAAACAGCAAATAGGGACCCCCGATTACCCCATATACACATGTTCAAATGCCCCCACACTTATGTTATACATTGTCCTCAATGAAGTATATAATCAAGGTGTGCAAAACAAGAAAAAAAAATTAAGCAGAAAAGAGCAAAGTGGAGGGAAAGGAGCTACTTACTGTCATGTTCAACAGAGGCAAAGGGGAATCATAATTTGGTTCTGCCGCTTGGTTGCTCTTGGAAAAAAACGAAAAGAGTGAAAATACCACATGGGCATGTGCTAAGCTCTCACAAGCCTTGCTACCAGTAGTTCATTCTTCTTTACTTCTTTAAATCACACACCTGCTGCTACAAAAAAAAAAAAAAAAAAGAATGAAAATAACAAGAAAATAAATTTAACATAGAAAAACAGGAAATTAAAGCATTAAAATTGTTGGGTTGCCTCCCAATTAGTGCCGCTATTTAACATCTGTAGCTAGATCCAATATCCACTCTTCCTACAACTCGGACGAATTATTATCAATGATAACCGGTAATGGAGGAAGAATTTTGTCACTTGAAAATGGTAACAGAAAAGAAGGAAAATCAAACCTTGGTATTACCTCCGGTGTGGAATAGAGTGCCATAATATTTTCATGCACCTCCTCACTTCTTTGGAAAGACACATCTTTATACATCAAACTTTTCACAGACATTAATTTCAACTTCATTTTCCTTGCACACAATTCCTCAGCATGGTGAGACACTTCCTTTATGGTATCCATGACAGGAATGTTAATCTCAACCTTACGGAAGGTCTCTAAGATTTCCCTCCTATCCTCTTCTTTCTTAGCGAATCTGCCCAGAAAAGGTAGGAGAATAATAATTTCCTCATTTTATTTCATGAATTCTCCACCATCATTTCTTGGCAAACCCTCATTTTGCACAACTTCTTCCTTGTTGCAATCAACATGCCCTTTTTTCTGTTCAACTTGATTCGCTTTCAGCTTGCTTAGGGACACGACTAACTGAGAAATCTGAATTTCAAGAGATTTAATGCTAGCCTTGGTCTCTAATCTTTCTTGTTGTTGAGTCTGTCTATCTTGCTGAACTGATTCAGCTAAACTTTTGATTAGCCCTCCAATGATGTGCAGGAACTGGTAGTGGGTTGAACTGGTGGAGAAGGTGAGAACGGATAATTCTATTGCAGAAATATTGATTGTCCTTCTTGATTTTCGCAACTGAAATTTGGTTTATCCCACCATCATGGATTGTAGCTATTGAAATAAGGATCATGGTCATCATGAGTTTGTCCCGGAAATTCTTTCATTGCCATGGCGTGTTGTATATTATCTTGCCATGGAGGATAATAATTTGCAACTTGTCTAACAACCAACGAATTTCTACAAACTTGAGTCTTTGATACCTGATTTATGATAAACTTATCCACCAGAGAAGTCAATGCATTCAATCTTTGATCAATAGAACTAGAATTTACCTCATTCCCTAGTCGTGGAAAGTTATCGTGTCTATTTCCAATTTGTTGTGCATAGAAAGCCATGACAAAATAAAATTCTTAAAAAGAAATAAATAGCAAAATTGTTCCCTGGTAACGGCGCCAAAATTTGACGGGTGTCAAACCGTCAAAAATAATTTAAAATTTTGACGGGCGTCAAACCGTCAAAAATAATTTCCTATTTTCCTTATAACGAGTATAGGGTAGTAGGGATCGTATCCACAGGGAACGTCGAATTCACTTCTTCTAAGAATTTTAACAAAATAATTTAAGATAAAGATTGTGGTTTTTAATCTAACTAATTAGCAACAATGACTTAATTTAAAGCTGAAATTAAATGACTAAATGTTAACAAAACAGAAAATGTTATTTGATTCTAATAACGAAAAAGCCCCAGTCAACGAACTAAACGTAATCCCATAAGTTTACTACTGATCATAGATGCAAAGATGACTCAATTGGCTACAAATAAACCGGTTATAGTTGTCGACAACTGTCAGACACCCAATCTCTCCTTACTGTCTTGATAGTCAAGAGAAGCTCATTAAATATTTCCCTAATCAAAAGACAACCCCCGAGACGCTCGTAGGATTTAATGTTTTGAAAGTATTAAGAGAGAGAGAGAGAGAGAGAGAGAGACATGATTCTAAACAGTGCATATTGAAGCAATATTTTTTAATTTATATTACACATTCCCGCAATACGAACCAAATATGCTTGTGATGCCTAAACGGTGCGTCACTTGCTACTTTGTTAGAACCCGATGACAATTATGGATCAACGGTTATAACTATCAATGAAATAGTATGTTAATTAAGGTTCTGACCACAAACATTAACTAAGCATAATCATCCTACGTTACAATTCCTTTTACAACAAACAAACAGAGAACAAATAAATACTTAAACCTAATTGAGAATTAAAACACTTAGATCTCACAGCAGAAACTTGTAAAGAATTACTTGTTCATTAACTGGAAGAAATAAAACTAGCCACTAAACATAATTAAAGATTACTTACAAAATGAATTCAAAACGAAAATAAACCCATCAGTGTGATGGAAGAAATAAGCAAATTGCTTCCAAAATCTTCGAGTGTATATGTGTGTGTATTGTAAATTATTAATCTTAAACCCTAGATCTTGAACTTCATGATAATCACAATAGCATATAAAATACTCTTAATTAAAATACCCGATGAAGACATGTTGCTTCTAGTGATTTGCCCTTGATCCGAAATCTGCAGTATAATAGAGAGGTAGAGACGGAATATGGTTTATCCCTTTTGGCCTAAAAAAACCCTAATGAGTTGATTTAACGTAATAGATGAATATGATATGTATTACATCTCTTTTATAGGCAAAGGGAGGACCAAATTCCTATTAGGGTTTTAATCTTAACCGTCCATCAAGGTAGAGTTTATTTAGGAAACTAACCCATTTTTACAAACCAGATTTATTGTAATTTAGTAAGTCCAAATTAACTGTGATTCTCACTATTGACCATATAAGGAATTTTTTAACCCGCAAGAAATATATCTTACAGTCTCCCACTTGGTCAAAGTGATACCTAACTTCGTGAACATACTTATCTTCCACAAATATACTCCCACTAATCATGCCATCATCAATGAATTTGACATTACCAGTTTCTACAATTCGCAGCTTATGGTTAGGACAATAAATTATATACCATTTGGATTTTTCAGGAAAACCAATGAAATAATCACTTATGGTTTTCAAATCCAATTTGTTTGCTTGAGGATTATATACCTTCACTTCAGCTAGACGTCCCCAAACTTGCAGGTGTTTTAAACTAGGCTTCCAGCCTTTCCACAGCTCAAAAGGAGTCTTTGGAACTGTTTTACTGGAACCCTATTTAAAATATATACAGCCATACGAAGAGCATATGTCCACAATGTAATGGGAAACTTAGCATGACTCATCATGCTTCTAACCATTTCTAAAAGCGTGTGATTTCGCCTTTCAGCTACACCATTCTACCATGGAGAATCTGGCATTGTGTATTAAGCTGCAATTCCAAGTTGTTCGAGGAGTCTGGAAAAAGGTCCAGGATGTTGTCCTGTTTTGTCATACCTGCCATAAAATTCTCCACCTCTTTCAGACCTTATGATTTTCACTTTTCTCTCTAATTGTCTCTCAACCTCGGTTATGAATATTTGAACAAAATTCACAGATTGAGATTTGTTATGCAATAGGTAGAGATAACAGTAACGTGAATAATCATCTATAAAGGTGATGAAGTATGTTTTTTCCCCAAATGTTGGAACATCAAAAGGTCCACAAATGTCTGTATGTATTATTTCAAGATGCTGAGAACTTCTTGTGGCTCCTTTCTTTGTGTGTTTTGCCTTTAATACAATCCACACAACTTTGATAATCAGTAAAATCTAGGTTCGGTAAAACCTCATATTTTACTAATCTTTGAAGTCGTTTACAGGATATATGTCCCAACTTCTGATGCCACAAGAGTGAAGAGTCATTTTTCATTACATGATGTACAGTTTTTTCATTATGATGCAGAGTCAATTGGGTTTCAGGTAAGGATGGAGAAAACAAAGTAAATTTGTAAAAACCATCCACAAGAATTCCATAACCAAATTTAATAGAATCTTTATATAAATTGAAACTTCTAGAACCCAAATCAAACATAAATCCTTGTAAATCAAGTTTTGAAACTGAAACTAAGTTGCGAGAAATAGATGGAACTTAAAGAGTTTGAAATAAATCTAAATAATATCCTTTTGAAAGAACAAGAAGATATGTTCCAATAGCTTCGACAAGAGCTTTATTACCGTTTCCCATAAATAAAAAGTTTTCAGTTGGGTTAATGATTTGGGTTGTAAATTATCCCTGCATCGAATTAGAAACATGAACATTAGCACATGTATCCAACCACCATGTATTTGAAGGCACATTAGAGAAGTTACATTCTGAAAAACTTACGAATCCCAAAGGATTACCTTTACTTTCAAACCAGTTGCGTCGTTTTTCACAATCTTACTGGAAATGTCCAGATTTCTTGCAGAAACGACAAACTTCTTCTTTCTTTGCCTTGACTTGTGGGGTTGGACGTTATTATTCATTTTGGGTGGTGTCTTTTTCTGGCCTTTTCCAGCCTTTTTCTCAAACTTATGATTCGCTCCTTGAATTGTGAGATGCGCAACATTAACACCTTGTTGAGTTAGCCTTGCTTCCTCTTGAACAAGCATGTTAGATAGTTTATTCACTGTCCACTTTCCCTTAATGGAATTATAATTCACTTGAAAAAGGGGCATATTGTGGAGGAAGATAATTTAGAATAAATTGGACAAGAAAATTCTCATCCACTTTCATTCCTAAATTCTGAAGCTTAGCTGCAAGATTTTGCATCTCAATAATATTATTGTGCATTGACCGTGCACCATCAAACTTTATAGTAGTGAGTTCTGACATTAATTTCCCTACAAGGGACTTATTTGCAATCTTAAAGCGTTGTGCAACAGATTCCATGAATTCCTTAGCCAATTTCGTTTCAGGAAGAGAGGCCTTGATGTTTGCAGTAATTGTCATTCACATGAACATAAGGCTCAATATGTTACTTTTCTCCTATAGTTTATGGAGATCCTTATCCTCTTTGGTACTTTCTGCGGTTAATGCAGAAGGTTTTTCAGTTTGGAGTGCAAGATCGAGATCAAGAACACCCAAAGTGAATTCAACATTCTCACGTCATTCTGAGAAGTTGGTACCATTGAGAGAGGGTGCAGATGAAGCATGCGAGTGCAAATTAACGAGAACAAGAGTTGAAATATAATAGAGATATACAAGAGTTAAAAGTTGTCTAAATATACATAAAGAAGATTCTCATGTGGGTAAAACCTCCACTAAATTAATTATGAGTTATAATTCTAATTTAATCATGTGTATAAGAACAAGATAAATATCTGTGGACATTTTTCTTTTCTCTAACACATTAATTTTAATGTTGTTCAAACATGTGGATCAGAATCACCTGTGGGTGATTACCGTTCTAATATGTATATACAACGTAAAAGACTCATCAATAAACATTAACATTAAATAACATCAATTTAATTATCAATTATGACTGTGGTGATAATTAGACTTTTATACATATCAAAACGGTTAGTGCGGAAAAACATAATTATTTTTTCTTAAAATAATATAAATTCATAAGATTTTGAAGAAAAATTTTGAAGGCCAAAATAGGATCGTGTTTAATCAGCTTCATTGTTAATTCATGTAATTTCAAACCCCACGCTTTCGGGAGCAACCGGAGCAAACATACACGTACTGTCTAATAATCCATAGTCTGATTCATATCTCATATTTTCATCCGACATAGAAATCATCATTATCTACTACTACTAAAATCATTATTAGTATTATTTAAATAGTAAAAACAATTCAGGCATGTGCCGCATGAATCAAAAGAAGGAAAAATAATTGTTTAATCAATTATTCATGTAATTGCAAACCCAAGTCAATAGTGCCGCCATATGATGAATCGGCTATCTGATGGGTTTAACAATCATCTTATATTTAAGAATAATAGACAACATAAACCCTTTTTAACATTAAGATGATTGAGTTCGTTACCTTGCTCTGATACCAACTGTAAATTATTAATCTTAAACCCTAGATCTTAAACTTCATGATAATCACAATAGCATACAAAATACTATTAATTAAAATACCTGATGAAGACATGTTGTTTCTAGTGATTTGCCATTGATCCAAAATCTGCAGTATAATAGAGAGGCAGAGGCAGAATATAGTTTATCCCTTTTAGCCTAAAAAAACCCTAATGAGTTGATTTTATGTAATAGATGAATATGATGAGTATTACATCTCTTTTATAGGCAAAGGGATGACCAAATTCCTATTAGGGTTTTAATCTCAACCGCCCATCAAGGTAGAGTTTATTTAGGAAACTAACCCCTTTTTACAAAGCAGATTTATTGTAATTTAGTAATTTCAAATTAACTGTGATTCTCACTATTGACCATATAAGGAATTTCTTAACCCGCAATAAATATATCTTACATGTATGATTATGTGTATCAGCCGTGTTGTCTGTGATTGCATACCAACTTCTAAAACTGACATTTCCTTATATATATGAGCCCTCTTTTCTTTCTAAGTCTTTCCTCCTTTATATAGGCTATGATCTTCACTCCTAACCCCCATTCCTAGGTTGTTGTTGACAAAGTCCACAACATCTAATCTATCTCTTATCATATCTTTTCATTAATTACAAAAGAGAAAGAAAAGAAATAACCACAATTTAGAGAAAATAATAATTTCCTAATTACGAAGATTGGCTAATGTCTGAAATTCCCATTAAAACGTGACATTGATTCCAAATTCAGTTCCAGCTCGCCTCATATATATAGTGAATGCCCATTTGGTACCATGATATCCGAATTTCTTCTTTAAACTTGATATTTTTTTTTCCACTTTTTCATAATCATTCTCCCATAGACTTGTAATCACCAAACATACAAGATACCCACAAAAATGTAACATTTACAACAAGTTAAAGTACAAAATCAATATTAAATATCACACTTATTTGAGTTCATCAACCATATACTCAAGGACATTAAAGGAAACCAAACATTTCACAAATATTTATAATACATTCAATTATTTTTTCTTAAATAGTGTGCTGGATAAAGATGATAATAATTTGAAAACGGAGGGATTAATAGTACTTCTCATCTATCCAAATATATATATATATATATATACTCGTTGGTTTACCTCCTTTTTTTTATTTTTAGTTTTTAAAATAAAGGATACTCCCTTCATCCCAAAAAATAATCTCATTTTCAAATTGGAAAGTCAATCAAGGAAAATGTCCAATTTCTGTTTAACATACATTTATTAAATATTAGGTGATGAAATTTTTGTTATTGATGTAATATTAAGAATACTATCAATAATAATAGTTAAATTTTTGTAAGAATAATTAAATATTTATAAATCTTTAGTCAAAGATTTTAGTTATTGATGTAATATTAAGAATACTATTTGGGACCAAGATAGATTGGTTTTAGTGCAATTTAAATTAAGTACAAATAATTAAAATTGCAATTTTAAGAAATTTGACATGTCAAATAAGACTAATTATTTAGAATATAGGGAGTACTAATAATTTTTCACAGACACTTAATGACTCAATACAACATGAAATACTTAATACAACACTTTTGAAAAAATATGAACCAAATTACCCTTTGCACATTTAAAATTAAATGAAAAGAAAAAAAAAGGTTGGGCTGGCTGGTGGATGGGCAGAGGGTGGGCTAGGGCAGGGTCGAAAGGTCTGGGCTTGGAGCAGAGGTGAGGTGGGCTGGGCTGGGGGAGGGTCTTTGCAGTGGGCGGTTGGGCTGGGCAGAGGCTTGGCGGCCGGTGGTGGCAATGCGGAGGGGATGGACGATAGGTGGTGGCTATCAGCGGCGATATTCAATTTTTTTTTTAATTTTGTTATATATGACCAAGGGTAATATAGTATTTTCACCACAAAAAGTGTTTTATTAAATATTTTACAGGTAATGTATTAAGATTTGCCCTAATTTTTTAATATAATTGAAGTAGTTGACTATTGAGTCAATTTAGTAGTTTACTTACAAAATTAGAAGTCCATACTGTGAGTTGAGTGTTGGGTTGGTTCTTTGAATAAGATTGTGCAAACTGTACAAAGCAATTTAGCTTTGAAATTGAACGGGATTTTGTTACTTATGCTCTGCTTTGTACAATATACTGTATTTGCAGAATCTGAGTACAGGTAAATAGATTTCCTAATCACCTTGACGGTTAAAGAAATGACTTACCCATCACATATTGCTTTCTTCATTTCTATCTAAAATGGCTGTAATCAGATGATTTAGTATTAAATAACAGAAACATTATCCAATAGTTCCTGTCCCTTGGTTTCAAGAGGAAACAGAAAAACACATAATCCTGATAGAACGATCACAGATTCAAACAGAACGATTGCAGCCGTTTGATGGCAGTCATTCAAGAATCCAACTGCAACAAGAGGGCAAAGCATTCCCCCGACACCCCCTACGGCGCATGCCAATCCAACACCGGTTGCCCTCACTGAGGTTGGATATATCTACAAACATAGGATATCAAGTTATGCCCGAAAGACTTGCAATCAAAAGAGGTCAAAGTTAGCGAATGAAAGATTATCCGAGAAGAACTCAGACTGTTAAGGATTCGTTATACCTCCGGAGCATAAACATTGGCAATGGCGTATGTTCCAGTGATGAAAATACGGGATCCAGATAACCAAATTGTTGATGAGATCTCACTTTGAAGTAATACCAATGGTAGAAGGAATATAAATCCTATCATGAACATGATTTCCATTGAAAGTTTGCGACCAATTCTGTCGATGATAAATGCTGAAAGAACAATCCCTGGGAGCTCTGAAAATGGAGGGAAATATGAAGAACTTCACAGTATGTTTTTGAATTGATCAAAAAATTTAGATGGTCGTAATGTGCAGGTTTTACCTGCGAAAGAAGCAACGAGTATATCTCTGTAACTCGAATCCTGGGAATTATCTGAATGCAAAATGACTGAGTTACACTGACTTTGCCCACTGCTCAGCTCTGAAGTCAGCAATATGATTCCGTAATACGCAAAGTTGTTTCCAAAGAACAGCGCCCACAATAGAAGGGTGGTTCTAATTAAACTTGGAGAAAATAGCATCCATATGGTTGAGAAGCCTGTTTTAGAAACCGTAGTTATGGTTTTTTTGGGAGAGAGTAGAAGAGGATCTGTCATTGAAGTGTCTTCTTCATCGAATGCAGTCATTTGATCGGATAGAAGGATTCCAGAAGGAAGTTCTGTTCCGTTAATTGTGGCTATTCGTTTTATCATATTATGAGCATCGTCCAATTGACCTTTCATACATAAATACCTTGGAGATTCTGGTGCAAGATTGTAAAAGAGAAGAGTTGCAAAAGCTGGAACTGAAGATAGTGCAAGCAACCACCTCCAACCCAATATTGGCATGATGATCTGCAAAGCAGGAGTAGGGTGACACTCTTGGTTTGTTTTGTTAAGTCGGAAATCAGACCAGAATGGCATGACCTTCCCTGTTAAGTAGCTGGTTTGGCATTTAGTCAACTTAATTTCTATAAAAGGAAACCTTAACTAGTGTCCTGCAACAACTTTTCATGAAAAACTAAAAAAGGGAACTCTGTTTGACACAGAGAAAATATAAACTTTATATAAACCCCACAGGTCACAGTGGATAAGCTCAAAACAAGAACAAGAAAAAGGCCACCCCAAACCAAATCCAGCAGAATGTTTTCATTTCCAAACCCAATCTGGTTGGAGTGCCATCCCATTCAGATTATTGCGTTCTGGTCAACCAAACTCTACCTAATTTGACTATCTTACTAGAATATAATAGCTATGAAGCAAAATGGTACTTCACCACAGTATTAGAAACTTAAAAACTAATTAAATTAGTTAATGAAAATATCAAACATACCCAAGCAAGCGAAGCCTCGATCACAATGCCCACAGTCCAGAAAGTTGAAAAAATAACCATCCACGTACCCCGATTGGGAACAGGTATGAACTCCAGAAACCAAGACAGGTACAAGGCTCCACCGCCCACACCAACGCCTACCAAGCAACGGAGAAGTACGAGCGAAATATAGTTGGGAGCAAAAGCTGATAGAAATGCAGCTCCACTTGTCACGATAGCAACAATCAGAAGACCCTTTCTGGTGAAGGAACAATGCAAGTAGGCAACTGTTGTAATTACTTCAAGAACCGTATTAATTTTGCCAAATAAGAAAATAAATCCAGAGAAATGAAAAGGGGCATGCCTCCTTCCGTAATTATCTGAAACAAAGCCAGATAAATATGATCCAAGAAGGATGCCAGCAAAAATCACACTAGTTAATAGGCTCTCTTGAGTAGAGGAGAGCTTCCACTGGGACTTAACTGACTGTCCTATGAAAGAAAGAATCATCGTCTCCACGGCCGCAGCCGCGAAACCAAGGCCTGCATAAGCCAGCACATACACTTGGAACTTGCCAAACCCAATATCAACAAGCACTTCATCCAACGTGTACCCACCACTGTTATCTCCCATAGGAACGACGCAGTCGTAGATCACAAGCTAAAGTAGTGATCAGCCACAGTTCTCAAGTCCCTGTTTAAAAGTCAAATATTGAAGAACTGCATTCCACGGCCCCTTGACTCGACTCGACTCAACTCAACTCAGGGTGAAAAAGTACTTCAAAAACAAAAAACAAAAGCATCTCACTTGTTCACCGACTTACAGTTGAAAACCTAAGCTTTAATTTTGAAAACCACTCTGTAATATCATAATGAGCAATAGAAATCCAAACAAAGATGAACACATGCAATCAACCTACAGTTAATTTCAACAAAGTATTAATCAAACAAAATAAAATGTGAAAAATCTGTAAATCAATTGATATCTGTTACCTAGAAAAAGCTTAGAATATTGAATTTACTTGAATCATGAATGTCAATGTTTCCAGCAACAGCAAAACCATGACTGAAAATGCTTACTAAGTTGAGTGAAGGAATTCGGAGAATTATAGAGATGACAATGACATCCGCAAGGGCATGGGCATATTATATGCAGAGATGACAATAGCCCACGTTTGTTTTGCGCCGTGAATATATGTTTATCCTTATGCAGTGAGTCGGGACATGATGGTGATGGGCATCTTTTTATTTAAATGTAAAGAATAATTGAAAGAGCGGTGTGCAGTGCACCCACGCCTACCCAATAATCTCTCCGTTTCTAAATAAGTTTTTTTTTTTTTTGGTGAGTTTCGAAATAATTATCGATTTTTCAAAATTTTCTTTTTTAGAAAAATACTTTTACCAGTTTAGATTTACTATTCTTACACTATAATCACGAGTAATGCTAAGAAAATTCAATTTATACTTAATTTTTTGCATTAAATGACATGACAGCTGATGTAGTAATTATGAGCTCAATTTTTTTACTTTGTACTTTCTAAGACTAGTTGTAACTAAGATTCGTTTATTTTAACCTAAGGACAAATCGCACCATTGGTCCCTTGAGTATACTCAGTATAGGTCTGTCACAGTTTTGGTCAACAAATTTTTTTCAAATTTGGGTCCTTTGATGATGTAGAACAAGTAGCCGAGACGTACTTAAGCAAGACTTTTGGGAAGAGTTCGAAGTTCAGGGGGTCCAGTGGCAGTTTCTGAAAGTTGGGTATAGCAGTTTTTCCGTTAGTTTTCGTTAAGCAATAGTAGAGAGTACCTAACGGTCAACAGAACTTTAACGGAGCGTAACTTTCGCGTCCGGATGAATTACGAGACTTCATTTTTAGCCCAAAAACGCTGTTTAAGTACTGTTACGTGCCTTTGAAGTTTTCGGGCTTTTTCGTTTTTTTTTGTTTAAGTCTTTTTCTTTTAGGGTTTGGATTGTTATGACATATAAATATCCTCTTCAACATTATTTCGGCAGTTTTGAATAAAATTCGAGTTTTCTTGCTTTGTGCTTGAACCCTAAGACGTCATAGGCTTGTTCTAAGGAATTTTTCGTTGAAAGAGTTCCTGTGTGATTGTTTCGCTGCGTCATTTGAGTATTGAATTTTTTCAGTGACAGTTCTTTTGGTTAATACCGTTAGCGAAATATCGTTAAGTTATCCATGTGCATTCTGTGAAGACTAAAATGATTTTTTTAAAATCTAATTGGGTGTCGCTGCTATTCAGCCCCCTTTTCCTATGAGTTGACCCCCCAAAATTCCTCAAAACTCATTCTTCCTATTTTACCCTCCTTATAAGTTGAATCCCCCTTCACCGCCCCCTACCCTCAATTGTTCGGTTAGAGCATGCCAAACAAAACTATGTTGTTCAACTAGAGCATGCCGAACAACACTAAGTTTAATTTTTTAAAAAATATTTTCAAATTATTCTGACCTTCTTGGTCGAACACCACTATATTGTTCGGCTAGAGCATGCTGAACAACATTAAGTTTAATTTTTTTAAAAAATATTTCCAAAATGTCCAAATCTACTTGGTCGAACAACACGGTGTTGTTCGGCATGTTCTATCCGAACAATACAATGGTGTTCGACCAATGTGGTCCAAACATTTTGGAAATTTTTTGGGGTTAATTGAAATGACACAATAGGGAGTTTACATTTTTAGGAATTTTTTGGGGTCAACTCATAACAAAAGGGGCTGAATAGCAACACCCCGTCTAATTTATCTCAAAATTTACAATTAAATCCCTAGAGTTTAAAAAATGACCCTAAGGTCTTCTTCCTCAAGTTTTTTTGGTAAACCCACCGGATTTAAGATTTAATGTAGTAAATTTGTCAATTAATTTTCAAATTCACATCCATCTCCCCAAAATCAATATGAATAAAATGTCCAACCACGCATGTGAGTTGTCCTAAATATTAAATTATCTCATAAGCGTAAGTACATCTCTATCATCATTTATAATTCCATCGTTCTCTCTTCAATGGATTAAACCGGCTCAATTTCCAGAGTTACATTTTTATCTATTCTAATCCTGTAAGAAATGCTGGCACCGAGCCCATCGACCATGATTCCGACCACCACTCCGTTACTAACCTCCGACGACGATGACCGGATCCGCCGCTCCCTCCGTCGCCAATGCCTGCGCGAAGCCGCGCGGTTCCTCCGACGAGCCAGCAGCCGTCGAATGATACGCGAGCCGTCGATGCTCGTTAGAGATCCGTAGCCGAACAACTGGAGGAGAGACAAAGTGATTGGGCATATTCGAAGCCGGTCGTGATTCTCGATCTTATTTTGAATTTAACGTTTGCGGTGGCGGTTGCGGTTTTGATTATGAGCGCGGACAAGTCGCCAGATGTGTTAAGGTTGTGGATCGTTGGCTACGGGTTGCAGTGCCTGGTGCATATGGTTTGTGTTTGGAGTGAGTATAAGAAATGACACCGGAGGTGGAGAGAAATTGACAATAGGTTTGGGAGCGGGCCGGGTTCAGGGTCTACGCCGGGGTCGACGTCTAGAAGGAACGTATGTTACACCGGCAAAATTGACCGAGGAAAGCACTAGGCATAAATTTACAATAACTCTAATTAGTATTACCTGTTCGACGGATTTCCTTGATTTTTTCCATATGCTGTGTTATTTTAGTTCTACAATTTGATGTTATGATTGCTTGTTAATTGAAGTATTTTATGAATGTATCCATGGCAAAACATACTGACACATTAATTGTCAAACCTTTAGAATTTGATGCAGTTAATCAGTATTTACAGAGTTGGAGAAGTCGAGTGGAGGTCGGAGATGCAAGCCCAAGAAGATGATATCGAAGCTGGATCTGGGTGAGGAGAGCGCTGGGGTTGGGGCGGCTTGGATTTGAGAGTAGACTAGGTTTACCAAAAAATTGAGGAAGAATGCCTTGGAGCAGGTACAATATTGTTTTCTCCTCGATCTTAAAAAAATCAAGGTTCAAACGGGGGTTTTAAAAAAATCAAAAGTTTGCTTAACTTGATTTTTAGAAGAAAGAATCACGGTTAAACCTTCGCAATTGGCACAATCTTCGGAACAGTCCCTAGGCTATCTAGCGTTTTGGCTTTCAATCCATCAAAACGGCGTCGTTTTGATGGTTGAAATTGTTTTTATGGATTGAATATGAAAAAAATTTCAAGCCGACAAAGCCTGCTCATGTACTCTCCACGCATCATTAAAGTGGTGGTTGAGGACATTTTGAATTATTTTCTGTTTAAAGGTAATTTGGGTATTAAAAAATGTTTTTAAAAAAAACAGTATATATTTTTATCTATAAATAAATGTTTGGTTTGTCTCATTTGGATATCAAATGATTTTTTTTCAAAATTTGAATTTATTTGTAAGTTTCTCTCTCTTCTCTCTTTCCAAATTTCAATTTTTTAATTAATCAATTTTTAAGTTGTGTATTATTCATTATTAATATTATTTTTAATTATTATTGGAGATTATTAAATACAATTGTTAAATTTCATATTTAATTAATTATTATTGCCATTATTCTTGTTAAATTTCGTATTATTATTGTCATTAGTTGTTATTGTTATTGTTAATATTATCATTAAGTAATATTAGTTTTTATTATTGTATAATTTTTGTTGTTAATTTTGTTTTATTTTTAACCATTGTCATCAATGTCTTCACATCCGGTTTCTCGTAAAAACAAAAACCCTAAATTAATAATATTATAAATAAATAATATAGAATTATAATAAATATTATTCAAATTATAATAAATAAATATTATTTTAATAATGACTATTTATATAATTTCGAAATTATTTATTTATGCAATAGCAAATTTATTTGTTAGTATAAATTGAAAGAATATATTAAATTAATAGAAATAAAGATGATGTGGTAGGTAAAATTGTTGAAGATAAAGATGATGTTGTATGTAAATGTGTTAGATTTTGTGCCACCATTAAGAGGGTTTTTTGTTTTAAATCAAATGAATATCTAATAAATTAATTTATTGGTTTTTAATGGATTGAGTTTGATTTTGGGTTTAATTTTTGGTACATACCTGCTCTTAGGATCATTTTTAAACTTTAGGGATATAATTGTAAATTTTGATATAGGTTAGATTTGAAAAAAAAAATCATTTTAGTCTTTACAGAATATATATGGACAATTTAACGGGATTTTACTAACGGCATCTATCAAAAGGACTGTCGTTGAAAAAATTTAATATTCTAAAAACCCAAATTTGAAATTTTTTTTGTTAAGGGACTAAAACTGTGACATGTATATACTGTGACATGCATATACTGAAGGGACGAATGGTGCGATTTTCCCTTAACCTAACTAATAAAAATAAATAAATCAATAAACTATTTTTTTTTCCCCAAGTTCCCCTATCGTCCGTTCATAGGGGATGGCGTCGTCTTCTTCTCCAGCGCCGACGGATTCCTCTGTTGACGGGATCTTATTCCACGATGCCCCATGTGTCTCTCTCTCCCAGCTCTCTGTCTCCATCCCATATGAGAATTTCCCCAAAATCATTCCGAACCTAGCCAAACCTTTCTGGCGAGAGCGGCGATTTCTCATCTTCTCCGGCGTCAGCAACTACCATCATCAATGTCATCCCATTCCGACGAATCCCCAGCTATCTTTGTGTAACTTATTTTATTATCATTTTCAAACAACGAAAGTAAGGCGAATCACAGAGTTCATGTAGCATCGTTTCGTTGTTGTTTAATTAGCAAAAGTGTATTCATATAACATGATTATGAACCCTCTTTGATTATGTTGTATAAAGCTAACATGGTTTCTAATTGATCAGTGTACATTATGGCCCATGATGTTTAACTCCCGGTTGGCTAATGCAGTTTAGGTGTTTGATGTATTGCCCACGTGGGATTTTCGGTGTTTAGCATGCGTGATGAATTGATGATGTGATTCTTGTTGTCATCTATGATAGTTTTCCATTCATAATTTCATATGACTTGTATTGGCTATGGAAAAATTAATACATCGACTTAAATGTCAACCTTAATTTAATTCCCCAAAACTAACTGCCAACCAACCAGAATGCACAACTTGAAATATTGGACCTAAAAAACTGATGTTTGAAATTGATGTTTGCATTAATCAAGTTTTTTAGGTTCAATATTTTATGTCTCCTCCACCCCTCCTCTTTTTGTATGAGATTTTTCATGGTTATTAAGCTGCATTGATAAATATTTGACTTTTGTAGGAGGGATTTTGAAATTAAAAAGAAAGCAAATGAGGAACAGAAGCAATGGAGAAGAACCTTGTTTCCATGGCTCGGGAAATAGAGAAGCTTCGAGCAGAGAAACTTAGTGTAGAGAGGAGACCATGGGGACTAGGTAAGTTATCATTCTCCTCTTCTTTTCCCCACAGCCCAAAAACAGTAAATAAAAAAAAAAAAAGGAAGACTTGCTGCTACTTTATTTAATGTAGGTGGTGGGGCATATAGAATGTTAAGTGAAGTCCTGAATGTAGGTGCTGGGGGATATAGAATGTCAACATGGTATGTCATTATGTATATGTAGTATGATTTGGTGAAAGAATTATGCTGAGGTGAGCTATTTTTTTATCATCCATTTCTGTTGTGTTAAATAACGATGTGAAGATCTGTTTTTGGCTTCAGCTTTTCACACTTATATTGAGTTTGTCATGGTTGTAAATGTCTAAACGTTGTTTTGTAGTGTTTGAGGTATAAACTTCAATTTTTTTGCATTGCTTAATAGGCTAAAGCTTGAAGAGCTAAATGAGATTATTATAGGAAGTTAAATGCTGCATATATAATTAGTGTCGCTTGCAAGCTTGGATTCTCCATTTTCTTATTACCCGAGGACATAATGGAGGTAATACTAGGATCACAACTAACTATGTTCTTGCCTTCTATTAAAAGTTGCTTTAAATGGTTTGTGCTGTGAACTTGTTGATCACATTAATGAGAAGATGATCCTTACCTTAACAACCAGCATCATGTACTGGAGCCTTCAATAAAATGTTGGGGACCAAGAGTGTGTACCATCATCTCAAACTGGATCCCAGCAGCACCAAACGATGGAGTTCTTCCGGCATGTGAAATCTCCATGCCCAGTTTGTCCGTCAGTGATGCCTTGTCAACCCTCGCTGCACATTGAGAAAGAAGATAACTCTAGACACGGAGAAAAATGTGGTTAGATTTTTGTTCTTCTGTGTCTGTTTCTCGGTCCTCAGTTTTCTTTCAAGAGGACAAGAAGGACTGCAATTTGGTTAAAGTCTTCAACCTCTCTGTTGTCTGTTACTACCTCCGTTCCAAACAAATAGTCACCTTTTGATAGTCAATTTTTTTAACAAATGACACTTTAAATAGTTCATTAGTAATAAAACGACTTCATTTTTTTAAAAGTGGATTGAAACATCTTAAAATGGTACAGTGAACTTCTTGAAGACAATAATAGAATTCATAGATTTCTTTTTTACATTTTAACTTTTATCATTGGAGCTAAAATGGGTGTAATGAATCAAACTACAGAAACATTATCTGATAGCTCCCGTCCGTTGGTTTCAAGAGGAAAGAGTAAAACACATAATCCACATACAACTATTACAAATTCAAAAACCACGATTGCAGCCGTTTGATGGCAGTTATTCAGCAATCCCACGGCTACAAGAGGACATATCATTCCTCCAATTCCCCCTGCAGTGCTTGCCAATCCAACACCAGTTGCCCTCACAGAAGTTGGATATACCTACGCATATACGTACACTCATATTATGAATGCCAAGTCGTATAAACTAGGATGAAAAATTCAGACTAATGAGAGAGAGAGAGAGAGAGAGAGAATAAAGAAGTGATATATACCTCTGGAGCATAAACATTGCCAACGGTATATGTTGCAGCGATAAACATACGGGCTCCAAATAACGAAATTGTCGTTGCAATCTCATCCCTAAGTGATACCAGTGGTAGAAAGAATATAAATTCAATCATAATCATGATTCCCATTGAGCGTTTACGACCAATTCTATCAATGACGATTGCTGAAAGAACAATCCCCGGGAGCTCTGAAGATAAAGTTGCTTACAGTATATTAATTTTTGAGTTGAACAAAAAAATTTGATGGTCGTGTATAATGTGTATGTTGTACCTGCAAAACTAGCAACAAGTATATCCCCATAGCTCAAATCCTGGGAGTTATCAGAATGCAAAGTGACTGAGGTGCAACCACTTTGACGACCGCTGAGCTTTGAAGTCAGCAATATTATTCCATAATAAGCAAAATTGTTTCCAAAAAACAAAACCCACAGTAGAAGTGTGGTTCTTATTAAACTTGAAGAAATAACCATCCGTAAGGTTGAGACGCCTGTTTTAGAATCCGTGGTTTTGTTTGTCTCTGGAGAGGTAGAAGGGGATCTGCAGGTGAAGTGACTTCTTCATCAAACACGACCCTTTGATCAGAAACAAGTATTCCAGAAGGAAGTTCTGATTTGTTAATTGTGGCTGCTGCTTTAAACATTTTATGAGCATCGGCTATTTGACCTTTCATACATAGATACCTTGGAGATTCTGGTGCAAATTTGTAAAAGAACAAAGGTACAAATGCTGGTACTGAAGACAATGCAAGCAACCACCTCCAACCCAATCTTGGCAAGATGATCTGCAAACCAATTGTCGGGTCAAACTCAGTCTATTTTTTTTATGATGAAATTGGACCAGTTGATTTTGGAATTTTGTCAACTAAATTGGAGAGAATGGTGATTGAGGACAGAATGACGATTTGCTTTGGATGTGGAATCAGAACTCTTTCCGGGGTGGGAGATCAGAGATGCAATTCCTTCACTGTTTCTACGTACCAAACACAAAATCACCATTAAATGATGTTTGCTCTATTCTAGGACAGTTCCAAAGTATGCCAAGAGCGTGAATTGTGAATTGATGGTTTTAGTTCCCAACCGCAATACCATTGAAGAGGGCAAAAACTTTGGTAAGATGGTCTTACGGATATTTTTTGTAAGATGGATCATCATCACCCGACTCACCGTATGTTGGTAGGTTAAACTGTAAAGAGTGGGGCTTCGTCTTACAAATTATGATCCGTAAAACGGTCTTACAGAAGATTTAACTGTGACTAACCCAAATGGAACCTTATTAGCCTATGGCAAATGATGAGTCCCAAGTAGTTAGAAACTTGAAAAGTAACAAAACTCTTAAAATAAAAATGTACTGTACATACCCAAGCAAGTGTAGCCTCAATTATATTTCCCAGCGTGTTGAAAGTGGTAAAAAATACCATCCAAGTGCCTCGATTTGGAGCAGGAACAAACTCCAAGAACCAAGATAAGTACACGGATGAACCGCCCAAACCAACGCCTACCAAGAAACGAAGAAAGACTAGAGAACTATAGTTGGGAGCGAAAGCAGTCAGAAACCCAGCTCCACTAGTCATTATAGAAATACACAGAATACCCTTCCTGGTGGATGAAAAATGCAAGTAAGGAATGTTACGATAACTTTCAAAAACCATATGAATTTGTTAAAATGAGAAACATATGAGAGAGAAACAGAAAGGGGCATGCCTCCTTCCATAATTATCTGCGATGAAGCCTGTTACATATGCTCCAATAACGAATCCAGTAAAAATCACACTTGTTAGTAAGCTCTCTTCAGTTGAGGAGAGTTTCCACTCAGTCTTAACAGATTGTCCTATGAAAGAAAGAATCATAGTCTCCATAGCTGCAGCAGCATAACCAAGCCCTGCATAAGCCAATACATTCACTTGGAACTTGCCAAACCCAATTGCAACAAGGGCTTCATCCAGCGTGTACCCACGAGTGTTGTCAGCCATAGGAACAGGCGAACAGCAGTAACTCTAAGTATATGTAGATCTCACTCACAGCTAAAGCAATTCGCCACAGTTTTCTTGAAAGTCAGATATTTCAAGAGATTGATTCAACACACGAAAGCCTCTGGCTTGAACATCTTGAAAATCAGACTCTGTGATTGCAGTGAATCCTATAAAAGAGAAGGAACCCACTGATTAATGAGTAAGAGAAATCTTCACAAAGATGAATTTCAATCAATTTACAGTTATATACATCATATCATAGATACCAACTTCCCATCACTCAAATTAAAGAAGTCAATGATGGAGGAGTCTATTGATTTCACATTACGATTGATGCCCAGAAAAGCTTTCAATAGTTAACTTACTTGAATCAAGAGTGTCGATCAATCTTTCCACACACAAACAACAACAACCATAACTGAAAATCTAAAAATAGAATAACAATTATTTATTTATTAAAATAAAAAACAAGTTTAGTGAAGTATGTTCATACTTTTGAAGATAAATGCGAGAACCTACAGCAGAAAGGCCTAGGCGAGTTAGGGAAATTGCAGAGTTTTCTTCTCCTCCCATTTCATCTTTCGGAGAGACAGACTTCAGCCGAGAAGAATGGAAATATATAAATACTCCGTGTCTCCATCATAATTGGAGATGATGTGATGCAATTAAGTAAGGCAGTATAACACGACACAAGCACACAGCCCAATATATATTTTTTCGTTATCGGAAACATCATTTAATGTATAAAATGATCTAAATATCCCTTTTAACATTTAATAGATACTCTCTTCGAGTTATATATAAGCAAAAAATATCAAATTTTAGTGGACTTAAATATAAGTAAAAATCACCATATTAAACTTTACTCACAACTTCCAATAAGTTTGGTACCAAAAATACCCCTTGTTAATTCTTTTGTTTTTCAAGATGTGTGCACATTCCTTATACACAAAGAACCACTAATTATAAAAAGAGCTATAATAAATTGATAACAGTGAGTTAATATTGCATTAATTGTCATCAGTTTTGAGTGGGATACTTAAGGATATTTTAGTAAGTACACTTTTGTTTTATATAAAATCAATACAATTTAACTAATTTAACGTATTTCTTAATTTGTGTGAAATCAGTTAGTTTTGCTTATATATAGGTCCGGAGGGACTAGGGAGTATATATGAAGGAGTTTTCAATGATTACTTGTCTCACCATCAATAGTTACTCTTATTTTAATAATTTAATCAAATAAAATGATCAAGATTGATTGATTAGGTGCACATATAATCAATTAACTTGATTATGACATGTCACAACTAGGATGATGTGTAATTTAATACGCCCCCCGTCCCTAAATTATCGTCCTCCTTTCCTTTTTCGTCCGTCCCAAAATAATTGTCCAGTTTGAAACTTGCCTTTTTAGAACATCATTTTTATCACTTCACCCTTACTTTTTCACCCTTCTTTAATTATGGGCCACATGCACATGAGCTTTAAAGGAAACTACACATTAAACCAATATAAATAATCAAGTCAATTGTTTTTTCTTAAACTGTATGCCGGGTCAACCAGGACAATTATTTAGGGACGGAGGGAGTATAAACTTTTAAATTTAAGATTAAACAAATTTAAAGTTATATATTTCATGTCTTTTATTATCATTTTACAATGTCTTTGATTCTTGAGTCATATTAAATATCATACTCCCTCCGTTTCAAAATATATATCATTTTGAAGTTTTTTACACAGACCAAGGAAACATATTGCAAAGACTAAACTGTATTTATTTACTTTACTTCAAACATTAATAAAATGTTTTTTGATACTCTTGCCCAAATAGTCAAACACATGTTACATAGTCAATAAGTATAAGTGGAATTGGAAGAAAAAAAAAAGAAAAAAGTTCATTGAAAATTACAAAGTGACATCTATTTTGAAACAAAAAAAATTCTTTCAAAATTACTTATATTATGGAACAGAGGGAGTAGTTGATATTGCACGTTTTGTAGAAAAGTTTTTCATAATTAACATATCACACTTTTTGGGAAAATGTCTCATAATTAATACTATTACATGTTTTTTGAAAAGTTTTTCATAATTGATGCGTCCAAAGAATTCTGGATGCACTGTAGAAGCCTAATCTGAACACCTGACTTTCAACGTGTCTGTGAATCCTCGAAGCCCAACTCTGCAAATGGAAAGAATAAACGTAAACTGGGCAGGGGGCACTCCCTGCAAAGGCCCTCCAGCGTCAGAATCAGTACAAGATTCAACAAGTAAACAATTTGGCAGAGTTTCAGCTAGAGAATAAGATTGCGCATACCTTTCTCCTTCGTTTTCCCAGGCTTTTATACTCACCGGAAGGCATAATTGCCAATAACCGTTATTAACCGCTCATGATTGTCATTAACTGCCCATGATCGCCATTAACTGCCCATGATTGTCATTAACTGCCCATGATCGTCATTAACTGTCAATAAATGGGCGTGGCCTTTAATGGCCGGCATAGTAATGAAGCCATTAATGACGATGGTTTAGATAAGGAGTTCCCCAGTCATTACTGCTAATTGGAACTCTTGCTCGGACGTGACCGCCCTCAACTGTTACATTGCTCGTTCCCGGACTCAGATGTCCTTATCTGCTGACGGCTCATGTTGGTAAGCATTAATAATCATGCTTGCATACCAGTATTGCTTGCCAGTCAAGCCCTCAGCTCGTAGGCAACTCATGACCAAGTCCGGAGCTTTGCTCGCTTGCTCGGATGAAGGCTTTGCTCGCTTGCTCGGATGAAAGGCCACGTGCTTGGTTCGTGACTCGTGGCTTGGGCCTATTGGGCCGAGCAGTTCAGTAGCCCCCTACTCCTTGTTTCACCAAGCATTCATGCTGGTGACGAGGAGGAGCCCAAAAATTTCGAAGAGCATTTTCCAGAATAATCAAATATTTCAAATACGCTACCTAAATGATCTTGGAGCCAAAAATCTGAATAGGCGGCAACCCAAAAGACGTTTAAAGAGGCGTTTCTCGAAAGTTTAAATCGTCAGCCGCCAGCCCTGAGAAAACAGGCCCAATTTCTTACGCCACATTAAATGATGCCTCGTTCATAGCGCCTCGTGCTTGGAGCCCAATGATTTGTACCCTCAACCGGCGGTTTTGTTTGAGTATAAAAGGCAAAATCCGTCTTCCTTCATAACTTTACCACTCACGAACTCCTGAAGATACTCAGAAAGAAATCAACGAAGGATTCTGCAGATTCCGTCCAAGAACCCGCTTCCAGATTCAACTTCTTGCAAGACCTTGAAAATCAAAACCAAGATCTTCCAAAGTTACCAGGTATTCCACACTTCCCTCTCCAATCTTCGATTGTATTTTCTCTTTCCAATTTTTGAATTAGGGCTTATGCTTGTTTAAACCCTTTTTTACTTCTCTACAAACTGTTCAACCATTTTGATGTGATAAACCAATATCCAATCCACTTTGCTCTTCACTATCTGTCAGCCATTCCAATCCAAACCGAGGGAATCGAGAAATCTGTGATCAATACCCTGTTTACTGATCTCACAACCTGTTTACCATAGTCAATTTCACTTTTGTCGTACCTCACCCGATCAATGTCTAACCTGCACTTCTCGATTCCTCTTCCTGTAGGATGTCTAGCGAAGAAACTGTTTCCGAAATTGAAGGCCAGAATTATGACCATGGAGCTCCAGAAGAAATCCCTCCGTCCTCGACCTTATCTTCTGAAGAGAGCGAGCAAGAAGTGGTTCCCCTCATTACTCGTCGACGAAAACCCGTATAATCAAGCGAGCAAAGAGTAAACAGTAGCCCCCAAATTCCTTATGAAACCATGCGAGCAGAAAATCCTTCTTGTTTAAACGATCAACCAACTGGGCCAAGCCAAACTTTGTTTGTTCCTGCCTCTTCATATTCTTCCCCTTCAATCAGGTGGGAAGATTTGAATTCTGAGGAAGAGGTCAGTACCTGGTTCTACTCTCTAGGAATGGACCCCAAGCTTTACCGAGTTCGTGCTTTCGACTTGGACATAGACACCGAAGGCCACAATTTCCAAGGGGACAAGATGGTGTTCTACTTTGACTTTTTTCAGGTCGGGCTTCGTCTCCCTCTCGACCCGTTTATTGTTGACTTACTGAATGCCTCCAATACTCTCCCCTGCGACTTGACCTTAACCACTGTTAGATTTCTAGTATCTTTCACTGTTGCCTGCAGGTCGCTCGGGTTTGAACCCGATATGACTTTATTTCGAAAATTCTTCCTTCTTTCCCTTGACAAGAAGTCCGGTCGCATCAGTAGTCGTTCGAACCACGGTTTCTTCAAACTTCTTAATGATGGTCCCAATAAAGTCGATGGTTGGGACTCGAAGGCATTGCTCGTTGAATCGAGCATTGGCTGGCCCTTTGCACCCTACCTCAGGGACTATGGACTTCCCGAGCACGACAAAAACGCGTACCGAGCTGGAGAACCTCGAATTGCTAAAGCTTTCAGGGCTCTACTGGGAGCAAGAGAAGGGCGAGCTGGACAGGATTTCGTGCTTGACTGGCGAATTCTTACTTCTGACCTCGGTCTTCTTCGATTAGCTGGGATTTCCTACCTGCCCATTGAAGGAGTTGAACCTCGAATTGTTCTTGATCCGGAAACTCCCCATCCATATTGGGGCTCTTGCCATGGGAAAAAATTCCCTAGTGAGTGCGAGGAATGTGCTCGCACCGGAGCTCTCTGCCGACCTTCCTTCTCGCTGACTGGTTTACACTTCAACTGCATCTTACCTTATTTATCCTTGCAAATCCATGTCTTATTCTTTATAATACTTATTTTAACTTATGCAGATATGAGGCAACTAACTGACGTTAGTAAGTTCATGCAAGCCGCTAAGAAAAGCTCAAACAAGCGAGCTAAGCATCTTTCAACCCAGCCTGCTGTCAATCTTCCCACTGTCCCCGCCAACACTTCCAGTCGCGGAACTAAACGTAATCAACCTGAGGCCAGCCAACCTGCAACAAATACTATCCCAATACCCGCCGTACGAGAAGCTGTAAGCATCCCTCCCCCCGTTATCAATGTTGAACCGAGTGAGAGCCCAAGAAAAACAAGACGCCGAGCAGAAAAAGCTGCGGTCGAGGTGAACATCCCATCCTGGTAAAAGGAAGATTTTTTCATTCCCGATGACCAACCCAAAGCGGCTGCCCTCATCAGAGAACTGGCGAATGTGCCCGACCTCGATAACATCAACATCAATAAACGGAGTGGTTTTCAAGCCACTACCGGCCTTGGTCTGATGAAACGACTCCATCACAGTGGAGTCCAAAAGAAGTATGGCGACCAAGCGAGCTCCGTCCTGATCGGGGAAATGGGAATGTGCATGACTGAGGTAATGTTTTCTTCCTATAACCTTATTTCCCTAGCATTCCCCCTCTTTTAATCAATATCTTCTTCTTGCAGATTGCCAATAAGTCAATACTGATCTATGAGCGCTTAATAACCAACCTCAACAACAACAACACCCTCACCACTGAGAAGAATGAATTGGAAGAGAAAATCAACTCCATCCGAGATGAACTCAAAAATATCGAGGAATCCCTTACGAGCAAGGTGACCGAGCTCTCCAAAATCGAAGCCGAGAAGAAAACCTTGGAATCTCAGCTACAACTTTCCAAAAAATCTGAAGAAACGGCCCTGAATAACATAAGTGGGGTGCGCAGAGAGCTTCGCTCTTGTCAAAGTGACCTAGAAGCTGCTAACGCCATGGTTACCGATCTCGAGCAGAAGTTGGAGTCCAGCTCTTTGACAAGCGAAGAGCAAAAACAAAAGATCATCGAAGACTATAAGAGCTCTGACAACTTCGCCACCTGCGTTGAAGGTGAGGCCTATCCGTTCTTTTTACAGGGCATGAATCACATCTTGAGACAGATTGCTTGCAGCGGGCTAGAAATCCGCCCCGAACAACTCGCTGAGTGGGGCGCCAATCCATTGTTTAGCTCGTCTGCCCGCCCCGGCCACGCTCTCGTGCCTTTCAACGAAGACGAACTAGAATCACTGGCCGAAGCCGATGTCGAGAAGGGCTTATCCCCATGGAATCCACCTCCTGTCACCAGCCCCACTGTTATCGAACTAATGACCCAAATCTGGGGGTCTCAAGCTACCCCATCAACAACTGAAAATGCTCCAGATCAAACCGATGATGAAGTTACAATCCTAGAGACAACAACCGAAGGAACCGAGGAACCCGCTCCCACAACAAATGACAACAATGCTGCTCCATGTGCATGAAATCATTACTATGGCCTGCGTGCTTTTCTGGCCTCCGTGCCTTGTACCACAAACAATTTATTTTTCATGTCTGTAATATTTCTGCTACTCACTTTTCTTTTTTGGATGACCGCTTTTATATAAGTTTTTCCCGAGCAAAAACATCCTTTACTCGGACGAAAACGATCACTATTAGCCAAACTATCCCGCTCGAACACCAACTCCTTTTACGAGAATAAAGCTCTCTATGCTCGTAAAAAAGAGAATAATCGAGAACCGGGAAAACCTCACCCTCAAACCTCTTCTCGAGCATAAAGCCCTTTATGCTCGAAGAAGAAAAATGATTCGAGGAAATACTTAACTCGAACACCAACTCATTAAACGAGCAAAAATCACCTCTTGCTCGATAAAGTGAATAATCGAGATAAAACCACCAATTTCCAAACAAAATTGGGAAAGCACATCTTAGCTATACTCATTTTTCACAGGATAAAGAATCGAAGGGTTACATACTGTCAATGCCAATTACCAGTAATATTTCTTTAAATGATCGGCATGCCATGGATGTTTCAACTCGTCACCATCCTCTGTTCGCAACATGTAAGTGTCTTCCTTAATGATCCTTGAAATCTGAAAAGGCCCTTCCCAATTTGGTGACAACTTTCCCCACTCAGCTCGATGGCCTGTTGCCTCAATCTTACGAAGGACCCAATCCCCCACAGCAAATGATCGACCACGAACCCTTTTATCGTGGTGGGCTTTTGCTCGCTGCTTATAATTTGTCATTCTCATCTTGGCTTCCAGTTGTTTTTCCTCTAACAGATCCAAATCAGCTGCCCGAGCTACCTTATTGAACTCGATGTCGTAATGCAAAACCCTATGAGTAGGTAAATACATTTCCACCGGAGCCATAGCATCAGAACCATAGGCTAGAGAAAAGTTGTTTCTCCCTGTTGGTCCCCCGACTGCCGTTTCACCGCCCACAAAGTCAAGGAAGCTCGTCTACACATCTTCCTTCCTTATCTTCTAAATTCCGTTTTAGGACGAGCAGGATTTGTTTATTCGCAGCTTCGGCTTGCCCATTGCCCTGGGGATATGCTACTGACGATTGCCAATGCTTCACCCGCATCTGCTCGCATGTTTTAGTAAACTTTTCCGAAAACTGAGTCCCATGATCAGACACAATTGCTCGCGGGACCCCAAACCGACACCATATGTGCTCATGTACAAAGTCGATGACATTAACCTCACTTATGGTCGCCAAAGGCTTTGCTTCCACCCACTTAGTAAAGTAATCAACAGCCACTACTGCATACTTAAATTTTGACCGAGCGACGGGAAAAGGACCAATCAAGTCTATCCCCCACATATCAAACGGCCATGAGGCTATAACAGGGGTCTGCTCGGTAGATGGCAAGCGTGGAATATCCGCGTAACGCTGACACTTGTCACATCGGCGAACATACATCTCGGCATCTCGTCGCAGTGTTATCCAATAGAATCCAACCGCCAAGACTTTCTGCTAATGACCGCCGACTGCAGGGTGACCTCCACATTTGCCTTCATGCACTTCTCCCAAAATTCCTTCCGTCATCTCTGGTCGCACACACCTCAACAGAGGTCGGGTGTAAGATCTCCGGTATAAAATATTATCCAAAACAATGTAGCGACATGATCGCTTCGGATGGTTCTAGCTTCCTTTTATCCTGTAACACCCCGCCGCTTGATGTAGGCCCGAAGATCATCTATCCAACATTTTGGAGCCGGCTCAATATCCATAATCGCCTCCTTTTCAATAACGGGAACTTCCAAATGCTCAATCATGACTCCAGGATGCAAGGATTGAATTTCGTCCTCAGCCATCTTCGACAAATAATCACCAAGATGTTATCTTCTCCCGAGCGATTCTCACGGCTCCCAAGAATCAAAGTCCTTCAAAATTTCCTTCACCATCGCACAATAACGAACCAAAATCGGATGGTGAACCGCATAATCGCCTCTTGACTTGATTCACCACCAACCGAGAATCACAATATACAACCAACAAGACGCACTCCAATGTCCTCATGAGCTCGAGCCCAACAATTAAAGCTTCATATTCGCCCGATTGTTGGAAGTCGAAATTTGAAGCGCAATGCTTTCTCAAATTCTACATCTTGTTCGGAGGGACTAACACCAACCCGGCGCCACTCCAAATCGACTAGCCGAGCCATCAACATGAAGCTCCCAACAATATTTCGTTTTGGCTTTGGGCTAACACTCAGCGATGTTGCTTACCGTTCTTCCCAGATCCTTGAAGCTTGTTTCAGCCACCAAAATCCGCTAAAGGCTTGTGCCTTGATTGCTCGCCGAGGCCGATAGTCAATATCAAACTCGCTAACTCGATCGACCAAGTGAGTAAAGCGACTGTAAGTGTCTAGCGATTTGTGCAAAATCTTTCTCAAAGGCAAATCTGTACAACAATCGAAGTTAAAAATAAGCTCGAAGTTTCCGAGCAAAGAACAAAAGCGAATAAGCCAACTTTTTGCGCATTAAAATATCTTCCCTCTACATCGCGGTGAGGGCTTTTGAAACATAATAGATGCTTTTGTACATTGCATTCTCCCTAACCAAAACATGGCTACCGCCTGATATTTACTAGATAAACAAACAACTTTTCACCGAAGACCTGGTCGCCAAAGGTGGACTTCCCAAATACTTCACCAAGTCTTCGAAAGCTTTCTCGACACTCTGAGTCCATTCAAACCCTTTGTTACCTCGAAGAACTTTGAAAAAGCGGGCAGCACCGCTCGCCGATCTTGAGATAAACCTCCAAGAGCAATCACCCTACCATTAAGCTTCAGACATCCTTAATGCACAATGAGGAAGCTTCATAGTGACCAATGCTTTGATTTTCTCGGGATTAGCCTCGATGCCTCTCTCAGTCACCATAAAACCGAGGAACTTGCCTGCTTTCACTCCGAACACGCACTTGCTCGGGTTCAACTTCATATTATTCTTCCTGAGATTGGCAAAGGTCTCGCCCAAGTCCTCTATGTGCTCACGCCCTTTAGTCTTGACCACCATGTCATCAATATAGGCTTCCACATTTCTCCCGAGCTGCGAGCTAAACACCTTATTCACCATCCTTTGATAGGTGGCTCCAGCGTTCTTCAAGCCGAAAGGCATCATCTTATAACAGTATAACCCCCCCGCTCGAAAAATTTTCATAGAGCCTTATCCTGCTCATTCATCTTCACCTGGTGATACCCAGAATAGGCATCTATAAAACTCAGGAGCTCGAATCCCGCAATGGCGTCCACCAACTTGTCAATTCTCGGCAGAGGATAACAGTCCTTCAGGCAAGCTTTATTCAGATCCGTGAAATCAACACACATCCGCCACTTTCCATTGGACTTCTTCACCATAACTACATTTGCCAGCCAGGTCGGGTAATGTATCTCCTCAATTATATCAGCATTGAGCAGCTTCTCGACCTCTTCCCTTATCGCTTGATCCTTTTCCACCGAGTATACTCGAGGTCTTTGGGCCAGTCGGCGGGATCAACATTCAAATGATCTAAAGCCACGCGGTCTGCATTTACCCCTGCATGTCCTCCGGTCGCCAAGCAAAGACATCCAGACTATCTTGTAACTGCTTAATCAAATTTTCCCTGGCCTCTGCCGTCAAAGCTCTACCAATTTTAATCTTCTGCTCGGGATAAGCAGAATTGATGATAACCTCCTCAAGCTCGTCTTGAGCCGTAAACTCTGGCTCATCTCGAATTTGGAGCGTGTCACACTCCACCTTCTCATCCTTCTCAGCTCGATCTTCAACTTTGTCAAGCTGATCTACCTCCATAACCTCAGCTTCACATTCCTCCGACCTCAATGTCAGCAAAGGATCATCCACAGGCTCAACGACCTCATTCGGTTTCTCAAATCCCCTCGACGTCAGTGTCGGCAAAGGATTACTAATGCCTTGCTCGGCCACCTCTTCTCGTTCAACTTGCTCCACGGACTGCGATGTCGGCAAAGATGGACTAGTCTCAACATAAGCCTGGCTCATAGTCATTCCTGTATCTGCTTCATTCTGACTCTGCTCCCCCGACTTCAATGTCGGCATAGAGCTTGCAAACATCTCTAAATCCTCTTGTACCATCGCAACTACTGATGGTCCCACAGTCACATGTGAAGTTTCCTTAGTACTAACGGTTATCTTTTGCTCGCCATCCTCTAAGGTCAACTTCTGCTTCTTCCTCTGAGTATCACGCACATATTCGAAAGCTCCGGTTTGCTTCAGCGGCGTCCCAAGTCCACGATCGGTGTAGAACTTAGCTCGTGATGCGGGATTGATGCCACCATTTGAAATTTGGCCATACTTGGTACACCCAAAATTATGTTGTAAGGAGATTTCAGGTCGATTACCATGAAGGTAATCTTTTCAGCTCGGGTTTTGCTTCCCTCACCGATGAACACTTCTAGCTCGATGGTACCTTTGACTGGGACCTTATGATTTGTAAAACCTTCTAATGCCCCTGCATACGGCTTCAACCGGTCTTCACTTAACTCGAGCCCCTGAAAACAAGAATAATACATCACATCTCGGCACGCCCCTGTCTCCACCAAGATTACGCTGCACAACCCGACCATCCACTAATCTTTGAGACTATCAAGGGCCGTCTACACTACTCGCCTACATTGCGAGTAAAGCGAATAGCATGCTCCCCATCCCGCAAAGTAGCGGTCGATCCACCACTTTGGACAAGGAATATATTTGTTTTCCGAGTTGGTGTAAGCTCTTCATCCATTATCACATTGATCACCCCCCGATCGGCGGGGCTTTCGCCAGGAGCATTCCTCTATTGCCCCGTCCCGCAGGCGATCTAGCCGCCTCATTGATCAACTTTTGAATGGCCTTCTTCAACGACCAGCATTCCTCCGTGGTGTGCCCATAATCATCACGATAAGCACACCGCTTCGTCTGATCCCTTTCGCCGGCAGTCGCTGGATTCATGCGAGGTAGGTTAGGAAGCTCGTTCCTTATCTCGTACATAATGTCTTCACGCAGTGTATTTAGTGGAGTCAAATCCGATTCACGGAGAAATTCTTTTGGTCGGTCATACCGGGACTTGCTCTTATTGTAGCCTCCACTGCCCACCTGACCATTTCCCTTAGAATTTCATGTTGCTTCGTCTCCTTTTTCTTCTCCTTTTTGCCGTCTCCCCACACCACTTTGTGCTCGCATGAGCATCTCCGCTTGGGTCTTTGGCTCACGCATGCTTAATTCGATCGCAAACCACCTTCGCCTTCAAGTAATCGGTTTCAAAACATAGGGTCACCTCTGCTCGGTCAACCCCAGGGACTTGCTCCAAAGCACCTTAGTAAACCGCTTCAAGATAGCTCATTTGTGGATTCATGCGCTCCTGTTTAACTTTTGACAAGTCAGCCCTTGTCTTTGCTAATGTTCCCGCCGTTCCAAAATCAGCCAAAAACTTTGTTCGCAAATCAGACCAATTGTTGATTGAACGCCGTGGCAACGCCCCCATCCAAGCTAAAGCTTTCCCCTGCAGTGCACCAACAAAAGCCCTAATCTTCAAAGCTTCATCTGAAGTCACCAAGCCGATTTGTGATTCAAACGACATCAACCAATCCCTGGCCTTTGTCTTGCCTGTATATTCCTTAATATTCGGGAATATAAGCCCCTGTGCTGGTGGAGCATTCTCGATCCATGGAGCTAACGGGCTGGCAGATGTACCCAAGAAATTTCCGTCTAAAGCCTTGCCTTGCTCCCAGGCTTCCATCCGGCGCTTCAATTCCTCGAAATCCTGCAAGTTTATGGTTGTAGGCAAACCACCCAGCTGAGGCTGTATCACGGGCATAGGAGGGGCCTGTGGGGGTCCTATCACTCCAGCGGCTTGAAGCCCCCGGCTGCGCCACTGAGCTGTGGTGCCCCAGTAATTAATCGGTTCGGCGGTTGATGCATGTCCTTTCTTCCTTGAAAATGGTGAGACAAACGCCCATGAGAGCGTCTAGGCGAAGGTGTTCTTCGTCGGTGTGCATATGAACCTCTTGGTGACCGCGACCGACGACTATGAGCACGAGATCGTCGTGGCGAGGGTGAACGAAATTTGCGAGCATGTGACCTTGGTGGTGAAGGCGAACGTCGCCTACGACGTGACTGATCTGAATCTTCTCCAACTCGTGGACCCAGCCTTGAATGAACAGGGACAACCACGATCGGCCTTGCTACCATTTGTTTAGAGCCCTATGCTCGCGGCTGAGAATAAACGACCAGGGGATTCATCGGGTTACCACCAATGCGAGAAACACCTGCCACCTGACTAGGAGCCGACAAGGCTGGTAATGGATCTAATTCGATGGGCAATGGTGGCTTGCCCATTGCAATCAACTGCAGGTTGAGCTGATGCATCTGGCCCAAATAAATGGCTCGCTGTCGTAAAGCTTCCTCCCGAAACTCGTGAGCTAACCCAACTGCAGCTTCAGCACTTCTAGCCAACGAATCCACCCCATGCCTTTGATTAAGCTGATGGCGCGCGTCATGAGGTGGTGGAACATTATTCCCAGCCACTTGATTAAAGCTGGGATTCGGGTGCGCCTCCTCTCTACGACTACCACTACCACCATTAACTCCGTTTTCCGCCATGGATAAAACTTTAGAAACAGAAAACACCTAACAAAAGTTTACCAATAATTTACCAACCGTTCCCGGCAACGGAACCAACTGATGCGTCCAAAGAATTCTGGATGCACTGTAGAAGCCCAATCTGAACACCTGGCTTTCAACGTGTCCGTGAATCCTCGAAGCCCAACTCTGCAAATGGAGAGAATAAACGTAAACTGGGAAGGGGGCACTCCCTGCAAAGGCCCTCCGGCGTCAGAATCAGTACAAGATTCAACAAGTAAACAATTTGGCAGAGTTTCAGCTAGAGAATAAGATTGCGCATACCTTTCTCCTTCGTTTTCCCAGGCTTTTATACTCACCGGAAGGCATAACTGCCAATAACCGTTATTAACCGCTCATGATTGTCATTAACTGCCCATGATCGCCATTAACTGCCCATGATTGTCATTAACTGCCCATGATCGTCATTAACTGTCAATAAATGGGCGTGGCCTTTAATGGCCGACACAGTAATGAAGCCATTAATGACGATGGTTTAGATAAGGAGTTCCCCAGTCATTACTGCTAATTGGAACTCTTGCTCGGACGTGACCGCCCTCAACTGTTACATTGCTCGTTCCCGGACTCAGATGTCCTTATCTGCTGACGGCTCATGTTGGTAAGCATTAATAATCATGCTTGCATACCAGTATTGCTTGCCAGTCAAGCCCTCAGCTCGTAGGCAACTCATAACCAAGTCCGGAGCTTTGCTCGCTTGCTCGGATGAAAGGCCACGTGCTTGGTTCGTGACTCGTGGCTTGAGCCTATTGGGCCGAGCAGTTCAATAATTAAATCTTGTGTTTTTGTTTAAAGTGCCTCATAATTAATATCGCATGTTTTTAAAAAAATCATAATTAACATCTTATGTTTTTTTAAAAAAGTACCTCGTAATTAATAATAGTGATGCACCCGTGCGTTGCACGATTTGTACTTGTGTGTAAAATCATATACTCAATCAAAGTTAAATAATATATAATTAAAAAGTTTAATATGAACAAAATAAATAAAAATTGATAAACAGTAAAATCAAAGAAAAGCACATAAAATTTTTAAAAATTTATTATAAATTTTAAAATACTTCTTTATATATAATATTTTTCGTTGAACATGTATGATTATTACAACTATTACTATCACATAAAAAATTCAAAGACTCTTAAGATGTACGATTAGTAACTCTAAATAAAGCGACATATTGATAATGACTTAAAAAAATGGTTTTTCAAAAGAAGTTTGACGCTAGACACTTTTATTTATAGACATTTCGTAAGACACCATTAGCGTAAACTTTTTTTTTTTTTTTTTTTTTTGAAATTTGGATGGAATTCTATAATCAGATGGTGTCAGTAATATTTTTAAAATAAAACAATACCACCAGAATGACCATTTGAAAGAACTCGACATTCTAAAATTCTAAAACATAGTTTATTAGTCTTGTAATAATTAATCGCGTGCTAATACATAACCCACACAAATTGTCAATGTTACGAAGCAACATTAATTAAATTCCAACTTTCAAATTCAACTCATGATTTAGGATTTTAAAACATGAAATTCCATTTAAAACTTTAGAAATATATATATCGTTCAAAAGATCAACGTTTCTATCAAAATGACACAGAAAATCTAAGCTCAAAAACAATCTTCCTTTTGAATTGTTCTTCAATACCATGTAATCATTTATTGAATTAACCACATCAAGAGTCGGATGTAGAATAATTCTTTTTTTGCAAAAACGATGAATCATCGGGACTGTTTCCAAATGAATGATATGTGCTTTGTACAATTTGAGTGATTGGATCGTTGAATTCTTTAAGCCGCAATTGATTGAGAATATCAACATAAGCACAATTATCATTTGGTTCACCAATTTTACCATCGAAAATCTTCGATATCCAATCGAAAAAAAATTCAATTATTCGGAACTCTCTTTGGACGCTTTGTATGTCATATTCATTGTCAACCTTAACACAGGTAAATCTCCTCAGAAATACAATGAACTAATAGTGAGATGAACTATGTGTGAGGTTCCCGGGGTGCGACCCGCGCCCCGCGCCCCGCGCGCCCTTGGATAGGGGTGCGCGTACGTGCGGATGTGGGATACCACTGCTCTCGTTCCACCCTCCCTTCTTTAGGGGAAGACGAAATCAAAAGTGCGAGAGGAGTGCTGTCTATGTTAGCACGTTGGAATGTGCCTCGGTTGCCTTTAGTGGATTTTGTATCCAATATGGGAACTTATGGTTTCCCCCATCAAGTTATCCCTTTTTTAGGGGATATCAGGATATGGGAATGCATTACCCTTTCATTCTCATTTTCCCTTTTTTAGGGGAAAACGGAAAAGTGCAAAAAAGGATATTGCGACGCCCCCACTATGGATTTTATTAAAAATAGCCTTATGGCCCGTTTCAGATTACCATGGGAGCTTTGGGTTTCCCGCATCAAGTTATCCCTTTTTTAGGGGATACCAGGATATGAGAATACATCACCCTTCCATTCTCATTCTCCCTTTTTTAGGAGAGAGCGGAAAAGTGCAAAGAAGGGGTGTTGCGAGGCCCCACTGGATCTGAAAGTTTTAGAGTCGCCATCTTTATTTTAAGGAAAAAATAAAGAAAAACCAGAAAAAGAAAACCAGAGATAAAAAGCGGGTTCGGAGGCTAAGTTACGAGTTGGGAAGGTGCTAGGCACCCAACTCGCCCTTTCGGTCTCAAAATGGTTTTTGGCTAAAGTATGCTTATTATTATATTTATTTAACAAATAAATAAAGCATTAAAAGACAGGAAATTAAAACAAATACATCCGTAGCTACATTATTTACGGACTTGCAGCCATTTCCTTACAATAATTACAAATGCATTTAAAATTATTTGGCCATTATAACGGCTCTTTTACATAATATTTCCTAATCTAATCCGGGCAGCACAACGGCTTATAAAGACTACATTGTGCCGGATTTTAAATACAACTTTAATAAATAATAAGTAGACAAATAAATAAATAAACAAATAAAAACGCCCTTAAAGGCTATTACCTTTTTAGAGCGGGGTGTGCTCGCGCTGTCCTTCTCGGGAGAGGGAGACTTTTATTGTTTGTTGCTGATGTGATTTGGGCAGAGTGACGGCTTATATATGGTTGTTTTGGCTTATTTGGTCGGGCGGAACAACGGCTTAGTTTTTGTGGTTTTGGCCTTTTTGGTTGGGCGGAATAACGGCTTAGTTTTTGTGGTTTTTCAGCTCATTACTCGGGCAGAGTAACGGCTTACTTTGGGATTTTTGGGCCGGGGAAGTGAGGTGGATATCTAACAACTAGGCTAGGGATCACTTATAACCTATGGGTTTTTATTTTGGCGGAGTTTGGACGGGGTTTGGAGATTTTAGGGGCTTCCACTCACCTATCTCGAACCTCTCGTACTAATATTATCGGCAGAATAACAACAGAGCTTCGTTGCGATTAAAATCGCGGAGGAATGAGCAACTGAAAATGGGAGCCGAGGGCTTCTATTTATAGTCGAAGGCAGGGACTCGGCTGGAATTTTCTGATTTGTTCACCCTGCATCAATGACTTGTACCATGTGCATCAGAGCTTGTACAATTTCCTTCTTAGACAAGCTACAGTAAAGTGCTTGGTGCCACCAAGGAGACCCTTGGTGCGGCACCAAGCAGCCTTTTCAACTTTCATTTTTTGCACTTTCACCCCCTGCAGTTCACTGTTTCGCGCATCCTGCTTTTCCTTTCGCATTTTTGACTCCTGTAACTTGATATTTGTTAAGTTTTAACTGTTCTTCATATTTTATGTCAGTCACATATCAGGGGTACGAAATTAGGGTGTACACTATGTCCTGTGTACTTTATTTTGGAATCACATACAATATCTGTCAAAAATCTTCACCAAACACAATTGTCTTACCTCCAAATTGAATATTACAATATCGTATCTACTATACAATAGAGCTCAGCCTCGCACACTCACAATTGATAAAAGATAAAGAGCGGCTGAGATTGCATAATTTTACTTATATCAAACGGCTGTAATTTATTCCAAATTGCACATGTGTGAGCAAATCAGGTGGTTAAAAAAGCTATTTACCGGCCAGGATTCAATTTTATCCACAACCGTTTTTTTACATGTTTTTTTTTACCGGCTGTGAATGTGGTTTCTCTCTCTTCCTTGCCATCTATTCCTATTCTACTCCTACTCCAACTCCATCTCCTATTCATACTCCCTTTGCATCTCTCCTATTCTAAGCCAACGAATCAGTTCATCCGTAGGCGCCAGAAATCTGCCCTTTTTCCTTTACTTAGTCCTCCTGTAAGTAAAATCGTTTTTATTTGGCAGCCAACAACAGAGAGAGAGAGATGCGGGCGGGGGTTTGAAGAAAGGGGGCATGCCCGAGTTCATTCCAACAAACCATTATCTACTTCCGTCTTCACCAAATCTCCATAGGTTTTCCCCTCTCTCTTTTTTTTGTTTTGCTTCAGCTTTCTTTATTCCTTTTTTAATGGTTGTGACTTTTGTTTTGCAATTAGAGCTAGCTAGCTTCATAGTATGGGGATAAGGGATCTTGATCTTGGGGAAATGGGGTTTGCATGTCCTGTTGACTTTTTGATTTCCCTTTGTTTGTTTGTTTGTTTGTGGGTTTTTATTTTTGGGGTTTTGCATGTTTCACTTGAATTTCCATTTTCGAACGTGAACATTTTTATGATTAATTTGATACTTTACCTTCTATGAAAACTCTCTCTTTTCACTAATTTCTGGTTTGATATGCATGCTCCTTTCTTCTTCTTCTTCTTCTTATAAAATCGAATTTGTGATGCTTTTAATTTTGTAATTCAATTTTTGTGATGAGGATACATATTGGTTATCTTGGACCAAGAAAACATTCCACCTTTGTTTTTTTCCTGTGTAAGTTCTATGGAAGTTTTGTTTCATAGATCTATGGAAGTAGTTTTGTGTCAGTGAATTTATTATTATTATTATTATTATTATTATTATTATTATTATTATTATTATTATTATTATATATTTATATATATATATATATATATATATTTTATAGACCTACAGTATTTATATATATATTTATATATATTTGACAGATTTCTACTACATTGTTTTGATTATTATTTTTCGTTTATTTTACCGTTAAAATTTTGGTATTTAAACATTTTTTTATCTTTTCCCCTACTGTGGATTGTTAAATAATGATTGTTAAATTTTGGTATTTAAACATTCTCGATCTTTTCCCCTAGCTACTGTGAATTGTTAAATACTGATAGATACTCCATAAATATTTGTGAGGTCCTTCACCGGAATCACCAGTCTAACTAAGATTCCTTAAGTAGTACCTGTAATATTTGTTTGAACTTTATGCTTTCATTTTTCAATAAAGCCGAGAGAACGAGGAAAGGGGAGTTAAGAGATATGCTCCTATTGATTTCTATAATATGCTGGAGAACAAATATTACAGGTACCCAAACACAGTGCTAAGTCCTAGCAATTGATGAGAATAAATTGATGAGATCATGATTCCACTACAGTGCTAAGTCCTAATCCAAACATAATTGAATTCTGTTATTGTAAAGGGAAGTAACCACAACAGTGTACTGTCTCACCACCCTCCTTAGCATCAAACCTTTGGGTGTTGCCTAAAATTACAATAAGGTACAAAATTGATGGAATTTAAATGGCAGGTTTTGATGCCTCGAAGGCAGTCACGTGGGAACAAATTGATGAGATCACAACCGACTAAATTGAATGCTCATGACTTTTAATTGTTGTCCTATACTCCTATTTAGGAATAAAAATAATTATTTTTTATGTTGTCTTATTTACAAAGTTAAGAAAAATACCAAAATTTTAAATTGAACAATAGTCAATTTAAATAAATAGAAGTGACAATAATAATTTAAATTGAGATGTAATATATTAATGACTTCAAAATTTGCATAGAAAACATTTTAAAGGTTCGACACTTATCTTTAACCATTTAAAATATGTTGGGTTTTGATATTGGGTTTTTTTTAATATTTTTTTATACATCATTGTCAATGTACACTGTTAAAAAAATCATTTCAAAACTTTAAAATTTACATAGAAAACATTTTAGAGGTCCGACACTTATGTAATAATTAAGAAGGGTGGAGTCATCTTTTTTTTGTTTAACCATTTTTAAATTGTTTAATCCATTTTTAATTATTTAATGAAAATGTCTAAAACACAATTTTTTGGAAGAGACCGTAATATAAAAATATTAGTATAGACGTGATCAAGAAGATTAAGAGCGCCCAATTTCTCAAAATGGGATATCATGCTCGCTTAGGCATGGTGTACGAATTTAACTAAATAGAAGAGCGCCCAATTTCTCTTCAACTGACACCAAAATATATATCAAAATAATATTATTGGGCACGGTGCACGTGCACAAGTACGGTGCCATAGGTCCATAGGAAATGGGCACGGGCACATTTTGAAAAGATATATTACACATTTGCTTATCTATCTCGCTTAGGCATAGTGCACGAGTACTAATATTATTGGGCGCTCTTTTTAAGCAAGCATATACTAATTTAACTAAATACCAAGAGGTCTTTATTTTGAATTTGTTATTTTAGACTCTTTTTGAAACATGATTAAAACATATATTGATTTTTATTTAAATATTGACACCACTCTTTCTCTTTCACTCTCCTCCTTCTTTCGTCTCTCATGGCACGGACACAAATACTAGTACTTAAATAAAACTGAACATATCAATAGAATATCATATATTTTAATTAAACTGAATATATCGATAGAATATCATAAATAAAATTGAATATAATATGCAATTAAGAACTTTAATATGAACAAAATTAAAAAAAACACTAAAATTAAAGCTAGAAAATCAAATATATTTGAAAAAATTATTATAAATTTTGGAATACTTTATATAATATTTATCATTGAAAACGCTTTTAATTTAGAATGGGTGGTTACTAAAATAATGAAGTTGTAATTTATCCGTACAAATTTTAAAACGTACTTTGAATTCTTTATATATTAAAACAAACATACGAGATAAAATTATTTGATGAAACAATCGAAATAATCTTTCTTGCTACCATCAATAAAAATCACAAAAATACATTTAAATGTTGGATTGATAATTTTCAAATAACAAATTCTTAAAAATAGTTAAAAACAAAAAAAAATATATATATATATATATATATATATATATATATAATATATATATATATATATATATATATATATTTAAAAGTCAAATAATAAAACAAAACAAAAATAATAGTTTGTTATATCTAATAAAGCAAAAAAATAATGGAAGTTAGAAAATCGAAATAATTTCGGAACTAAATAGAACCTTCAATACTAAAATGTTATGAATAACATATTATACAACATAATTTTTATAGAACTATTTTAAGTAAATCAAAAGTTATTGAGTCTAGATTCTTAGTGTGTCTTAGGAGAAAATCCAAGTTTGTTCGAATACATTTATTATCTAGTTTTGAATAATATTAAAGCCATGGATTGACATTTAAAATTGGTGTTCTAGTAATGCTATTGATAAACATTGACCATCCCAAAAAACCACTAATCATCATAAATCTTAGATCACATTGTTGAAACAATTTTTTTTTTGAAAGGAAGCAATGTTGAGAGAAAAGTTTTATACAAGATTGAATATTAACTACATCCGATGTCATAATAGGTGGTCGTGGTAGAGTTGAGACTTTACAAAATGTGAAATCATTAGTTCTAAAAAAAAAAAACTCCATCGATGGAAGACCGACTTTCAAGTTTATAAGACAATTTTCAATCATATGCAATAATTAAATAATCCAAGTACAAATCAATATGCATCTTTACTTTGAAAAAAGTATAAAAATAGAAACTTAGATCTATCATATGTCGAAAAATTTCTAGAGTAACAAATATGATTTTGATTTATCCAGATTATTTTATCAAAATGGATAAAAAAATAATTTTGATCCCAACTTTTTATGTTGGACATTTATTTTTCTGGACTATTACCATTATCGGTGGCAAGTAAATGGTAAGAGTAAATTCTATGTTGAACAATACATTATTTAGTAAGCATGTTAATGTAATTCGTTTTTTACTAAACAAAAAAAAATTATCATTATTTTGGACGTTTACCAAAAATATGTATTTAGTAAACCATTAACTAATTTATTAGTGATGGGAAGTAACTATGTTACTTTGATTTATGACTTTAAACTGATTTGAATAATACTGCATTGTAAGTATTTGTTAAGACTATTATTAATAATGGTGGCAAATAGAATCGACCGTTTCATCATTTAATCTTATTTTTGGGAGTTTATATTACCATTGTGAAGATTTAAAAGTCAATATGTCAATTACAAATGCAAAAAAATAAATAAATTAAATTAAAAAAAGAAATGTGAAATTGGATATAAAATAAATTATTCAATATTTGATATTATTTTGATATTGTATTTCTTGTCATTTCGTAAATCATATTGAAGTATATTAAATGTTATACAATTTGTTAAAATTAAATGCACTAAAGATATTTGTAAAGTCATTTGAATCTGAAGAGTTGTTGTCAACTTCATTAATTGATTTTCATTTTAATTTCCAAAAAAATATGACAAATATAAAAATTATAAATGTTTCTAAATTTGAAAAGTCACTTTTGACGGGATATTTCAATTATTTGCTCATCTCCTTTTATATATGTACAGATTCGTGATTTAGTTTAACTAACAAACAAATTGTTCTGAATGTTGATTAATTTCATCATCATCATTTTTCTTATAACTGAATTTTTTAACATAAATCAGAAATTATTGGGTTTCAATTTTTTTTACATGTAGCTAGCTGTCTCAAAAAAATTGTCATATCTTGATTTATAGATTTTGTTTACAATAATAATTTTGATTATGATGAAATAGAGAAAAAAATTAGCATATCTTCGTATTATTATTAATTGATTGTCTGTGAGTTAGTTTTACTTCAAAGTGTGTGTATATGATTTAGTTTCAAAATCCTTGTTTTATTCCATATTTATTTTTCCTAGTCTGGATATTGATGCAAAGAAATTGACAAAAATAACTTAGTTTTGTTATCTCTCATGTTTCTACTATGCATATTTTTCTTAAAATACTCCCTCCGTCCCTAAATAATCGTCTTGGTTGACCCGGCGCACAGTTTAAGAAAAAACAATTAACTTGATTATTTATATTGCTTTAATGTGTAGTTTCCTTTAATGTCCATGTGTATGTGGCTCATAATTAAAGTAGAGTGAAAAAGTAAGGGTAAAGTGATAAAAGTGATGTTCTAAAAAGGTAAGTTTCAAAGGGGAAAATTATTTTAGGACGGACGAAAAAGGAAAGGAGGACGATAATTTAGGGACGGAGGGAGTAGTAAATAAGAATGTGAAGAGGTTTTGGAATCATTTATCCAATCAACCATAATAATGACATTTTATATTTTCAATTTCCAATTTAAAAAGGGGCTTATATATAAATTAGAAGTGTTTTTAAATTTCGAAAGTCACTTTTGGCGGGAACTTTCCAAATCTTGCACCTCTCCTTTTATATATATATAGATTTCACGTTTTTTTAAAAATATCATAATTAATATGGTTTCATTTATACCATATCTAGTGTAAAAAAATTACACTTCACCAGAATATAGAGTAATATGGAGGAATTCGAAAAAGAGTGGAGACAACGTATAGAGCAAGAATTAACTTTCATAAAAAACGAATTGATTTCGATTAAAAGCTTGATCGTTGGAAAGAGGTTTTAGATCATAAGAAAGCTGAAATTTGTTACCAGAATAATGAGGAAATTTCTTCTTCTCTTAAAAAAATCAAGATACAAAATGATGTTTTAAAACAAATCAAACTTGGGCTAGGCGTTCGATTCCAACAGAGATGTATTCTTTCGAAAACTTTAAAGTTGAAAATATATTTGAAGATACTGAAAGAAAAGTGTTGAAGTACATCTTCTTCAGGTCTCTAGATAAACAATATAAAAAATCGTACTGAAAGATTTTGATTTCAAGCCCTAGACATGGAAATCAGTACTTGTGCGAGAAAAAAAAAAGGGAAAGATGAACTTAATCCGAAAAAAGACCGAACTCGCCAGTGAACAGCTCGTGGATTGGACTGAGAGAGGATTGGCCGGTGAATTGGACTGAGAGAGAAGACTTGGCCAGACGGATGGCGAGAGAAGAATGGATTGTTTCGTTGAAGAATAGAACAGTTTGTAAGAAATTTGATTGGTTGAAAATTTGAGAAACAAAACGACAATAATATCTCTTTAATTATTTTATTTATGAGAAAATCTTAATGTATAATTTATAAAGATAAAAAATAAAGAAATTGTCACTTCACTATGTCATATCACTTTTAGTCATTTATTTCTTCTACACATTTCTCTATGCTTACCATCAATGGTTAGATAGAGAAGTAACCATTAAAAATTTAAAACCATGCATATATATATATATATTACATAAGAATTTTATTAAAAAAATAGATTTTTATAAAACAGTCGCTACACACTTGTGGTACTAATATAAAACATCCGCTAAGCCCTAGTGGATGTTTTGTCCGAAATCGTAAAAAATGCAAATCAACTGTTTTTTGTTTGAAATTGAAAAGAAAAAATAAACCAAATCAAAATCAATCTAATTCACAAATGATATCATGCATTAACAATGAAAATCAAATCAACAAAGACAAGTAATCAAAATTACGTGAAGGGGGAAGGAGGGAGGGAGGGAGGAGGTGTGTTTGTTTTAGGGAGTTAATGAAGGGGCATTATAGTTTAAATATGGAGAGGGGTAGTTAAGTGATTTCACCCCTTAAATAATGTTACGTTTAGGGATTTGGGTGTCACGTTATGCTATTTTTGATATTTTATTTATAGAATTTGTGATAATTTTAATTACTCCTATAAAATTATAAACAAAAAAATTACTACTAATATCATATCATATTATGCTTATCTTGTCAACCCATTAACACTGTGAGATGTCGTAGATAATTTTCTCAAATGCTCCCAACATTTAATAAGTTTTACCCAAGAATACAGGTACTCATATAATTTCCTTTTTTTTTACCATGGAGATCTAATGATCTATAATGCTTATGGTTACACTTACTGCAGGTTTACTTATCACAATTCATTTTAGAATACTATCATTATATTATAACTAGTTTTATACCAATTGCGTTAAACGTACGACATATATTTTTTTAAACAAATTATATATGAGTAATATGAAATAGAATAACAAAATTAAAATTATATATATATATAATTATAAAACTAATATCACGATTAAAAACTTTAACAATAAATATGTTTGATTACTATTACTATCACAACATGATAATTTTGGGCTACAATTGTTAATTTTTTTATAGTCCGTAACAATCGGATGTCAACTATTTCTTAACATATCATAATTTTCATGAATGTATAACCATCCTCAAATATTTTCTTAACATTGCAGGAACTAACTACATACCCCAATAAACTTTGATCATCTCAAACACGACTCCGATACACACTTTACAGTTTCACCCTATTATATTATTTCAACTCATAACACCAATTAATCGGCACACTTACTTATTACTATAAGTTAATATACCAATTTCATGCCAACAAAAACAAAAACAAAAACTAACACATGTTATACGTTTTACTCGTTAACTAACATACTAACATAGAACATCATTTATACTACGTAATATTACAATCACAATTAAAGGGAATAGTAATTTATTGTTTCGGCAAATTTCTACCTGCATGGTAGAATATAATATGGATAAGTCTCATGTAAGATCGTCTTATAGATCTTAATTCGTAAGACGGAGTCTCACTCTTTCACAACTTAACTCACCAACACACAATAAATCGGATTAAAAAAAATTGTTATACAAAAACTATCTGTAAGGCCGTCTTATCTAAATTTTTATCATACAATATTACCTTTCTTTAATAGTCCTCCGCAACGATCCAAAGCTTCTAAAGTGTTGGATTACTAATTGCCAACACGAAATGATAGAACGCATTAGGGGTGTAAATCGGAATCATCGAACCACGGAACCAAATCGAACCAAATCAAATCAGTCGGTTTTGTTCGATTTTGATCGAAGACGGTTCGGTTTCGGTTTCAAAAATTAGAAAACCACCCGGTTCGGTTCACGGTTTTCTGTATCGAACCAAACCAAACCGAACCAACCTATATATTTTTATTTATTTATTATATAATATATATTAAATTACATTTATTAACTATTTTGAACCTTTGGATCATCTTATATATATAATCTAGTCATTTGATTTATTCATAATATATATATATATATATATAGACACATACTAAACAACAAAAAATATTGATTGTTTGAGAACTATTATTTTTTCTATTGGATGTGTTTATTTTAGAATTTGTATTTTTTCTTTATGATAATTTATTGTTTGTAGGTTATTTCCTAATTTTGATGTTAATTCTAAATTAAAATCTTATTTTTAATGTTAGTTAATTTCATTAAAAATAATTTATATAAACCACAAAATCAAACCAAACCGAGTGGTTCGATTCGATTCCAAGTCTTACTCGGTTCGATTCGATTTATGGTTTTGACATAAATCAAACCAAAGCAAACCACTTACACCCCTAGAATGCACACACTCACTGCCGCTCCTTCTTTCCTCATATATTATGATTATCCCACGGCCAACAAAAGAAATGAGAGATTTTTGGAGATTTGTCCCGACTATAAGTGATCATTTTTCAGTTGTCCTGCCATGGTTGATTGGAATGCTAATGATGTTAACTTATGACTAATTAATCGTCATAAACACTTTATTGAAACTAATCTTAATTAATTAGCCAACTTTAAAAACATAATTTTGGTTATTTAAAAACAAAGCTAGTAACTTACAATACCATTTTGCAGAATTTTGGATAAACTTTAAGAGCTTACCTGGAACTTTCTAGAAGTCTAAAAATAACAAATAAGTTATGGTTGGAAAATCATTGATGTCTAGTTTCTAACGTACCAAATGAATTCGAAATTTGAATTTTTCATACAAATGTGACGACCCGACCTGGATTCCAACATGGAATCCCGAGGTCGTACCGCTAAATCAGAGACAAAAAGAAGACAAACACATAAAACAATAGTACAAGTCAAACAATATAGCTATGAAGCTTTAAACACGTACATAAAGTCGTACCAAATGAAACCAAGAGAGAGTATTGTCTCAAGAGGAGAAAATACAAAACTCGTGTGAATATTATAGACACAGAACAAACCATCGGCACTCCAGGTCGACATTTCAACAAGAATTCAATCTGATATACAACAAGACCCAACAGCTATAACATACCGAGGTTACAACAACAACAAGAGAAATATTGAATGCCCCGAAGCTATTGCTTACCCGGGAAACCACTGAATAAATAATATACCCTGGAGTACACAAGTTCGACTACAATATCGGCTACATGAAAGTACAACAAGACTAAGAATACTATCAAACTGTAAAGCTTATATAACTTTACCACAATGTTGTCCTTAACAAAAAAATGACAAAAATACAATAACAACACGATGCTAGACAGGACTCCGCGAGCTACGACTCAAAAGAAACAACAACTGCTACAATCACGAACCACAATATCTCAACTCAGCTATCGATCCACTGTGCACAGCTACAAATGAGATCTACACGACCTCAATGCGACTAATGGATAACTGTAAATTAGAAACTAAGCACGGAGTGAGTCATAAAGACTCAATACGCTACTACAAAGAACAATATAACTTAATATGAAACATTGTTATAATAATAATATCACCGCGTATCGTACACTTTACATTGTTTACAAGAACTCTTTCCTTTCCTTTACCAATACAATCACAAGAATCAAGGTGTATTTCCTATTCATAAAGAAATCAATTGAGTTAGAATGTGATTCTCATAAAAATCAACATATGTAAGTATGTATAACTGTATATATACACATCAAGTCATTTTGAGAATTATCAAGTATATAAGTATGTATATCTAAATATATACATTTCAAGACTTTCATAGAATCAAGTATAAGTATGTATATCTATGTATATACATGTCAAGTCATTCATTGAATTATCAAGTATAAGTATGTATATCTAAATATATACAATTCAAGACTTTCATAGAATCATCAAGTATAGGTATGTGTACCTACAGATATACATACCATGTACTTCAATAATACACTATCAAGATAAACATGGTTACTTAGATCTCAAGTTTCAATTAGCACTTTGTTGTCACATAAGTGCTTGAAATAAATCACATACGAGTAGAATATGTTATAGAGTCGGTGCCACAACGTAGATCCTGAAATGAAAGGGGTTATACTTGAGTGGGTTATCAGATACACGTGATTGATACATCGACCTTGAACACGATAGTATTATGCCAAGCGTCTTTTTGGTTACGTCAAGGTATTACTTCTCCACTGTGATCAATAGTGGAGGGTGTGTGCATGATTCTGGTACGGCGATGCAACGTCTACCAGTGAGATAAGACAACTATGCCAGCTGGACTAATGTAATAACAAGTACATGTTTACTTGGCATTAAAATCAAGTAGGGAACAAGGTCGACAAGAGTGAACTCGTCCATGTCAAGTAGATGTTTACTCACATTAAATCAAGTAGGAAGTGAGCTCAACAAGAGCGAACTCGTTCAAGACAAGCATGCATGTTATACCACGACATGTTTACGATTAATCATATAGATTACAATAGGAGCTCAATTGAGTCTCGAAAGTACAAGTGTCAAGTTGTCCACTTAATTCTATTCAGGTTCCAAAAGATAGTAATCTAGTCAAATGGATTTCTAAGTGTCAAAGGATCTCACCATGATCCTAGTAAGGTCCAATCGTTCCTTAAACTCGAATCTGTTGAGTCTTTGCTACAATTCATCCCAAATAGGATATAAATGCTATATGCATTTCTATCTCTTCTTTATTTTCATATTTCATGTATATCTAGGTCCTTATTTTATTAAGAAGCTCTAGTTCAACAAGTTTACCACTCCACCTATTAGTGGAATTCAAGTTCAATACATGTACACGAATCAACTTTCAATAAGACATTAAGACATTCAAGAGGAACTCATGCTTTAAGCCAAGATATGTAATATGCTTGTTAAATCAAATTCGTAAAACAAGTAAGAAGAACTCAATTATTAGCAAGGATTATGATTATGCTTTCTCATATCACAACGTACATTAGACATAAGAATTCATATTGTCAAAACTTATTATAATTACGCCTTATAAATCATAATATTGAAATAGACATGGAATTATGGAAAGTTATTTCTAGCATAATACAACCATGTTTATTACTTAACACTCACAATTCACATAATTCTCAAGGCTACCTAGATTGTCTAGGTTTACCAAGCAACAAGGTTACAAGCCATTTTTACCACATTCAAGTCCTTGAAGCTTCATGATAAATCATGTTGTAACAGTACGAGACTTCATTGACGTTCTCTAGACGATAAGGACCATGAAATACAATCATAGGGTATAGTCAAGATTCTTTAAGGTGTCCGGGTGATACTATTTCGCAAGACCGAGGTAATACAAGCGTGTCTTAGATACAACTTAGTTATATTCGTGACATTTCAAGTAGACTCTACATGTAGAGTGCTAAGGTATATAACATCTCAATTCATCATATAGGAGGATTCTCAAATTTACTATCTTGAATTTCCCAAGATGTTTATAAGGCGACTCTAGTGAGTTGGGACTCCCAATATCCATAACCTCACTTCCCTAGGGTTTAAAACAGGCGTAGATTGCATTCTTACAAGATTTGGGCTTCCTTTGAAGTCCAAAGAGTATCAATATTCCTAGTTCATAGTTGAACCATTCCAAACGTCTTTTACTTGAATCACACATTTGTAACCCAAACATACCCAATCCAACGACTATCAATAATTTCGTGCTTAACGTCACCCAAGGACTTCAATTAAAGTCCTAAATCATAAATTAACACCAAACACCAAATAGGTCTCATCCAATTAATTCTTGAGATCTCACCATTGAGATCCGACGAACATGAATAGTGTTGGGGATTTATCCCTAGGCTCAAAACAACATTTTAAAGACGTAAAAGATTATGTTGAGTTAAATTACAAACTTTGCAAATTCTAGGTCAAATCCAAATTCGATATTTAATAATCTTTCGAGTTTCTAAACCCAATAACAAGTAATTCCATACTAAATTACTCCCATAAACACAATAAACTCATAGAGATTCAAACCCACATGTTGACTAATCAAAGCCCCAACTAAACATATCATTTAGACATGTAATAACATAAGAAATCAAGGAAGACAAGCCTCTGACAACCTAACATCATTTAAGCTAGATAGAGAAAGTATGGGGTGTAGTCATGTACCTATTTTGGTTGACAGATCTATTCGGATCGAAGATTAAATCGGTGGAAAGTGTGCTACTCGCCAAGGGCTTCGCGATGGCGGAGTCGGAACAACGATCAGGTGGTCGGATCTCCGGCGACCATGAAATCAAGGCAAGGCACTCTTGTATCTCCTTCTTTCTCTAAAACCCAGCAACAACATTGGAGGAATGAGAATGGTTGTAATGGTTTAGGTTAGGGATGGTTGAAGTCACAAATTGACTTGATCCATGTGATGAGTTATCTTAATTCTCATTGATTGAATAAAATGAAGCCTTAGATCTAAACGCATCCAAGGGCTAGAAAAATTCTCACTTGAGTCAAACAAATGAGTTGGGACTGAATTGGGTCGAGCTTGGGTCAAGGGTGCAAGAGGCAAGAATCAAAAACATAAAAAAAAATCCCGAAGTGACTGTAACAGAGGGCATGCGGTCGCATGCCCCTCCTACCTTGCGACAGCAAGGTCCCCAGTCCCAAACTCTGGCACTTTCTGTGAACCTTGCGAGGGCATGCTCAAAACACCTTGCGACTGCAAGGTCTACAGGTCTGAAAAGCTCATAATTTAGGCCTATAAATGCCCCGAAACAACCATAACATTAAAGGGGTTTATCTTACCTCTCTAAACACAACCGAAACATATCCGAACCATGTTTGGAATGAAGGTAAACAAGGTCAAGAAGCAAAGCAAACAACCAACGATCAACTAACGTTTACAACACAAACTATCCTAAGACTAAAGAAGTATGAATAAGCATTCTTAAACATTTTAAGGACTAGTTCACTAGGCGTAGAACTCAGTTTAACATCTCAAGTCTCAATGATAAGTTACAAGGCAAAAGAGCACGTACATGTACTCCTAAGTTTCCGAAAGATCGAACAAGGCATTATCGACTCGAATCTCTTCACCAAGACAAGTACCAAGAACTTATATTACTAGGGTATTGGCCTCTACTATGCCTCCCCACACCTAACAAGGCTTTCACAACGAGCCAAACGAGAAACACAACAGATATTCGACACGTAAAACAAGAAAGTCAAATATAAGAAATTTCGGGGTCTTACATCCTCACCATATTAAAAGAATTCGTCCTTGAATTATCTATTCCATAACCGACAACAAGACCAACACTTTGGCCTACAAACACAATCGAGGCTACCACTCTGGTGAATCTCCTATCCCGAGGTAACTCTCAATTACCGACTCAATTCAATCTCAAAGTCGAGTCATGCTTGATTCTCGACAAGGTTCAACGACACGAACGTAACTTACTATCAAAATGCAGATATCGAGGTATAGTGCATCTCTACCATATAAGCAAGCCAATCATTCCCATGACGGAAAGTCATAATCATGTGCAATAATTGCACTAAAACTAACATACTCTGAAAGCAGGATTTTTCTGGGCTAAATCATACTACTCTAGTTGTAACACAAACCTTTAGGGTCTCAAGTTCCCACACACTAACCATATAATTAATCATGTAACTAATCATCATCATTTGATCACATACTCGTTAAATATGAAAAACATTTATCATATAAAGTCACTCATTCAATCAAGCAACACAAGTTCAATTATCTCATAGCATGACTTTTATATACAAGTTGCACATAGTTGTACAAGTATAACAATACACCAATTACTTGTTCCATTCCATTTTGGTAACGGGTTCAGTAAATTCCTATCTTAACTCTTAAGTTATACCATTCTAGTTCTCCGACGAAGACATCTTGATAATCAAGTCAGGGGTCCTCTGAAGTGACTTCAAAAGCTTTCGTCATATAGGATGCGGGGTGTTCAAGAATCACATAAAAACATCTTTGGTCTCATGAACACATAGCATAAACATCTATAGGCATGACATCAAGCAACGCAAAAATACATGGTTAAGTACTATAATAACTATATATACTTATATAGAACTCAATAGAATATTACTAGATATTACGGGAGGTTTAGCCACTCCGCTTCTCCAAACGTATAACCACGAACGTTGGCTCCAAATGAATAACACGATGATCACTCTCGGGACCGACAGTCTAGCTTCTCTGATCTCATATGACAGAACAAGAAGCAATGGCTCTACCAAAACGCATTACCCATTCTTGGTATAATTGCAACTTAGAAGCAACATAGGAGAAATATAATACTCCTAAACACAAACTTTACACTCACGGTAATCAAGACCAAAATGAACTTAGTACTCCAAATCATATACTTGTACAAAAGAACATGCCAATAGGGCACTATACACAACACTTGACAGTAAATACTCGACGATATTCTCATCCCAACCTAGGCCATGGAACATATCCTGGCTTATAGCTAACCTAAGCTCTAATACCAACTGTAACGACCCGACTCGGATTCCAACACGGAATCCCGAGGTCGTGTCGCTAAACCGAAGACAAAAAGAGGACAAACACATAAAACAATAGTGCAAGTCAAACAATATAGTTATCAAGCTCTAAACACGAACATAAAGCCGTACAAAAAAAAAAAAGTTTACAAAAATCGAAGATGCGGAAGCGATAATGAACTGAAGCCCCGAGCTAATAAACTAGAAACCAAAACCATATGAAACCAAGAGAGACTATTGTCTCAAGAGGAGAAAATACAAAACTCGCGTGCCGCAATATTGCAGACACATAACAAACCATCGGTACTCCAGGCTGACGTTTCAACAAGAATTCAACCTGATATACAACAAGATTCAATGACTATAACATACCGGGGTAAGAACAACAACAAGAGAAATATTGAATGCCCCGAAGCTACTGGTTGCCCGGTAGACCACTAAATAAATACTATACTCTGGAGTACACAAGCTCGACTACAATATCGGCAACATGAAAGTACAACAAGACTAAAAATACTACCCAACTGTAAAGTTTATATAACTTTACCCAAAATGTTGTCCTTAACAGAAGATGGACAAAAATACAATAACAACACGAAGCTAGACATGACTCCACGAGCTACGACTCGAAAAAAATAGCAACTACTACAATCACGAACCACACGATCTCAACTCAGATATCGATCCACTGTGCACAGCTACAGACGAGATCTACAAGACCTTAACGGGGCTATTGGGACTCAGTACGCAACTACAACCAACAATATAACTTAATATGAAACATTGTTATAATAATAATATCACCGCGTTACTACGACGAAACCAGTGAAAAAATGTCATATACTTTATATACTTTACAAGAACCCTTTCCTTTCCTTTCCTTTACCAATACAATCACATGAACCAAGGTGTATAATGAGAATTTTATAAATATAGGCTCGACTATCACAAGTCGGCTCTCAAAAGATCAAGTACCAGCATCATAATACATAAGTACCAAATATACAAATACAAGTTTTACTACCTGTAGTAAAGTTTACATAACTTTACTTCTTAATCGTCCTTGCCAAAAGAAATAACAACTAAACATTACACAAGGTAGCAACCTTCTCAAAAGCTCCTCAACAACCGAAGACTCTACGAACTACTTCGAACCGCTCACACGACTCGGATCTAAGGAAAACAAATGAAACATAGTAAGTCATAAAAACTTAGTAAGCTACTAAAATGTAACTACATGGCATGACATTATGCTCAATCGACAATAAATCATGTTGTCAATATAGTATAACATTTCACCCAAAATCTCATCAAAGAAAATCATATCAATAGTCACATATCACATAAGTGCTTGTATAGTAAGCCACATAAAAAAGGATATGATTCATAATTTCACTTCCACACCGTAGCTCCTGTAATACATGTGTAATCAAATGTGCCCTCGATACCCTAATCGTGGTATCGACGTCCCCGAGATATTCTCCGCTCAAGTTCCATAGCTACCAGGGTCATACTTAAAATACTACAACAACGGTGAGCTACATCCCCACCGTGGCTATCGATGGGGGAGGTGTGTGTAAACCCGGTGCGGCGATCCATTGTGATCATGAATCCCATAATTCATGAAGACGATACATCATCCCGCCACTAACTCAAACAAGACGACGCCAACTAGACTCAAACACAAGCACATGTAATGTATACTCGAATGCTCAAATAATGGAAGAGCACGAAAGAGCGCACTCAACCAACCAAGTAAGTAATTGCTCTACAATCACATTGTTACGCATTTCATTGCTAACTAGCGCATAATCACATTAGAGCAATAATTCACGTTTCTAATACTCAAGTCTTCTTTATACACTTAAAATGCTTCTACATACTTTAATTATGGTCACATGTTCAAGGATATTAAAGTAAAATCACACATTTCACTAATATTTATAATACTGTAAATTATTTTTTCTTAAACGGTGTGTCGGATCAAAGGGGATATAAGTGAAACTATAAATAGAACTTGTAATAAGTGGAACAGAATACATTAACGTAGCACTCAAATTGCTAAACGTAACACCAATTAAGGGGTAAAATTATTTCACTACCCCTCTCCACTTTTAAACTATATTACCCCTTCATTAGCTCCCTAAAACAAACACACCCACTCCCTCCCTCCCCCCCCCCTTCACGTAATTTTGATTATTTATCATTGTTGATTCATTTTATATCGTTAACGCATGATATCGCCTGCGAATTGGATTTATTTTGATTCAATTTATTTTTTCTTTTCAATTACGAACAAAAAATTGATTTTCAAAAAAAAAAAAAAAAACGATTTCGGACAAAACAACCATTAAGGCTTAGCGGATGTTTTATATTTGTAACGCCCCAAGCCCGAAAGCCCGGTCCGCTACGTGTAGCCCACACACTGGCCCACTGAGCACGCAACACCTTGGGTCATCAGGTTCACCACAAGCTGACCCAAAAGTCCATGGATGATGTTGGTGTCCAGTAGTAGCACATGACTACCTTATAAATCACACAAAAGTCTCACATCTACTTGATGTGGGATTGGCGTATTACAATCTCCCCCACTTAAATGTTTGACGTCCTCGTCAAGGCCGAATCGTAACCCGGGCGATGCAGGATTCAAGAGGTGACTCGTATGAGGATCAAGAGGTGGCTTCCACCTTCTGCGGTATAGCACTTTGGCCCGCACATCACTTTGTTCCCACATTTCCGGCTGGGACCCGCTCTGATACCAATCTGTAACGCCCTAAAATCAGGTCCGACCTTTTTGGACCCACATCTGGCCACGTCACTACAATTTCAAACTTAAATACATACTAAATCAAATGTCATCCAACTAGAATTACAAAAGTCTCCAATTTAAAATACAATCATCCAAAATAAATTACGAAACAAAAGTCTACTAAATTAACTATGTCTCCATTAAATTCCAAACCATATAAATACGCCCTAAAAATCTTGATTCCTTCACTGGTATCCTCTACCTCAAGTTTAGTCCTTAATTTCGACCTGGAAGAAAAGTGATGTGAAGGGTGAACGAACAAAGCTCAGTAAGATTATACGTTGCCCTTCCGGTTTCTAAGGAGGGGTGACTCTAAGAATAATCATGTTGTATGTAGAACAAAGTTTAAACATTTGATAACTTGCAAAATCAAAAGATAGTTAACGAAAGATTTAAAAATCTTTTTTTTAAATGGAGAGTTCAAACAAAACAATATGGATCAAATAAGTTTGTCATTACTGACTGTCCCATACCAGCTAGTAATAACCGAAGATCAAAAATATTTATTAGGATCACGTAAGGGTCTATTGACCAAGAACCAAATCCCTCGAAGGGTACGCAAATCCCCCGTAGGGTACACGAATCCCCCGAAGGGTACACAAATCCCCCGAAGGGTACAATATTAAGGTATATCCGGATTACCGCACTCACCGACCAAGTGGTGCAATTAAATTTATTTAATTGTTTGTCACGTAATCCCCGTGACGGGTTGTTCATACTTAGTGATCATAATTATTTTCAAACATAGATGGTACTATAAATGTACCACTATCAAAATAAAAATTGTATTGCAATTCATTTTTTTCAATACAAAGGAATATGTCAATAAGTTGATCAATACGGAATAGATTTTTCGATAATAAAAGGTATTTCATGTAGACAAGTTTAAGCACGAAAATTGCGATTACGGATTCATAATGAAAATATTCAACAAAGGCTAACGACGGAGTCAAAACAACTACCGACACGAGGTCGGGCATGGCAAATGAAAGAACGAATAATTCATGAATCAGCGGAAGCCTAACATTAAAAGTATTTTTATACTTTTGCAAAGGACCTAAAAGAAACGTAATCTCTTACCTTGTTAAGGTGTGCTCACGACAAAAGTCTCGAACCGTAATAGAAGCCTTAATTCGTCTTGCCCAAAACTAATTTAAACATAATACTTAAAATTAGAATTATAAACTTGGTTCTTATTATTTCCAAACTTAATTAAGCAAATACAGGAAAAATAATAATATAACACTAATGACAATTAACTAACTGTTACGGAGTTAAAGGGTCATTCTGTAATTAATGGAAACAATTAACTCTGTCCAAAAGCCTAAGGGGGGAGACTGAAAATTGTCATCATCATCTTCATGAAAACAGCTCCTCTGTTTCCGATTTCCTAAATGCATCTCTCACACCTAATATATTTATCTATTTACCATACTTATATAACTATAATCATACCCATAATTAAACAAAAAATTTCATACTAACACATTTTAAAGAGACCCAGTGCATTCCATTTCAATTAAAAAGGAAACCCACTTCATTGTTTTTTGTTTTAGAAAAATATTACTTACATGTTATCTCCGTTCACTTCGCCCTTTGGGGCAAAGGAAGCTTGAAAGGGTTGGTGACTTAACGGTGAAGTATTGGAGTCGAAGCTTCAAAACGTTATCTCGGCTTATGCCATGTAAGATGATATGTTTTTCCCGATGCTAATGGTCAAAGAAACCTTTGTGTTTTCAGCGGAGTTTAGGCTTCCTCACACTTTAACGAAGTCGAAGAAGAAAGCAATAGTTCATCGGTAGAATAACTTATAGTTTAAAACCCTCTACATGATTGATTCATATCCGGACTCTTGTTCAACCGAGTAGAAAGACTTCTTCCCGGAGACAATCACGGTAGAGATTATATCCATCTAAGATTATCTCTATTATTGTTATTATTCACTATTATTATATTATAATCTTTTCCTATATATATAGCGGCCCAAATCGAAATTTATCCAAAACCCAAATTAGATCCAAAATAATTAAATTAGCCCAAAACAATGTAATTAAATTATATTATAATTTAATATTTCATACTAGAATTTTCGGGATATTATAATATTAGTACCGCAAGTGTGTAGTGAATGTTTATATTAATTCTGCAAGTGGTAGCAGCTGTTTTATATTAGTACTACAAGTATGTAGCGGCTGTTTTATAAAAATATGTTTTTTTAATAAACTTTAAGGGGTTGGTTGGTTAGTTAGGGAGAGTAAATGACGGATGGATATTTATTAAATATTAAAAATGATATTTAGATTATTTTATACATTAAATAATATTATATTTATAGATAACGTTACGTTTAGGATCTATAAATAGAACGCTAGATTGACAACTGAGTAGGAATAATTATAAATAAGTCAAGTGAAGTTGTATGAAGCGTAGAAAGATAGAATTTGTTGTGAGGCATACAGGTATGGATTTAGTGGTTTACTTGAAAATAGACTAACAATACATGTGATGTGATATTGTGAATAACGAATGGGTTTGGATTTCTTCCTCTTAAAACGTCAACAACGAAAGCTATTTATTTATTTATTTTGAAATTAAAGGAAAAATATAGAAAGTAAAAACTAAAACGGAAGGAATTACATGTCACTTTTATTGACTTGATAGTTGATAGCTAACTAAGTCACTCATCCTTCCACCTGCTAGGAACTTGGAATTTACGTGGTTCCAAATCATTTATCTCACTCTTTGTTACATTTTATATCTTATTGAATATCGGTCGTATATTTTCTTTATTATTTTAGTCAGTCTTCTTTTTATAAAGAAACGTGTAGGGATGGAATTGAATAAAACAGGAGATATGATAAAAAGTGAGATAGATGATTTAAGCCAAATTTCCACATAATCTAAAATGTGCAAAATGGTTGAATTGTATTTGTGGATGCCCAAATTATTTCCAGAGAATTATCCAAATATTTATTGAGGGTGGGCCCCTTTCGCTAGAATAATTGAATAATGCCGTGTTTGTTACTACTAATATTAAAGTCATCTACACTTATTTACGTTACCTTTTTTTAGACTACGACATTTATACCAATCAATACTCTCCATTTTTTTCATTAATAAATAAATAAATCATATTTGAGACTAAAAATATTATAATCACGCTGCTAATATTCTCCGAATGTTATGAAATGACTCGGTTTTAATGGTGCACATTGAACTCTTAAAGTTTGGTTGATTGGCGGGGGATGCGTCTTGGGTTCGACTGCTTTCACTTTCAAGGTTTCTTGTCGAAACTCTTAGTTTAGGTTTTTTACAATTTACAATTTAATCTTTTATCAGCTTTGTGATTGATCCTAGTTAATTTTAATGAAATATTAAATAATATATTTAAACATGACATAGTAAAAAGACAAAAGTAACACTATAAAGAGAAATTTATTATAATTCTCATTAAAATACAAAGTAACACTCTTGATACTAAAAAGTGACACTCTTAACAGTAGAAAGTGACACATTTAATTAGGTCTGTCAATTGTAACACATTTACTCATTAGTCATTAACCCACCCAACTCAACCTACTAATATTTTTGGGTTGAAGCGGGTAACCTGTTTCGACCCAATAATATTTTTGTGTCAGGTCTAATCAGGTTAAAGCGGGTCGGATCTGTTACCCATTTCGTCTCGTAACTTTTTTATTCTATAAATTTATGTTTTTATGGGGAAAATTTTGGGTTGCAACGGATCGACCCGCTTTAACTCGTTACTCGTTTTAACCCAACTCATTTCAACATGTTTGATATTTGGGTTCTGACGGGTTTCGACCTGTTTCAACCAATTACTCATTCCAACTCAACTCACCCAATTATCTGACCTACATTTAATACTAAAAAATATAACTTTAAAACTAACGTTAACTGTCAAAAGTGACACATTTAATACTAAAACGTGACACTTTCAATGCTAAAAAAGTGACACTTTTAAGATCAACAACGACGGTTTTTATTTATAAGATAAAATGACATTTGTATAGTCAAATGTAACAAATTTAATCCTAAAAAGTGACACTTTTAATGTTATAAAATAACCATTTAATACCAAATGTAATGATTTTCATTTATAAAAAATAAGACATTTTTCAAAGTGAAAGTAACACATTTATGATTAAAAGTGACACATTTAAACCCAAAAATTAATACTCCCTCCGTCCCTAATTTATTGTTCTGCTTGACCCGGCGCACAGATTAAGAAAAAACAATTGACTTGATTATTTATATTGGTTTAATGTGTAGTTTCCTTTAAAGCCCATGTATATGTGGCTCATAATTAAAGTAAGGTGGAAAAGTAAGGGTAAAGTGGTAAAAGTGATGTTCTAAAAAGGTAAGTTTCAAAGTGGACAATTATTTTGGGACGGACGAAAAAGGAAAGGAGTACGATAATTTAGGGACGGAGGGAGTATTTTTTAAGGAAAAAATTATAGTTTTCATTAAAATGCAAAGTGATATTTATAAAGTCAAAAGTGGCATATTTTATACTACAAAATGATATTGTTAATAATAAAAAGTGACACTCTTCATATATAAACATGAGTGGTGGCGCTCTAATTTTTAAAAGAGTAATACTAGAGCCACTCAATGGGCACTTAAATTTGTGCACTAAATGATGTGGTTTCCAATGTATCATCGTATTTGGTATTTTATGAGCTTCAATATAAGTTAAAAAGTTATGTTAACAATATGACACAAAAGATGTCACATCATTTGGTACTCAAAATTAAGTGCTATTAAAGTGACCCTAATATTATCCTTCTAATAAACTAGGGATTGTATTGAGATTTTTAAATTTTGTTCCATTTAATATGTATATATCTATTTAACGGATAAGAATCCGTAAGACTTACAACTCTCTTATCCTTAAGTAAACATCTTTTTTATTATAAATTTACTAATTTTACCTTGACACATAGTGTGAACATCTATGTTACGTGTAAAGATTAAATGTATTAATGACTTAATGTACATTTGTTCTTAAAATATTTCAAATATTTCAAATAAGGGAAATCTTGATGGACTTTATAGTTTATACATATGATCCACCGAATATCAATGGCAATAACTTTTATAATTGGAGCTAAAATGGGTGAATCGTACGATCTAATTACATCACAAAAATATTATCTGAAAGATCACGTCCCTTGGTTTCAAGAGGAAAGAGAAAAACACATAATCCCGACACAAGAATTACAAATTCAAAAAGAATGATTACAGCCGTTTGATGGCAGTTATTCAGCAATCCAACGGCTACAAGAGGACATATTATTCCCCCAATTCCCCCTGCAGAACTTGCCAATCCAACACCAGTTGCCCTCACAGAAGTTGGATATACCTACACATATACGTACATTCATTATTCATATTATGATTTATGAATGCGAAACCATATAAACTAGGAAGAAAAATTCAGACCGTTGATATATTATATATATACCTCCAGAGCATAGACAGAGCCTACAGTGTATGTTCCAACGATAAACAGACGTGTTCCAAATAACGAAATTGTCGTTAAAATCTCATCCGGCCCAAGTGATACCAGTGGTAGAATGAATATAAATCCAATCATAAACATGAATCCCATTGAAAGTTTTCGACCGATTCTGTCAATGATGATTGCTGATAGAACAACCCCCGGTAGATCTGAAAATGAAGATGGATGTTTACAAACAAAAAATATAGGAAAAAACTTGTCGAAGACGTCCGTCTTAGGAATTAAGATCCATAAAACGATCTAGATGTCATGTAGTATAATGTATGTTGTAAACTTGTACCTGCAAAACTAGCAACAAGTATATCCCTATAGCTCAAATCCTGGGAGTAGTTGTCAGAATGCAAAGTGACTGAGACACAATCACTTTGCCCACTTCTCAGCTTTGAAGTCAGCAATATTATTCCATAATAAGCAAAATTGTTTCCAAAGAACAAAACCCACAGTAGAGTTGTGGTTCTTATTAAACTCGAAGAAATAAGCATCCTTAACGTGGAGAAGCATGTTTTACAGTCCATAGTTTTGTTCAGAAGGGGATCTGCTAGTGAAGGGACTTCTTCATCAAAAACAGACCTTTGGTCAGAAAGAAGCACTCCAGAAGGAAGTTCTGTTTTGTTAATTGCAGCTGCTACTTTTAATATTTTATGAGCATCGCCTGTTTGACCTTTCATACATAGATACCTTGGGGATTCTGGTGCAAGATTGTAAAAGATAAGTGTTACAAATGCTGGTATTGAAGATAATGCAAGCAACCACCTCCAACCCAATCTTGGCAAGATGATCTGCAAAACAATTTTAGGGTGAAACTCGGTCTTTTTTTGTACGTTAAGATCAAATTGGACCAGAGCAAATGATAAGTCGCAAGTGATTAGAAACTAGGAAAGTAACAAAATTATTGTACATACCCAAGCAAGTGCAGCCTCAATTATATTTCCAACAGCGTTGAAAGCCGTAAACAAAACCATCCAAGTGCCTCGATTTGGAGCAGGAACAAACTCCAAAAACCAAGATAAGTAGACGGGTGAACCACCTATACCAACACCTACCAAGAAACGAAGTATGAGCAGAGAAATATAGTTGGGAGCGAAAGCTGTCAGAAACCCAGCTCCACTAGTCACTATACCAATACACAGAAGACCCTTCCTGGAGAAGGAAAAATGCAAGTAGGCATTAATCTTAGGAATTTGTTTAAAGGCAAAAACTTAGGAAGGATACCGTGTGTGTTGATGGGTCAACCAAGCTGCGCGAGAGTGGTTCGTCTTACGAATTATCATCGGTATAAAACAGATGCGAGAGAAAATGGAAATCAAGGGGCATACCTCCTTCCATAATTATCTGCAATGAGGCCTATTAAATATGCTCCGATAACAAAGCCAGCAAAAATCACACTTGTTAATAGGCTCTCTTCAGTAGAGGAGAGTATCCACTCAGTCTTAACTGACTGTCCTATGAAAGAAAGAATCATAGTCTCCATAGCAGAAGCAGCATAACCAAGCCCTGCGTAAGCCAATACATTTATTTGGAATTTGCCAAACCCAATGGCAACAAGGGCTTCATCCAGCGTGTACCCACGAGTGTTGTCAGCCATAGCCATAGGTAGAACTTAGAAGAGCAGCAAGTATATGTAGATCTCACTCACAGCTAAAGTAAATCAATTTGCCTGATCAGTTCTATCAAGCCCCTGTATCAAGATTAAGAGATTGATTAATTCAACACGTACACGAGAGCATCTCACTTGTTCATCCTTGTACACGGGATTAAAGTTTAAAGATTGAACATATTGAAAATCTAAGCAAGTTTAGTGAGGTATTTTCATACCTCTGCTAATGAATGAAAGATACGACAGCAGCAAGGCAATGCGGCTTAAGGATTCTGCAGAGAGTTTTCTTCTCCTCCCATTTCTTTTGGAGAGTGGGCATTAATAAATACTCCAATATATTATTCCCTTCGTCCCTATATAATCGTCATAATTGACCCGGTGTACAGTTTAAGAAAAAACAATTGACTTAATTATTTATATATATTTAATATGTAGTTTTTTTTAAAGCTCATGTGTATATTACCCATAATTAAAATAGGATGAAAAAGTAAGGATAAAGTGATATTCTAAAAAAATAAGTTTCAAACTGGACAATTATTTTGAGATGAGTGAAAAATGAAAGGAAGAAAATAATTTAGGGACGGAGGGAGTACTAAGGATGATTATATAATTTAGTCCCTAAATTTAACACTTTTTTATATAATGGTTCTAGATCTTCAATATTTTTTTATAATGGTCTTTGAACTTGAATTTTTGCCATACATTCGGTCCCTCGAGTGATGTTCGTCAACAAAAACGTTAAATTTTCAAGATTTAATAAATAATTTGGTCCCAGAACTTAACAATTGCTCCTGTTTGTATTTCCATACTTGAACCCTTCTTGTTTTGGTACTTAAACTATACATTTGATCATTCAATTCGTCCCTCAAGTGACGACCGTTAGTTGAGACGTTAAAAATTGTATGAAATGTCTCAAATACTCTTACTAAATGTTAAGTATGATTCCATATTGAAATTAGATGATGCTGAATTGGATTTTTTATTCAAAATTAAGGGAAATTGTTCATCTCTCTCTCTTATCATTCTTTCTTTTAAAAAAAAGGTTTAAATATTTTTTTCTTTCTTTCTCTTCTCGTTGCTCTCTCTTTCTCTCCCACTTTCTTACTCTTCTTTCTCATTTTTTCTTTTCCCTTTCGTAATTCAATATTTTATTGTATACTTTAATTTAGTTTCCAGTTCAATTCATTTCAAATTTTATTTTATTTTTTATCGTTTGCTTTTCCTTTTGCTGAAGTTCGCTCAGTCGGTACTTTCTTTCAGCAGGATAAACAAATGGCAACCTCAAGGATGGACGAAGTTCATGTAGAGGTTAACAGAGTGCACCGGCCGCCTTAGTCTTCAACTCTCACGCTAACTAATGTAACTGTGGCGTAATACGAGGGCTTTCCTTTTCGAAAGTTCTAAATAAAGAAAAGGGACCCCACCAATTTAGTACGAAAGATCGATTCCTAAGTCCCAAGAAGGAACTGGGGAAGGTGTGATCGAGAGTTTCCTGCCTAATTTCTTTTGATGTTCCATGCTAAAATAGGGAACAAGTCCGGGTTGATCATGGCGCGTCTTGCCCTCCTTCACAAAAAAAAAGGAATAAATCGAGCTAGTAGGCCAAAGAGGCAGCCGGTTCTGGTTCGAAATGCACGACTTGGTTTATCTTTCTGAACCCTTCTAATGTTCCAAGCTTAAGGATCAACTTCGAATACCAATATATCAAACTTCTTTTCTAACTCCTATAGTCAATGAAATGCTCAAGTCACGCTCAATATCTCATTGAGAAGAAATCAGTTAAGATATAGCAGGAAGAAGCTTGACTGAAGGTTCAACACTTATGAATCTCGGGCGGGTAGACCCAAGAGAATGGTATGAAATGGAACATGGGTCCAGTCCCGTATGCTTCATGTAGAACTTTGATCATCGAGTCAAGCTTTTTACTTAAATTCTATCTGAATGAATGCTTTTAATCCAATAAATCTGAAGTTAATGTGGCCCTAAGGTAGTATTTAGCTCGAATAAAAAAATGTGATAAACCCATCTGTTTTGTTTCTTTCTCTTCTTTGACTCCCTTAAATCCATATCCTCAAGAAAGTGAACAATAATACAAACTAAAAAGACATGAGCGAGAAGAGCGAGAAAATAAAAAGACCCAGTCAAACCATGGGGGTGACGAAGGAGGGAGAGGATGAGATCTATATGGAACTGTGATTTTCCGATATGAACAAGGTGTTGAATCTTGAAATTAAAAAGATTTGCTTAAAAACATTTCACTTGATTGTCAGCCAAGTTAGATAGATTATATTTGGTCAGCTGAATATCATTTTGTCGGTCACTTATCTCAGCTGATCTATACGTACTTAAAGTATGAGTTTATCTTTCCTTATTTATCTGATCATACTCTTGTACTAACTTTTTCCTACTTTGTGTTTTTGATAGATGTCCTGCCATATAATATCTCACAAGATCCTTTGAGATCTTGCCTCTGCCAAAACACATTTTTCAAATTCAAATGTGTTCCTAACGGGTTGCTTGTGAAGACTATCTATAAATACCCATTGGAAGCATTTTGTGAAGATAAGAACTCAACATTTTTTTGAAGTCAAGAAACCTTCTACTCACAATCTCTCAGACGTTGTCTTCACGAAAAACTTTAGCTAGATACTTCTCATTGAAAATTTCTCTCTAGTTATTGTTTAGGCAAAACACTGAGTATTTCATTTCAAATTATTTAGAACTCAGTCAGTTTGTCTCACGAGTTTGATTGTTCCTCAATCATTCTCCCAAACACCGGTCTTTTGTTGTACACTGATCCATTAGAGATCAATTAGATTTTTAATAAAATTAGTGCACTTCAAAAATCCAAGTCTGACCAACTTGGTAGTGGACGTAGCAGTTTATCTGTGAACCACTTCAACTGATTTGTCAGCCATTTCTTAAATTCTTGCTAACTGACTTAACACTTGAGAAGTTATTAAACTGATTAAGTGTCAGCCAGTTAACAACAATTGTTTGTTTACTTGTTCAGTTAACTTGTGTTTGAATTTCTTCTCCATATTTAGTGATCAATCATTAAAATAAATTTCTTTTGAAAATTGTTGTGTCAGTCAGCTGACCAACTTTCTTCAGCTTTTAAAATTTCAAAGTGTCGACCAACCCGACCAATTCTTCGATTATTGACAAGATCAAGTTTTTCCGCTGCCAATATTTTAAGTTTTTCAAATTAATCCTCAAAGTTTTTAAAGGCTATTCACCCCCCCTCTAGCCTTAACTGTTGTCATCTGGACTTACAATTGGTATCAGAGCTTAGCTTTTTGAAAAATTATTTTCTAAGCCTAACAGTTTGAAAGCTCGATCATGGCAACTCTAAAAGCTTTTCAATCAAACAATGTCACTCAAGTTCCCATTTTTGATGAAGATCACTTTGATATCTGGAAGGAAAGAATTACAAGATATATGAACAATATAGATAAACGGTTGATGGAATGTGTAAGAGGTGGTCCTATGCAACCTATGAAAATAAATACTAAAGTTGGTAAATCTTCTGCTGCAGATGATGATCGTAAACCCTCTTGCTCTGTAGAAGAAGAATATGTTCTCAAACCTCAAAGCGAATGGTGAGGAAGACAAGATTACCGATGGATTGGATGCCGAGGCGTACATATCTGTCAAGTCTTTGTACGATGAAAACTACAAGCAGATATATGATTGTGTGACTGCCAAGGAAATTTGGGATGCTCTTGTAGAATATGTAGAAGGAGATCAGAATACCAAGGACAAAAAACTGTATGATTGCATACAAGAATTTGATGCATTCAAGAAGGACCCAAAAGAATCGTTAAAAAATGCCTACGACAGATTTCTCGAGCTAAAGGACCTTCTGTAATCTTCGGGGACAATTCAAAAGGAAAAACTATCGGCTATGGATCCATTATCAGAGGATCTATAAAAATTGAAAATGTCTCTTTGGTACAAGGTCTGAAACACAATCTTCTAAGTATCTCACAATTTTGTGATAAAGGTATGAGCTGCTCATTCTCCTCCACACATTGTTTCATCAAAAATAGCCTCACCAATGAAATTTTGCTTCGGTACTAGAAAAAGAAATGTTTTTCTATAGATTTACTTTCCTTAAATAGCGATACTCAAATTTGTCAGTAGCAAATAATATTTCCAAAAATTCATGGCTTTGGCACAAAAGACTTTCACATTTAAACTTTAAGTATCTTTCAAAACTTTCAAAAGGAGATTTGGTAAAGGTTTGCCTTCCATAAATTGTCCAACCGACAAAAATGTGATGCACTGTGATTTTGGGAAAAATAACAAAAACCTCTTTTAAACCAAAACCATGTCTTTCTACCAAAAGAACTCTTGAGCTTCTTCACATGGATTTATTTGGCCCTGTAACTACTGCAAGCTTAGGAGGAAACAGGTATACATTAGTTGTTGTGGATGACTACTCCAGATATACTTGGGTTGAGATGATGCAATCCAAAGATGAAACTTACAGCATTCTCACTTCCCTATTCGAATTCTTCAAACTCAAAGGAATGTGAGATTATAAGTGTTAGATCCGACAATGGTACAGAATTCAAAAATCTTGGGATGGACACATACTGTGATGATCATGGAATTGATCATAACTTTTCAGCAGTTAGAACACCTCAGCAAAATGGCATAGCTGAAAGGAAGAACATGACTCTGATTGAAGCAGGTAAAACAATGATAGCTGAAGCAAATTTGCCAAAATACTTTTGGGCAGAAGCTGTCAACACAGCATGTTTTACTCAGAATAGATCTCTCATAAACAAATTTCATGGTAAGACTCCTTATGAAATATGGAGAGGTAGAACACCTAACATTGCTTTCTTTAAAATCTTTGGGTGCAAATGCTTCATTCATTACAATGGTGGAGATTACAGACGTAAATTTGATGAAAAAGCTGATGAAGGTATTTTTGTTGGTTATGCCAAGCATAGTAAAGCTTATAGAGTTTATAATAGAAAAACTCAAGTAATTGTTGAATCTATGCATGTTAATTTTGATGAATCAAGTTTAATTGAGTCTTGTGAAACTCCTGATGTTACTAACAATTTTGAAATATTTGAGGCAGAGGAAGCTTGATGCAGGCTCAATTCAAAATAATCCTCCATCTTCAACTCCCTCTGAAACTCTAAACCTTCGAATGAACCTAATCGGTGACATCCTTCGGTGACAATCCTCATCCTATTACAATAGATCGGTCGGTGACACACTTAGTCTGAAGCCATTCGGTCAAGCGACACTCACCCATCTCTACCTTTACAAAGCGAGCCTCTCTTGATCTTCCTAAGGAAATTAGGGAAGCTAGACACCACCCAGTTTCAAATATCATAGGAGACCCCTTTGCTGGTCTAAGAACCAGAAGTAGCTCCAGAAATGAAACTCTTGATTCTCATGCCTTTGTCTCTTCCATTGAACCCAAAAAGATTGATGAAGCCTTGGAAGATCCCCAGTGGATTGAGGCTATGCAAGAAGAGCTGAATCAGTTTGAAAGATGTAAAGTTTGGGAACTTGTGCCTAGACCCACAGATCAACAAGTCATTGGAACAAAATGGGTGTTCAGAAACAAGTTGGATGAAGAAGGAAATGTTACAAGGAATAAAGCAAGGTTGGTAGCCCAAGGATATAGGCAGGGAGGAGGGCATTGACTATGACCAAACTTTTGCTCCTGTAGCAAGACTTGAAGCCATCAGATTATTTCTTGCCTATGCAACCTTCAAGGACTTCAAGGTATACCAAATGGATGTAAAAAGTGCATTCTTGAATGGAGATCTTCAAGAACAAGTATTTGTTGAACAACCTCCTGGTTTCTTTGACCTCAAAAAGAAGGACCATGTATACAAGTTAAGAAAGGCTCTTTATGGTCTTAAGCAAGCACCAAGAGCATGGTACGAAACTCTATCCAAATTCCTTATGGAAAAAGGATTTCAAAGAGGTAAAATCGACACTACTCTTTTCTCTTTGAAGCACAAAGGTAATATTTTACTAGTCCAAATTTATGTTGATGATATTATTTTTGGATCTACTAATGAAATTTTGTGCAAGAGATTTGAGCATCTTATGAAAGGAAAGTTTGAGATGAGTATGATGGGAGAACTAACATACTTCTTAGGTTTGCAAATCAAGCAAACTGAGGAAGGAATCTTTATTCATCAATCTAAATATACTAGAGAGCTGATCAAGAAGTATAATCTTCAAGAAGCCAATTCAGCAAACACTCAATGGGAGTTGAATGTCATCTAGTTCTTGATGAAAAGGGTAAGCCGATTAATACAAGCGAGTGCAGAGGTATAGTTGGATCTCTTCTTTATTTAACGACTAGCGGACCTGATATCATGTTTGTTGTATGTATATGTGCTCGTTTTCAAGCTAATCCTAAGGAATCTCATATGATTGCAGCAAAAAGAATCATTAGATATTTGATTGATACTGAAAAGTTTGGCATTTGGTATCCCAGAGACTCTTCTTTTAATCTAACAGGATATTCAGAATCTTGACCTTGCGGCTGCGAGTTAATAGAAAAAGCACCCGATGGAACATGTCGGTTCCTTGAAGCAGGCTGGTTTCATGGGCATGTAAAAGCAAGCTTCGGTTTCCACTTCAACAAGCGTGAATATATTCTTCTTTGGGCTGTTGTTCTCGAATCCTTTGGATGAAAGCTTGGCGATTCTTGGACTATGAAATGCCCATGGGAACCTGTCCTATTTATTGTGATAATACTTCTGCTATATCAGTCTCTAAAAACCCTGTCATGCATTCTAAAACCAAGCACATAGACATCAGATATCATTTTTTGAAAGATCATGTTGAAAAAGGAAATGTTCAGTTAGAATATGTTCCTACTGAATTTCAATTAGCTGACATTTTTACAAAAGCCCTGAAAGCTGACAGATTTGAATTTTTAAGAGGAGAATTAGGAATGCTTATAATGTCATAGAAAGATGCATTTGGCTTGACTAACTTATGCAGGGTATACTTCAGTTTTGTGCATCAAGGCGACAATTTATATCAGCAAGCAAATGGTCAGCCAGTAGCTCAAGGAAATATTTGTCAGCCAGTAGCTGACACATGAAGCTCTTGTACAACAAAGCTTCTCAGCTGACAACCTTTAAGCTGACAAAACTTCTCTTCATTCCTTGATTGATTTGTTATAAAAATGTCAGCCAGTAGCTGACAAATATTCACAGCTGACACTTATTAGCTGACAAATTGTCCAGCTGACATATTTCTCAGCTAATCACATAGTGATTAACAGTCACTGTCCAGGTAGTCTCTAAGCCTTAAGTCAAAGCTGATCGTATCTCAGCTAAGACTTAATCTCTAATTTATTTAAAATTCCTCATTTATTTCCCGCCATTTATTTTCCTTGGAACTCGTGAAACTTTCTTGAAAAGCCAAAATGACCTTTCCACTATCCCACCAACTCGGCGGTTGAAATGGCGTGTTTTCACAAAAACGGCTCATCATTGTGATAATGACTATACGTCATAAATTGCTATTTTTATCACAAAAACCAAAATTACGTGTACTTTATCACTACACTCCATATCTTCGCTTTTAAAACCCACTATAAGAGTCAAATGCGTATCTTATCCCTTTAAAAACCCACTCATTTGTCTCACTTTTCTCTTACCTTTTCTCTCTCTAAAATCCTTCTTCTTCAAAACCCTAAAAGTCTAAGTATATTGGCTGGAAACTCCATTGATACCCATAAAGCATTCTGAATAGAGTGTGGTATCGCCGGAGCATACAACGCCGCGTACTTGGTCAAATCAAAAGCTTTCAAACACTTTTTAACTTTAAAATCTTTCGGTACTCTCTATTTCTCTCAAGTCCTTCTTCTTTCTTTTGCTTTTAAAAGTTCTTAACCTCTCTGTTAATTGTTTCAGGAGATGGCTTTAAATACACTATTGGATGCCTTCTTGATGTCGTTTCTCGAATGAAGAACCTCACAGGGCTAGAGTTGATTCATCTTGTCACATAAATGGGTTAATGCCTCTACTATCATTCGACATCGAACCTACTGCCAAGCGAGAGAATTTTTATGGGAATGGATGAAAACCCAGTGATCCTTTTTCTCTCATAGGTAATATCAGAGGTGTTCCAGTTGTGTTCGACTCGGAGACCATCACTGCTGCTTTCCCCGGCCTCTATGACGGCGGCTCTACAACCTACACCATTCCTGATGAAACCCAGCAAGCAGGCTGGATTACCATGAGGGGTGAAGTTCCAGTTGAGCTTGCATATGACAGGCACAAGCATCGCTTTGCTCCACTCCACTATGCCCTAGCCACAGTGATAGATAAATGCGATAATCAAAGTGGGGGTCATGACAAGATTACTGAGGCCCAAATGTTCCTTATGGAAGGAATTGTGGAGAATTGTGAAATGAATTGGGGAGCCATTCTGGTAGAATGTGTGAAGGTGAATATTGCCAAGTACAAAGACAACATGGAAACTGGAAATCCAAGACTGACTCATCACCTGATCATAAATCAGTTCCTTCGATCCATACCAGCTCTTCAGCACATATTCATCAATGTTGGTGATCTTGAACCAGTCAAGATCAAGAAGTATGTTCTTGCGATGTCGGAGAGCTAGTATTTCTAGCGATTTGGTCGGGAGGCTCAACCGGCTCGATCTAGCGAGGGAGACCAAGAAGGACAAGGACCCAAGCCCTTCTCTTTGTATCATCCGGTCGGCCGGTGATGATGGTCGGCAAGGCTGAAGTTTGACCAAGTGTTCGACCAACGAGTTCGGCCTCGAGGGGTCGGTCGGTGGTCGGCCAAGGATTGGTCGGTCGGCACGTGGTCGGCCGGTGATATGCCGAGGTGAAGTTTGAAAGAAGGCAACCAAGGAGGAGGAGGCCGACACTGGCGGTGTCTGCAAAGAGACAAAGAAGGAATCTGGTGAATCCGGTACCTTTGTCCCTTTCTCTCCCTCTCTGCGGTGATCCTGCTCCCATCTCTCCCCCGATCCTAATTCCCCAAACCTTTGCTCCCATCAAGTTTTCCCTCCAATTAGGAATCCTACCTTTCATCCTAGGCATTCCTATTACCAAGCAAATCTGTTCCAATTCCTCCAATGGGTCTTTCCATAGATCATTTACCATACTTTGTTCGGTTTCTTCTCTCCTTCCATGAGAGAGAAAGAAAAGACAAGCCCTGTCAACCAGTCAAATACATCGACCACAATTTGAAAAGGAGACCTTATGTTTTGTATCCTGCCACCCCAAATCTTAGTCAAGAAGACTTAGTAGCAAATTATGGAAAGTACTTTGATCCTCTCCCTCTGCTCTGGAACAGATTCTATCTTTCAAACGATAGATTTGTCCAAGATGAGCTTGTTTATCTGGCCTGGACCATTTATAGTAAAGTCCATAATCTTCCAGCTCTCCCCCAAATGATCCTTTCTAGTTGGCGGACACTGGCCTTTGCTGAAGATGATGAACTTAACCAGGACTGGGAACAACCTTCTGTTGAGCCAGACAAGTTAGCTAGGATCCAGAGAGCTGCCAATAAATATGTTCGAGGATGCGTAAATCGCAAATCTAGCCTACATTGAATTACACAGACGGATGGCCTCCATGCCAGGAGGAGCTTCCATGGACACAGCTTTTCCAGATGCTATGTCAAGTCAACCAGCCCCATTGATCACCGAATCCATTCCTACTTGATATGTCAATATGTCACTCCTTCAGCTGTTCCATTTGTTGTGTCAGCTACAACCATTCCAGTTGTTACCTCAGCTGCACCCTTAGCCATCTCCACCTCAACTCTACAACCTATCTCTCTTCCATCCTTCACTCCAACCACTGATGCCTCATCTTCCATTCCAACCACAACTGTTGCTCTCCCCACTATACCTACATCAGTCC